>CM062818.1:1869281077-1869808247 GCA_031772625.1 Pinus tabuliformis
TTTCCAAATAAAGCTGTTGTTCATTCGTTTTATTATGACAGTTAGATTAGATTAGCTACTTTGATTATTTGTAAGACTTTGTTGATTCGGTTAAATGTACACCGTGTAGGGCATCTCTACCACTCTCTCATCCACCTAAGCTTCATCAGAGCCCTTGTTCCATCTCCTAGCTAGGTTCCTCGTCTCACACACACCTCCTTTTGCCCACGTAACCCTACCTTCTTTCTCCATCATTGTCTTGGCCTTCTTTAAGCAAGCCAGCCTTCTACACCCTCTCACCACTCCATCCACCAGTCCCTGGGTCACTCCAGGCCCCTATCCTACCTCCATATCCATTCATGCATCTTCCCTCACTCACCCATCCTCTAAAATCCACTTTTTAAACATCCTGTAGAAATTTTTGAACATCCTGTAGAAATCTCTGAACATCCTGTAGAACCCTTGCAGACTTCCTGTAGAAGCTCACAAATGAGGTTTCTTGATAGCCAAACTTTTTGAAACTCTTCGAAAGGGTGTTAGGGACTCCGTAGACCCTCTCTGAACCTCCCCAACCTTTTCCAAGCATTTCTCCTCCTTGATCCACCCCTGCACAGTTAAAAGCCAGTTAAAAGCACATGCATGATAATTCTAATAACTTATTCAAAAATACAAAAAGATGTTTTCTTCAGGTAGAGGTAGTCTAGACACATGTATTTTACCTTCATAGAAGTAATGGCATCCCTTCCAGTAGTTTGCATTCTCTCCTTTGCATCAGTAGGACTAGCTGGTAGAATTAGGGTTTGCTAGGGTTTGCGTCACTTTCTGGCTTTCAGTTTCTTTCCGCAAGTAGATTAGCTTCCTTTGAGTTAGCTTTCATCCATCAGTTAAAAAGCTTCTTCTAAGAGCTCATAGAAGTTGGCTTAAGCCCCTAGCAGACTTGTGCCAGCTGACCAAGTGACAGTTGTGGCAAGAGCTAGTAGTTGTGCATACAACACCGTCGCTTCCAAGTTTGTTACAAACTACCGGGTTGATAAAAGTAAAGAAGGGAGTCCCAGGAGTTGCAACATTATTGCTGCAATACTGGAGCCCACCAAAGACCTCCAAAAGTTTCCTGCAACAACACTCTGCATTGTTTCACCCTCATTCTACATTGTTTGACCCGTTTTGGGAGATTGAGTTTTTGACAGGTGAAATGAGCTCCAAATTGAAAAATAAAGGCAGATATGGAAAGTAGACTCGATAGGATTTTCAACGAGCTATCCCAAGCCTAATTTGGACACTGGGAAATCCTCCAAAAGGGGCTTGCAAAAATTTTTGCGCATAGCCTTCTGGCATTGCGCATAGGACAATTTTCTGCTAAATTGGCTCTATGCGCAGTGCCACTGGTGCTACGCTTTTCCTAGGAGCATCCAATAGCCAGAAGAAGACCGCCATTGGATTCCTAATAATGTAAGCATGTTCCCTGTGTATTTGCTAAGTTTTTGGAGCAAAACTGGTTGGTCAAAAGGTCAAAAAACACCCAAAAAATGACCTTCTGCCCTCTTTTTGACCATGGTGCTACGCATAGATGCAGTCTTGGGAGAATCAGTTTTTGAGGTGCCAAATCAACTCTAAATATGAAACTAAAGAAATATTTTGAAATTGGATAGGACAGGCTTTCTAATGAGCTATCATGAGCTCAATTTGGACACCGAGAAGGCCTCCAAAATGGGCTTGCAAAAGGTGTTGTGCATAGCCTTCTTGCACTGCACATAGGACAATTTTTTGCTAAATTTTCACTTTACTGTGCCATGCCTATAATTTTTGGGTTTTCTCTCATGGATGATGTTTTCACTGATGTAAATGGTGACTAGGCATGTAAATAAGATGAATATTAGTTACTGGAAGGTAGATTCATTGGATCAAAAGTTCTCTTGAAGTCAAATGAATCAGTTCCCTCCCTTTTAGAGGCAAGTTGTTAGGGTTGCCTAGATTCTAGTTTCTTGTTCAACTTTTGATGGATTAGTTACTCATCTTAGGGATTCAACCCCTAAGGATGGGAGGAGGTTGAATTGAGGTCTATATCTTCTTTTTCTTTCTCATTGTAAAGGGTTGGATTAGTGGGATTGCTTAGGCTTTGATAGACATCATTTTGTACCAGTTACAGCCGGAGATTAATGAAAAATTGCAGTTATTTCTTTGGGATCCATGTGGTATGATGCTCAGTTCATTTTTATTATGTTTTCATGTGTTAAAATGTATTTTTGACTCCATTTCATCATTTCATACTCTTTTGGTGAATGTATACAGGTCTGAAAGGCAGAATCCATAACTTTTATCCTCTGTTTTGGGTAGACATTTCACAGTCTGTGTTTTCTTCAGTTTAGGAAGAATCCATGAGGTTTACATTTTCTTCCTAGCTCCTCACCTGTCTTTTCACCTCATCCATCAAACCCTAAGGTTCTGATCGTTGTGCCTACCTTGCCCCATTGAACACCCTGCAATTTTGACCTAATGTTCTTTGCCCTAACTGTTTGGTTCCTCCTGATCCAGCAAAACCCCTCAAAATCAAATCAAACCTTGTGCTACTATACTTAGCCTAATATCAGTTTCTAGATCCAATCAATTTGGCTGAGATCCTAACGGAGAGAGCCCTCTCCTGGCCTAGTAGGGCTAGCTACTTGGCTAGGTGTGGTTTGTGGTTACCCCGAATTGCCTTCCTTCAACCTGAGGTTCAATCCAGGTGCTAACAATGTTCATTGTCTTCTTCGAGGTATCATATCTTCATTTAAATGTCTTGGGTCATGAAATGGTTAGATTCCTCACTTTAGGTCATGGTCTAGGGTTTCACTCCATTTGTCATCATGATACCATATGTCAAAACAAAACATGTCCATCAATTAATTTAGTGGGTAAAAGGAGTTAACAGCTTAGGGAAATAAAAATAAAGGTAAAGGTAATGTTTAATTTCAAATAAGACAACGCTGTAGTACACTACCTCGCCTCATCATTCCTCATAGGGACATGTTTGCTTCAAAATATGTTTCTGAAAAATGGAGAAGCATTTTACAAAAGTGAAAGCGATTTTTGTCCATTATAGCCCAAGGAAAAAAAACCTCCTTCATTTTATGCACAGGTGTTACGATTTGAAAGAAATGCCCAAAATAAACTTGCTACGGGAGAGTTGTTGCACTTCTAGACAACTTGACTTTAATATAATTTTTCAAGGATTTGGAGCAGGTGTTGGTAGTGCTTAAGGACTCTATTGTGTAGAAGACATCCTAAAATTTCCAGTGGTACCTTCATATCATGATTTAGATTAGTGTAACGCATCAAAAAGTTCTCTGCAAGTTGGCATTGTCCTTTTGTTAGAAACACTCTGGGTTTTTGGAGTGACCTTGGGAAAATAAATTGTCCTCCCTCATGGAGTGTCCAAATTACATGCTTGAGGTTTCCATCTTGTAGCATAATTCAAGATATTTTCAACGAGCTATCAAGTTATCAATTTCGAGTAGTTTAAGGGCTCCAAAAGTGGTTTTGAAGGTGGCATTGTGCACAGGAACAAGGCATTGCGCATAGAGAGTAGTCGGTGCACACAGGAACAAGGCGGTGCGCACGGGACAAAGTGTCCAGAAAATGCCCAAATCTCTCCCAAATTCCATTTTTTGGCTTGCAAAATTAATTTCATTGATTTATAAGCCAAGCAACAAGAAAGTACACCATAATTCTCCCTCATTTTCTTTTCAAAATCATCTCATGCCAATGATTCTTCAAATTAGGGTTTGTAGTGAAATGTTTCATGGGAAATGATAGGGTGATAATAGCCATTTTTATTTTTTGGTTTCTAAACATGTAAAATGTTTCCCTACACTTGTATACATGTTTAATAAACCATTTTAACCACTCAATAAACATCAAAGCAGAATTTTACCTCTCCAAAAGTAAAACCCTAGTTCATTACTAGAGGTTTTTGGGCATTTTTCATTACAAACTTTGTTTTTCCTCCTTTCAAGCAGATCACTCTTCAACTTCTTTTTCAATCCTTTTCATCAACTTCCAAAGTTCATTTACACCTCTTTCAAAACCTCCTTTATCATTTTGTCAAACTCCACCTTCACATCACTTCATTTTCCACTCATACCTCCCACTTTTTCTCATTTCCTGCTGCTAGGGTTTTTTGTCATCATGGAGGCAAAAACTTCACCAGAGAGGAAAAGAGATCATAAGGGAGGGAAAATCCTCAGATATGAGCCATCAAATTGCAATGAAATCAACTCATATCCTTTCATCAAGCAGTGCTTTGAAGATGTGCATTGCTTGGAGTTTTGCAAAAGGGTGAGTGAGGTGGGTTTTCATGAGAAGTTGATAGGTTGGGTGGCAACTCAGTTGAAGGGTGAAAATGTTGTTATCACTGGTGTAGAATTAATTTTTTCAGTGGCCTCGATTTCACTTGCTACAAGGCTATCAAACAATGGTGAATATTGGTTCTAGGGAATGAGCCTAGATCTTGAATATTATAAACCTTTCTTAAAAACACCATACAGGGAAAAACATGATCACACTATGCCTTTCAGATACTTATTGGAAAAATGTGCCCCTTTGATGAAGATTATCATGAAGTTATTTACATATGAAGGAAGATTCTCCAGGTTTTATGATTATCATTTTCACCTCCTAATGCACTTCACCTCTCAAAAGCCACTCAACATGTGTAACTACCTATTCAGGAGCATTTCCAAAATGTCAGAAAAGATACAAATGAAAAACAAGGAGCACTACCCAAGACTATTTCATCACAGTCTGATCAAGACTATATTACTTCACCAGCTTGCAGAGAAAGGTATGGCTTGGGAAACCTTTTTGGAAACAACCCTGAAATGGCATGAAGCCAATGTAGCAGCTCAACCCTCTAGCATACCAAAATAGCAAATGGAGGTGGGGTCCTCTAGCAAATCAGTTGAGAAAACTCAAGCACCTAAGCCTGAGGTGACTAAGGTGTACAAGAGAGGACAGAGGCTTGTGTTTGCTTCTCATGGTGAGAAAGGGGCCAAGCCTTCTTCATCAGCAAAGCAGGGACCGGTAGCGAAAGATAAATAGAGGCAGTTTGAGCTAGTTGATTTAGAGGCAGAGGATCAAACTTCAAGCATGCAACAGACAATCAGAGATAAATACTATCATATCAAGGAGCTTATAGCCAATATGGCGAGAGCTAGATACGTCATTTCATTCCTTGAACAGGAGAATAGTCAGCTCAAAGAAAAGGAATTGATCATGGAAAAAGAACAAGCCTAGTTATTGCACCAGGTTAGCAAGGGAAAAGAAATCATACAATCAAGTGAGCCTAAAGGATCAAAAGAGAAAGGTAAGAGGAAAAGGCCAAGAACAAAGGGCCTAAAATAGGCATTACAAGAAGAGGAAGAATGCATCATGTTGAATGAAGACATAGGCCTAGAGGACATAATTTCTCTTGAGGTCAATCAAGACCAGGAATATTGGCTCAACAGGGTGAATGAACACTTGGAGAAGTTCCTTGAGAAAGAAAATAGAGATAATCAGTTGCTTAGGCATATGGCGCACCACTACCAGGCTCAAAACATGATCGCCAGTGTCAAGGTAAAGCAGCTTGAAAAGAAGCTCAAAGAAGCCAAAAAGGACCAAAAGAATGAGGGAAACTTGGAGATGCTTTCTGAAGCATCTATGAAGGCTTAACATACATAATGTTACAACTTCTAGCCAATTTTGAGAAAATTCTGAGCACTTTTAGTTTTTTGTGAATTTTGGAGCTAAATTCAGAAAATCAACAGCTCTAGAAATGCAATGCCTTGGCGCTGTGCTTTTTCTTCAGGAATCTATTTCAGGAAAGGTATACATTTTTGGAAAGCTATTTCCATCCTATAAAAATCCATTTTCTCAGATTTTACAGAGGTGGCTCAGTTTTGGATAAAAGTGCAAAAAAGTGGCTAAAAACTAGCATTATGGACCCTTTTTTGACGGGTGTTGCACACCTGGAGTGACCTTGGGAGAATGGACTTTTGAAGGGCTAGTTGCCCATTCTCTTAGATTTTCATTTTGACCTATAGAAGGAACCTAAAAATCATCTCAAAGTCGGCGTTGCGCTTCTGCACTTTTCTATGTTTTAATTTGTAAATTTCACTGTGTAGAATTTCTAGTTTCTAGTTTGACTTAGTCAAAGTCAAGATTCTCTATGTAATGGCACTAGTTTCGAGGATAGGTGATGTATACATGAATAAATGTACATCATAGGTTGTTTTTTATGTTTATTATGCCTCATATAGGAAGCAAACTCCTAAACGAACTCTCCAAGAAATGTTTGAGTTTCACCTTCTCACTCTCACCTGTTGGTTGAGAGAATCTTGGAGTCAGTTCCTCCACCAAGGAATTCAACTCCTGAAGGTGGGCAAGTGGTATAGGAGAGTCTATATGTATCATTTCTCTTTCATAGAGAAGGGTCAGACTTTTTGTGGAGGAGGCTTGCATGTAATCATCTTTTCAGCTAATACAGAGACATTTGCAGCTATTTTCAAGGAACTCTAGCCCAGTGAGTTCATGGTGTTTGTTCTTCATTCTATTTGTTTTCTAAAGGTTAAAACATATTTATCTACACGGTATCTCTTCTTTCTATGGATGCCTTACAGTGAAATATACAGAATTCTTGTTTCTCAAGCTCTGTTTATCTTGTTTTCATAGTTATGTTTATGTCTTCCTAAGCTAATGAAATCATGTTTACTTATGCTCATTAGTTTCTTCTACACTTTCTCTTCTATACTACATTGACAATATTCTAAATACACCATGGCTTCTGATATCTAGCTCCTTCTCATATTTGCTCTTGCACTCCTACAACCTAGACCTATTTGTGGCTCCAAACCCTAAGTTTAGCAAACCCTAAAACCCAAATTTTCACAAACAAACAAACAAATATATATATCTAGTCTAAAACTAATTTGATTTAAAGTCATATCACTAATAAGAGACTTAGAGAGATCCCTCTCATGCTCAGTAGGGATAGCTACTAAGCTGGAGTGGTTTGAGGTTACCCTTCTCGATTTCCTTTTCAGCCCAGGAGACTGTAAGGACTAATAGGGGGTTTACATAGTTACCTTAGGAATAATATCTATATGCTTAATCCCAATAATATAGATGAGGTGTGTGTGAAAGCCACTCATCTTGAGGCAAGAGGGAAAAATACTCTAGAAGAGGGTAGTAAAAATCCATTTAAGAGTAAAGAAAAAGAAAAGGGTTTCAAAGGAAAGAAAAATGCATCCATTAAAAAGGAAGGAGCGAAAATAATATGTAAACATTGTTCCAAAGAGGGTCATGATGAAGCTAATTGTTGGAAGCTTCATCCTGAGATGGGGCCTAAGAAATTCAACAAAAAAGGAAAAGAAAAGACAACTGCCATCATTCAAGAGGATTTGGGATCCGATTTGGGCGATGAAACTAAAATTACAGCCATGGGTATAAAAGTAAAAGAATCCATTGCTAGCACTAGTATATCAAATTGTCACACTAGCACTCCAAATGAAGAAACAAGGATTGAATTATTTTATGTAAGGGTAATCTCAAAACATACAAAAATCGACACATTATTTGATAGTGGGTCTCAAGCCAACTTGATATCTGATGATTTAGTGAAGAAACTTAATCTTGAAGCCATTTTACATCCCAAGCCATATCCATTGGGTTGAATATGCGAGGACACAAACTTACAGGTTACAAGAAAATGCATTATTCAGTTTGCAATCATAGCAAACTTCATTGACGAAGTTGAATTAGATGTTGTACCGCTTGATATTTCAGGAATTGTTTTGGGTAGTCCTTACCTCTATGATAGAAAGGAAATATTCTATCTTCATGAAAACAAGTACCACTTGTTCAAATATGGTGTGGAGTATATTGTGAGAGCTCATCACAAGGAACTAAATCTTTCATTAGTTAATGCAGGGAAAATAAAATGACTAGTGAACTCAAGCAAGAATTTAGTGCTTCTTATGATCAAACCCAATGTTGATGTTGATTATGAAGCGTTTGATGGTTGTAATTCAAATTTGAAAACTGATTTGGTTGATATAGTTAACCATTATAATGAGGTGTTTTAGAAAGAAAAGTGATTTCCTCCCAAGAAGATAATCTAACATGAAATAACATTGCAGAAAAAGTGTCTTCTTCCTAACATTGAGATGCACCGGATGTCAAGAAGGGTAAGTGCATAAATAACAAAGCAAATCCAACGATTATTGAACAAAAGGATCATCCGACCATCTCCTTCACCATGTGGTGCACCTGTTGTTTTGGTGCCCAAGAAGAATGGAAAGCATTTCATTAAATGGGATTCAAGGAGTGGCTATCATCAAAGTAGAGTTGTTGAAGGAGACATATGGAAGAAGACATTCAAGACCAAGCAAGGTTTGTTTGAATGACTTGTTATGCTTTTTGGTCTTTGTCATGCTCCTACTACTTTCATGCATATAAAGAAATATGCATTGAAGCCATTTCTAGAGATGATAGTATAATTGGATGACATTTTCATTTTCAGAAAATTTCATTATGAACATGTCATGTGTGAGAAAATAATAATTGATGTCATATGTCAAGAACATTTGTTATTGAATATGTCAAAGCATGAGTTGGATAAAACTTCTTTGATGTACTTGGGCCATAATATTGGAGAAGGTGAGCTGAAATTAGGCCTCTCCAAGATTGGTGCCATTATGGATTGGTCAACGCTCAAGATAGTCATCTGGAAAAGAGGTTTTTTAGGAGCAGCCCAATGTTGGAGGAAAAAAATTGTTAAATTTTCTTCTATTGTAGCTCATTTGCATTCTTTGGAATTTGTGAAAAATTTCTTCCAATGGGGAGGCAAACAATAAGAGGCATTTTATGCTTTGAAACAAAATAACATTTCAACCCTTATACTTTCTCTTATAGGCTTGAAAATCTCATTTGAGTTTCAGGTTGATGTATGTGACTATGCCATGGGAAAGGTCCTTATGCAATATGGTAAGCCCATTTCATTTTATTTGGAAATTTTCAATGGTGCAGTGATTAAGTTACAGTGACAAAGACACTTTCATTGGATGGGTTTTCTTCTACTATTCCACTTGGTCAAAAGGAATAAGAAAGGTATAAGTGACAAGTTTGTTGATATGATTTCTAGGCCTATTGTTTGTATAACTACTTCCCTCAAGCATCATTTTGTTTTACATGAAAGTTATGATAAGAAAAATACATACTTTCAAGATGTACATTCAAGCTTGAGTCAAGGGAATCAAGTAGAGAATTTTTTTTACCATTTGCATCATAATGTGTTGTATCATCTTGGTAAGAAGGATGTTTCTATTGATGGTAACATGGACAAAGGCAAGGAGTTCATTGAGCAACTCCAAATGGTACATCAAACAATGAAAGATCAAATTGAAAAGAGCAAAGGAAGGTACAAAGCAAGGCACGGCAAGCATCTTATAGATCACAAGCTCCAAGTCGGTGATGAATGGATCAATAATGGAAAGGTGAGGGAACTGTAGCCTCACCCGCAGGAAAACTAAAAGTGATATTTTGGGGTCTAAAAGGCTTCCAGTAAGGAGGAATGATCAGGTGCTAAAAAGAATAGCTCAAAATTTAGTTGTCGGATTGGTGTGGAACCTAGATGACCGCGTAGTGCTCATCATCCTTAATCTAACGCAACTCATTTCATGTGAAACAAACACTATATGCTCCCAGAATCATGTTTTGTTCACTTTCCCAAATAGGTGATTTTTTGTAAAAATCTGATAGTTGAGTCAGCATTCCTAATTGCTGATGTGGCGCTAACTGTGCAAGTCTATGTGAAAGGTTAACTAGTCAACATTCTCTGGTGAATCGTATTGTGCCAAGTGGCATGTTCTTATTGGATGAAATTCAACAGTTTTTTATTGGTTGGATTGGTGGCCAACCATGAGATGACACGTGGCCCAACCAGAGGCCACCATGTGGCATCTGGGGGGCCACCAAAATTATGGATCAAGTCCTGGCAGCAGTAGTAGGGGTCAAACCCGCGACCTCAAAACAAAATTCCAAAGCCTCCACCAATACACCATAGCATTAGAACTTAACCTTATAAGTTCTCTGCATATATTTCAATTTTATAAACACACCATTCTGGGGTAGGGCCAGCCCTTGGTCACCCCACCACAACGCGACCACCGATAGAAAGGAGTAGGGGCTCGACTAGCGGGGGCGGGCCATTGGCCTTAGCCTGGGACACGTGGCTCCCATGTGCCCAAAATTTTCGGATTATAGGCGTTGGAAGCTAATTAAAGCATTTGACAATTTTTCCTAAAAATCAGCGAAATTGTCGGTCTGTTAGTGTGTTTTGGGGAAAATTTTTATGATTGTGCCGATTTTGGGAAATTTGCGATGCGATTAGTAGAAAACTTGGAAATCCCATAACTTCTTTAGTTTTTAACCAAATCAGGAGCATAAAGAGGCTACATAGGCATTTCTTGGCATTTTGGAGCCATTGGAACAGGTTTAAGAGCTTTCTACGCATTGTAAACTGATGTATTCACATTTTTTAGCATAATAAAGAGGGCCAAGCCATTAGAAGTTGGACCAAGGAGACGTTGCCCATGAGGGGTGAACTCCTTCATCATGTGTTGTTGTGATACTATTTATGGTGATTTTTATGTCTATTATATGTTGTTGTTCAGACATTTGTTTATTTTAATTTGCACATAAAAATTACATAAAAGCACTCAAAAAATCATGTTTTAAACGTACAAATAATCTGATGAATCCTAAAGCACATTTAACATTTTCTCAAAAGGAATTTATCACAGCAAAACTAATTTTCCCAGTCATATCAAGCCCCAAGGCCAAGAGATAGATAAAATGCAACCCAAAAAGAGATTGAGACTTTATGAGAGAATAAAAATAGATTTTTCTACAACTTGTGCATGCCTATTACCTATGGTCAATTCTGATGAGGATGAAATGAAATCCACAGAAAGGAAACCAGTTGGAGATAGGAAGAGGTCCAAGTTCTAGTTGAGATTCATGGTTTACAGAGGAAACAACAAGGTGAGGATTACCAATTTGAAATGGGAGAGTATATCAAAAATCCTAGAGATAGTTTCCACCATGAAAGATCTAGATGCACCTAAGGGGCGAGTAGATTCAATGTGGGACTACATGTGATTTGTTAAGAGTTGTATTCAAGGTAGAAATTAATGTATGATAATACCAAGAGGAACATTGATAGATGTCATTTCTTAGAGCCCAGGTCTCCCTTCTAGCTACCACATCATCGAAGACAATGGACTCCCCCATCGAGGAGAAGATATCTTTCAAAGCCAAAGTTGAACATTACTCCTTGAGATGAGAATCTAGCAGAGCTTCACAAGGTTTCTTGATTAGTGAAGAGCTTTGACAACCATCACTAGCTAATCTATCTACCATTCTATTTCCCTTGAACCTGACATGGGAGGGTAGGATGGTAGGAATTTGCAAGAGAAGAGAGACGATTCATGATTTGAAACTTTTTAGCCTCCAACTATGTGAGATTTGGATCGAGGAGGAAACACGTGAGAGTTTTCAAAGCATAGAGGTAACTAGTTGTGAGCTTCCCTCGATGAAAAGTTTGAAGAATTTTTGTTTGATGGCTTGCATTAGTACAAATTCCAAGTGGAAAATATTAGTAGTGTTATTACTATTAACTCCCATATGACTTCCATAGAGATGAAGGATAGCCCTAGAATCTAGATGGAAGACGCCACAACATCCAACCATTCTAGGATTTCCTTTCAAAGATCCATCAAAATTCATTTTAACAAAGCCAACTGAAGGACACAACTAATGTTGTAGAGAGGAAGCAGGCCAACCAATGGAGTGGGAAGAGACATTGATATTCTGGAAGACATTAGAGAAATTTGGAAGTAAAAAATTGGCTTCAAAACAAAATTGTACAACAAAAATAAACTTTATAAGAACCAATAGGATTCAATATGATGATTTCAACCATGGGGGATTATTCACGATTTTTGGAGAAAAAAGGTAAAAAGATAAAAAAGAATGAAAAAAAATAAAATAAATAAAACTATTTTTTCAACTCATATTTTCAACTTATCTCCCTATGATTTTACTCAAATTTTGAGCGAGAGCACTTGTTGGATGCAAAATTTAACTTTTCATCCAAGGAGTATCCATGTTGCATACTTTAAATGGACCCTACTACAAAAAAAATGTGAAATACATGAAAAACGTGATTGCAAATATAAGCATCATTAAAAGGTCATGTATAATGGAGAATTTTGTTTGAAAGCATTCATGAAAATTTCCAGATAAAGTGATATCAGAATGGTTTGACCATTTTACTAGAGATTGTGAAGGTAATCATGGTAAAATTATTGAGTGAACATGACATCAAGATTTGGAAGAGATTAACCATTGCATTCAAGAAAATAATACAGAGCTTCTAAGGATTCTGCAAGATACAGAGGAAGAGAAGCGAAAATTGAGGCTCATGTTGGAACAGGATGTGGAGGAACAAATGGGAGAATGTTCCACTAACAAAGGAGTGTTGGTTAAAGAAGATGATCAGGAATCATTGACATGATCAAAGTTAAAGGAAACATCTTCTTCTCATGTTGTTATTTCTGTTGGAAGCATTGAGATACCCCTTTCAGGAACCGACGTGAGACACCTTACCAAGATGGGGTATAAAGGAGGAGGGTTGGGGTACATTTAAGGAGAGTGCTCAAAGGCAACAAAAAAATGGGTTCTTAAGATGAATAATCCAAGCCATTGCCAAAAAGCATCGAGGAAAGAGGATGCTGAGAGAACATCACAACATTCTTGTGATAGAGGGAATTGAAGAGGAAGAGCTAAGGAAATTTCTTCTTGCTTGGTTTGCACCAGAGACAACCAAGCAAGGTATAAAAAGTCTCGATATTCTAATGTTCCTTTTGATTACACGTAGATTGATAATGATGAGAAAAATGTATGACATAGAAAACCATGTACTTTTGTGGCTTGTATAACCATGTTGTTTCAAAGTGTTGGAAAAGAATGGCAGCAAGGAAGAGGACAAGACATGAAAACCCTTCTCCACATTAGGGTAGGAAGAAGGCCATGAAATTCTGGAGGAGGAAGAACCATTGCAGTGACTGCAACAAGAGTGGACATCAGAGAGTGACATGTGTGGGAACCCAATGACCAGAAAACGCATGTGAAGGAACTAGATGGTGTAGTTATTAAAGAGAGTAAACTACAGGAAGAAGACCCATTCACCTTGTTGGGTGAGAGATGATGGCATCAAAACATTTTTTGAGCATGAACACATTTATAAATCACATGTTGTGAAATGTTTGTAAAAGTGGCGAAGTGTTTGCCATCACTTATGAATGAAACATGGTGATATTTTTGGCCTTTTAGTTGATATATTGGGATGTGTTTTAAGTTGTAATTTTGATGTAAACTTGACCAGTATGGGGTTTTCTTGCATCATGATTGGTCTTGTAATTGAATATGTATTAGCAGTTATGAGTTTGCATATGGTATAGGTATCAACTTCATCATTTTGAGTTCCAAAGTACAAAGGTGAAGGAAAGGGAAGGTGGCGTGTCAGATGTAGTTGTTATGCAAATCAAGTTTTCAATCATTTTTATGTTTTTGGAGGACCAAAAGATCCTCAGTGGGGAGGAATGATCTAGGTGGCTCTAGAGAGGCTCAAAAATCAAAGTCTTTAGATTTCATGAAAACCATAACCAAAACAAAGAGCTCATCGTCATGATTCTAACAACATAAGTGAAACTCAAATCCAATTTCATATGTGCAAGTTATTGGCAATCAAAGTTCAAGTCAAAAGGGTCAGTACTTTTGTCGCGAGCGAAATTTGGAGCACAACTAAATATGGCGGAATCCACTAAAATTGGCAGCAGCTAACTAAGTGACATTTTGACACTTCGCAGGGGACGGAAATGACCAAATTTCCACCTACTTAATATTTATGGTGACCCTAAAATATGGTCGATGGTTTTTCACTTGTCATTTAAAAAAATAAAATTAAAATTAAAATAAAAATTAAAATAGGGTGGGCCTAGTGGACCCACCCACACCCCACCATCACATTATATAAATAATATATATTTTAAATGGATCAGCAGACATATATAACGGTCCACCGAAAGGGCCAATGGGTATTGAACATGCATTGGATAGTTGGTCAACCCGCCAATGACGACCCCACATTAAATGATACGCTCGTTTCAAACAAACACGGTGCCTGAATGAAATATAATTTCAAAACATAAAAATACAATGAGCCATCGACCCACGGGGATGTGAACCCAGGTCACACAACAACCAACAACTAAACTCGAGACTACTAGCCAACCTGCTAGCGGGCAGGGCTTTGTTTTGTTCGTCAACGACATTATTTAACACTAATTTCTCATTCGCCCAACAACAGAGAACGAGCATAACCACGAGTAGTGGAACATAGAGTTGGGAACCACACAATATGTAGATCAAGAAGTGAATAGTCTAGGAGAATATTCCACTACATATTCCTTGTGCACAATCCTTGAGGAATATTTGAGATTCCATGGGGTAAAATTTTGATGATGTCAGAAACATGTCAATTTTATTCTCGTCTAAATTAAAAGTTTGTCAGGATTCTGATGGTGCATATAGTTTTCTAATCTAAGCAGTATATTTTCCGCCCATCCTCAGAAGGGAATCTTGTGACAAATCTAAAATATTCCCTCGAGAGCCTATATTTGATCGTGACAGAAAGGGGTCATGTTTATACTCAAATTTCATATTTTTTGCAAGGAGCATGATGGCATAGGTTGTTTCTTCTTTCGAGTAGCCAATTTTTAGACAATCACTGAAATTGGAGGTATAAGGTGTAATTTTTCTATGTGTTCATTTTATTTTTGTTGATATTATGATTTGAATCTGATCAAGATATTCAAGAGGTCCATTTACGCCACCTTGTGCGATAGGATTATTTTATGCCGCTTTATGTGAGAGATTGTTCTTTTGTCATGGTGAAGGATAACATCTTGTGAGTGAGAGTTCTTGTAGGAGAACGTTTCTTGGGAGAAACATGCTACTCTAGATAATGGTTTCATACTTGTAATGACATAGATTGCATCATGTCATCATCATCTTCTTGCAGAGACTAATGAAGTCACCTCTGTACTCTTGACCCAAGGCCCAGAGATGTAGTCCACACTGGATGAACTATGCTATCATATCATGTGTGATGATTTCTTCTTATTCTATTCTTGAATATGGTTGATGGTTTGATGAAGTGTTGTTTATAATATGCATTTGTCATGATTTCACATGCAAATATAAGCTTCAGGATAAGGTCTTATATAATGGATATTTTTGTTTGAAAGTATTCACAAAAATTTCCATATCAGCACCCCATTGAACCTTTCGACAATTAAGAGGGGTGGCATGGCACCCCACTACCATGCATTCCCATGTGAAAATGAATACCCTTTCTATGTAACAATTGGCACATCTAGGAAACAAGATGATGGGCGAGATTGCTTTGGTTTTGAAGCATACGAGCAATTTTTGTGTAGTCTTGGAAGTCTTGAAATCAGTATGAGTTTAGATGAAGTGAGAGTTGAGTATGTTTTTATTAAGCAGGAAACCAAATTATAAAGGGTATTATGCATGAAGGGTTTGAATGTGGTGTCCTGGTGTTCTAGTTATGGAGCTTTAGAAGTCAGGGATGGAGGTAAGCCAATCCAATGGAAGCATAACTAGGACCCCGACATAATTAGTTTCAACTCAGCTACATATTGAAAGCCTGATGATGTAGCAGTGTTTCTGGTGGTCTTTTTCGAAGTGAAACACTAACTAGACTCGAAATGGGATTCTTAGACCTAAAGGAAGGTACATAATTATGTTTTTACAATGTGGTTTTACTCCATAATTTTTTAGGCCCCTATACTACTAGTGTAACCCCTTATTGTTATTAGTACAACCCCCTTATTATATTTTTGTACCCATGTAGTCCCCATATTGTTATTATTGTGCCCCATAGAAGCCCACTATTGTTATTATTATTCCCTTACATTATTATTATTGTGTCGGCTCTGATTATATTATGACCCCTTAGACTCCTATATATAGAAAGGAAGTCTTGTCATTTGTATCATCCAAGAATTGTTCATTTGTGTAATGTAAAGGAGGTTTCCCCATTGAAGAGGCTTATTTCTAAGGCATTTATCTATCTTTTCTATCTTTTTGTGAGTTGGTTTCATAACGTTTGGTATCAGAGCTTTGGATTCTAGGGTTTCACTACTCCAAATATGTCATCGTGGCATTTTCGGTATATTTTTTTTTTCTGCGATGTTTCAAAAGCAAAAAAAAACCCATTTGAGAAGAACTCACGCTAAACCTCGGGTCCAAATTTCAGAGCTTGTCTCGCTATATTTTCGGAGATATGATCTGAGGAATTTAGGTTTTTGCAAGCTACAAAATTTCAACTAAAACAGGTCATCGTGGAATTTTCGCTATAACTCTTTCGCTACGAAGTTTCAGAAGCTAAAACAAAAACCCATTTGAGAAGAAATCGGTCCGAACCTCGGTTCCGAATTTTAGATCCTGTCTTGCTATAGTTTCCATCTGATGCTCAGATTGAAATTTCGTAAGAAGTTACAAAAAGAGGATGGGTTGTAGTTTCTTTTGTATATTTTTAAGATGTAGAGGTCAAAACAGTGACATGTGGCACTTCATACAAGTACGCTCTTCTGAAAACGTATATAATCAGGTCATCTTGGGAGATTGTGCATAACTCTTTATTGGAGAATCCAATTTTGATCAGACTAGTGGCATTGGAAAGAGGACACAGAGGGCTACTGCAAATCACAATTTCAGAACTAGAAGATCCTAAATTACAGATTTACATTTATTTCAAGATCGATCCCCTAAAATCAAGAAAAAGCAAGATGAGGAATTTTGATGGCAAGGATTTGGTAAATTGGATACTACAGATGGAAAAATATTTTGATCTACATGGTGTACCACTGTTACAAAAGGTACATATTGCATCTAATTATTTAGAACCGAATCAATTTTTATGGTATAAAGGGCTTTGTTCTCGTAAACCACTTGTCAGGTGGTCAATTTTCACGGAGGAAATGATAGCACATTATGAGGATACAAAGAGAAACACCTTCTTTAACTAATTGATAAATCTCAAACAAAAGTGTTCATTGGAAGAGCACATTGAGGACTTTCAAAAATTTAATATAAGGGTAAATGATATTCCATAGAAGAAAAGCATTGATGTCTTTATAGGTACTTTAAAGGATAACATTCAACATGAGGTTTGTCTTTGGGAACTTGATTCATTGGAGAAGGCATTCAAGTGGGCAAGAAAAATTGAAAGCGGAATTATGGAAACAATGAATCCCACCACTCACGACTATAATTATGAAAGTTTTTCTTCTCCTAGTCTTCCATAACGTGCGAGGTTTACACCACAACAATTGGAAGAAGAAAGAGAAAAAGGGTTTTTTTACAATTGTGATAGAAAATGTACTAAAGGTCATAAGTGTGCTGAGAAGAAATTATTTTACATAGAGTATGAAGAGGAGGAAGAAAAGGATCAAGAAACATCAAAAGAAGAGGATATACACCAGGACCCAACCCCAGAGAAAGAAGAAATGAATCTGACCATATATTGTAAAGCATTGGCAAGAATTACCACTCCTCAAACTCTCAATATAGGACATATCATGAAGAAAAAGGCTCAAGAAGTGAAAGATCACATTGAAAAAGAAGAAATTAATCCAACCATATCTTGTAATGCATTGGCTGGAATTACCACTCCTCAAACTATCAAGATAGAAGGACATATCAAGAAGAAAAATGTTCAAGAAGTGAAAGAACACATCGAGCATCGAGAAATGAATCCAACATATCTTGTAAAGCATTGGAAGAAATTACCACTCCTCAAACTCTTAAGATAGAAGGACATATCAAGAAGAAAAAGGTTCAAGCAGTGAAAGATCGCATCGAGCATCAACAACAAGTTCTCCAACTTTTAAAGGATAATGCCACTTTGGTGCAGAATCGAATGAAACAATAGGCAGATCAACATCGCAGTGAAATTTTTTTTTATGTAGGTGATTGGGTATTTTTACGGCTACATCTCAAGCAAGCTATTTATGAGAAGGAAATGTTGGCAATACTACATGCACTTAAGAAATGGTGACCTTACCCAATGGGAAGACAATTCAAGGTAAAAATGGATCATGATAGTCTTAAATACTTCTTAGAACAAATATTATCTTTAGAAGAACAGAAAAAATGGGTCACAAATATGTTGGGTTATGAATTTGACATCATCTACAGAAAATGGAAGAAAAATTTTGTTGCAGATGCACTCTTAAGAAAGAATGAGGATGTGGAAGCATTGTTTTGTGCCATTTCTATTATCCAACCAGATTGGATAAATGAAGCAAGGGATGAATGGAAGAAGGAAAAAGAAGTTCAAAAGTTGTAGAATATCCCAACTCAAACAATATTGCCATAACTTGAAGAGGAAGGAAAAATCATATTGGAACCTGGAGTAGTCACAGAAACAAGAACCCGACAGCTACGAAATCAATCAATTTCAGAGTATCTCATCAAGTGGAAGAACTTACCCATTGAAGATTCCACGTGGGAGGACAAGAATTTTATACAAAAGCATTAAGAACTACTCAAGTGTTGACGACAACACTTTTTGAAGGAGAGGGGCATGTTAGGCCCCTATACTACTACTGTAACCCCTTATTGTTATTAGTATAACCCCTTTATTATATTGTTGTACCCATGTAGTCCCCATATTGTTATTATTGTGCCCCATAGAAGCCCACTGTTGTTAATATTGTGCCCTTACATTATTATTGTTGTGTCGACTCTGATTATATTATGACCCCTTACACTCCTATATATAGAAAGGAGGTCTTGTATTTGTATCATCCAAGAATTGTTCATTTGTGTAATGTAAAGAAGGTTGCCCCCTCAAAGAGGCTTATTTCTAAGGCGTTTATCTATCTTTTCTATCTTTTTCTAAGCTGGTTTCATAACATAATTGTTTGATATTTCGACCATAATTTTTAGAGTTGGGAGATTTGGACTTTGATTGGTATTCCTGGTATAATTTTATTTGAATGTTGAGGTTAGGTTCTTAAAGTTCAGTTTCTTAGTTAATGGTTTTGGGGGCTCAGCTAGATGTTGGGTATGTGTTATAGTCTTTCCATGACTAGAACTAGGTGTTTTACATTGTGTCAGGCATGGTAGGGGGCGGTAGCCCCCCAACACGGGGTACGGGGTAGCGACCCAGGATTTGTTTTTTATGCAGACCCAATAATAGTTGGGAAGAAGACCCAAAGATGGTGGGTGGACCTACTAATGGTTTTGTGCATGGCTTTTGCACATGGTATTGGGCATGATGGTTTTCTACCCATGGTATTTTGTAGATCCGGTCAAGGGAACTACGGTTATGTTCTAATCCAAAGTTTATGGATTGAGGTTTATGAATTCTTCGGCATGTATATAAATGTATTGTAATAGATCTTACCTGAAAATACAAATATACCCAAGAAATAACAAGATCTGAATATAGAAATGCTTCACTTTATTAATCAAACCCTTAAGGTAGGGCAACACCATACATTCACTCCTTAAGGAAGGAGAACACTCCACAAGCCATATTCTTGTCCATACAATATTCCTTCACATTTATCAATGGGAGAGTCTCTAGCCTCTATATAGGCCTCATACATACAATACCATGGGTCATTACCATGTTTCTCTCAATACCATCTATCTAATACCATGGTCTTATTACATTATTGCTAACTTCTTGTGGTCCCTTACATGATACAGGTTAACCACTTTATTTATTACTATGGCCCATTCCATTATTATATTATTCCCTTGGGTACCTCCCTTTGTACCCCATAATATCCCCCCTTGGTATACTACATTCCAACCCCCTTAAACATGTTTCATCCCCGAAACATAAGAAGAACACAAATAATAAGATTTACTCAAAAGAGTAGTCCACTGGTACCATGCACATGCATCTAGCCATCCAATAGAAAGGTGAACCCTTGATCTAGCTGGTGCCTCACTCGCTTGATATGGAAGTTGACCCTGACAACTCTTTTGTGTTGGTGTGTTGTGAGTGAATCATCGCTCCTCTCTATCTGTCATGTGGGGATTGTTGTCCTTGCTACTGATTCATTGCCATCTTGTAGGTTGTGGTATCATTGGGTGATGTGGGTGGTGATATGTTGAAGCTTGAACTAATGGAATATATTTCTTGAATTCCTCTACTAATGGTGCATGAGTGGTGTTTGGTGCTTTTTCTGATACATGATTTGATGTTTGTGTTTGGTTGTCGACCATCAAAGGCTCATCATCTAATGTATCAGTGTCATTAGAGCTTTGTGCTTTTGCCTCCATAGCCTCTGCTTCATCCTCTTTGGACTCTCCCTGTTTATTGATTGAAATATCCTGTAATGTAATTTTCTTATTTTTATATCAGAGCTTCAGGAATTTCTTCTGCACATTAATATTGATAGTACCAATAGATTTGATCCAAGGGTATTCCAAAACAACATCCACATTAGCCATATCTGAAACATAAAAATCAGAATGCAATACATACTTATCCATAGAAATCTTCAAATCTTTATAAACTTGCACCTGCTCATTATTAACTTGTGTGTGCTCCATTTGTTTACTTGGAATTTGCATTTTTTTTTCCAAATTAATATTGATAAATTTATTCTTGTAGCTAGCATTTATAGACACAATGATCTTTTCCTTCTGAATACATCCATGAACCTAAAATAAGGAGATATTAATAGAAAATAACCCCTTACATGTCTCATTCTCTTGTTTCTCAGCATGAGACCATTTGTCCACAAGGACTTTTTCAAGTTGTTCACTTGACAATTCGAACTGTTGGCTACCAAGTGAGTGCCACCATATGGCAGCCTCTCACTTGACAATTCGAACTGTTGGTTACCAAGTGAGTGCCACCATATGGCAGCCTCTCCTTTCAAATTAAGCCATATGGAACTTCTCCAAGATTTCTGATGGTTTTTCTTAAGATATTTTATGAATTCTTCAATAGTAGGACCATTATCTTTCCTTGTAAAAAATTGTTTGCTAGAAGCCATGAAGAGGGTTTTCAAAACAAATCACTTACTTGGCGAAAATTTGAAATGGCCACAATTCAGTCAATATTGCTCAGAATCCATATTATGACTTGTTTTCGGAAATGGAACAACCATTCTGCATCTTCACGTGTGATAGAAATCTCGATCTAGGCACTGGAATTTCAGATTCGCGCTGCAATTGTCCCACTGTCACAAAAAATTCTGAAAACAAGATCTGATTTTAAATCAGCAATATCTCCCTCATCCGGACTCCTATTCAACTATTTTTTTTTTTTGAAATTGGGTATTTTTTAGCAAAAAACCCATATTGTTAATTAGATTCTATAAATTTGGTACTAAAATGTACATATCTGATCTGCAAACTCGCCACCCCGAAAAGTGTTTGCAACACAACTATTTTTTAAATCAGCGATATCTCCCTCATCTGGACTTCGATTCGGCCGATTTTTTTCTTCCAAATTGGGTATTTTGTTTCAAAAAACCCAAATATTAAATTATATTTTGCAAATTTTGCACCAAAATGTACAGGTCTGATCTGCAAACTCGCCACTCAAAAATTCCTGCAAAAAAAATCTTCGCTTTGCCCAAGAAAGTGCTCTGATACCACTTGTAATGTATTTGACTTAAAGATATATGATAATAGAAATAAACCAAATAACTATAAATAATCACCAAAAATAACAAGATCTGAATAGATAGAAATGCTTCTTTATTGATCAAACCCTTGAGGTAGGGCAACACCGTACAATCACTCCTTAAGGAAGGAGAACACTCCACAAGCCATATGCTTGTCCATACAATATTCCTTCACATCTCTCAATGTGGAGTCTCTAGCCTCTATATAGGCCTCATACATACAATACCATGGGTCATTACTATGGTTCCCTCAATACCATCTATCTAATACAATGGGCTTATTACATTATTGCTAACTACTTGTGGTCCCTTACATGATACAGGTTAACCACTTTATTTATTACTATGGCCCATCCGATTATTACATTATTCCCTTGGGTACCTCCCTATGTACCCCATATTATTCCCCCCAGGTATACTACATGTATTGTAACATTGAAAGGAATAAATGAAAAATCAATCTGGTAATCTCAGTTTTGAGATCTAGGGGAAAATATCTGTGTATATTTATTTCCTGTTCTCACCATTGTTTATTTTTTGTTTGAAGAATTCATTTGCAGGTAACTTCTGTACAAGGTTAAAATCTACATTGGGGTTTGCACATGATCTCTTCCTCAACCAACTGAGGTAGTTGTTTGACATCTATAATATCAACATTTGTGGACATTAAGGCAGGGTTTGAGGACTACTAGTGTCTTGTTGTTTCACTCATGGGTTCAGTTGGGTTTGAACCTAGCAAATTTGACCTATCTTTTGGGAATTCTGGGGGTTTTGCGACTATTGGTATAGTTTGGGGTCATATTGAGGGTTCTAGGGTCGAATATTATTGCAAGTGTCTCTTGGTTTTATTCTCGGGATGGAAACATTACATTGCCTTACTCCTGGCATCTTATTCAAGGGCAAGACATATCCTAGTGAAATTTTGATCTCCATTCAGATGTGTTGAGCACACCTTGTTTCTCAACTCATTGGTATTTGGGTTTCACATTTGGCTAAGTGGGAGGACATGTGGTAAAGGTGCTATTATTTTTTTGTGGTACACATGCAACAGGTCTATTTGTGGGATACATTGTGTGGCAACCCAAGTGATAATGCATAACCAACATGGGTGAGTGAGAACGGGAACTAGTGGGATGTGACAATGTGGTGGACACATTTTGGCTGACCTTGTCCATGGTTAGGTTATTAATCCAACCTAGCCCAGCCACATGGATCTGAGGAATAACCTTCCCTTATAGATAACTTTGGAAACCGATTTTGACACATAACTCTTTTCTTGGAGTAGCTTAGTAGGACCATATGAAGACATGAATGTAGTCATCAACTTCATGAACAACCTTCAAAAAAATCAATGGCATACCCTAGAATAGTTGGCCACCATAAAAAAGGGGCAATGGCATATACAAGAGAAATTGGACCACTTTAAAGGAAGGTTAGCCCATATGGACAAGCATGTTTTTTGTGACTTCATACCTTCGCCTTCACCTATCTTTAGACCGAACCATTCTTCTCTAGTCAATTCCTTTGATTCATAAATGTCATTGGTTGTGTTCCGATTTTGGAGGTCTTCTGGTATCACTTTCCTTTCTATTTCTAGTTAATGAGGTTGTTTTAAAAGTAAACTATTTGTCTTTGGAGTGACCTACTAGCCAATAAATTTGGTAAGAGTGAGACTGGTAGGCTTTTGAGAAAACTTAATCAAATATGTAATTTTTTGGTATAATAGAAGCTCTTAGATTTACAAAAAAAATAAAAAATATTTTTATTCATCACAAAAATAATATATATATATATATATATACTTAAAAAATCATGTAACAAGATTCTTTACCATATATATTCTTAACGTGTAAGGATTTGTTACACTCCCATAACTTACTAACACTACATGTCAAAAACCCATAAAACCACAACTCATTACTACTATGAATATTCTAGAACATTATGTGGAGGTTAAATCTTTATCATCTACTTAATAACTTTACATGGACCATCCACTTAATAAATATTGATAATTAAATTAAAATTCTAAAAGCCCTGTTCTAAAAAAAATAGAATATTTGTATAATTAAAATAAGAGTTAATCACTAAATTAACAATAAAATATTTATGAACAAAAATATCATCTTTAATTAATTATAATAGTTTGTATATATTTTTAAAAACATATTTAATTATTTAAATATGAATAGTTATAAAAAAAAACAAATCTCCTATAATAAAATATATCAAAAGGAAAAATATTAATATAAATTAATAAACCATTTTCAAATACTTGATTCAACCAACTGTAAAATAAAAGCAATAAAAGTAAATTGATTCAGTGAAATTGTGTTTAAACTATGATCCCGAGCTCGTTTATCACATGAAATTAAAGGATTTAAGCCCAAATAAAAACAATTATTAATGAACATGATTTGTCGATTATTTCACAATATAATTCTAATCACTAACTCTATTTCACATAACAAAAAATTATTTTAACAATGTAGATAGCTTGATGAACTATTAATTCTTTCTATATTCAAATCCTACCATAATGCTTTTTTTCCAAAACTGAAAAACGTTTTCAGATTAATATAATTGAGAAAGTACAATAAATAGTGAATGGAGATCCCGCTGGTCGCTTGTAGAGGATAAGTAACAACCTGGAAACTGTGATTGATACATTAGAATTCAAAGATTCATGGATTGTTCTCAAAGGTTCATAAATAGTGAAGAGCAGTCCTGTTACAATGATATATGTCAGGAGGGACTTTGCACAAAAAAGAAGAATAGAGAGCAAGAAGGTTCAATCGATAGATAGAGTTAAATCAGAATGTGCCTCGACCATTCAAAAGAGCCAAAGGTGAAGCATTTGAAAAAAAATCTTATCAAGATCTGAGTTGCAACCTTCCTTTGAGAGGTGGTCTACTTCGCCATTCTATTTCCGATAGATGTGAGTGATGGAGACATATTATAACTCTTGTAGCATGGATTTGATGTGGAATCTCCAGGTGTCGAGGTTGGTAGAGTCCAAGGAGCCTTGATTATTGGCCACGGGGGCTTCACTCAATGAACCTTTGTCATATCACGTGCATTCGTGACATATTAAACAATACCCTTAATTTGACTACATATTGGAAAATACACCTAAAAATCACATTATTTACCCCCTACCAATATGAACCCAATACACCTTCCCAATTAAAAAACCCCTATTTCCACTAGATATTGTAGGTATCCATTTTTTCATTAACATTTTTTATACCTCTTTATATTTTTTCATTAACTTTGAACTCCATCTTTTATACCTTCCAATATAAAAACCCTTTAACCCCTTATATATCCCCCAATATATTATGCCATTTTTTCCTCAATATATATCCCCCAATATGAACCCAGGTGGTATGGTATTGCTCCCCCGGTGGAGCCCCCATGTTATTAGCCTAGTTGATGATAGGTTTGGAATCCCCAAAAATGGTGAGAGCATTGATCCCAAGCTAAGAAGCAAAAAAAAAAGGAAACCCCAGAGAGAAAGGAGTTCAACACGAGAATTTGAGGCAATTCCACAGTGCCATTGAAATCTATAGAAACTCTCAAGGTCTAAATGGATAGCCATGTCACATCTGCAGGAGTCAAACAATGAGGCCCAATCAAAGAAACCAACTGGATAAGAGGACCAGATGTCCCGGGGTGGATAGGGGCATTTAGGGGTTGATTTTTTGTGTGGAGAGTATTTGAGATAGGAGGAGAAAATTTCAACTGGTTTTTCAGATGTTAAGTATCACATTATCAAATATGAGGGCATTCATGGATCACCAAATTCCCTAGATGATGAAGAAAGCCAACAATCTGTGTTGAGGGTGATCCACTGACCAATAATCAAGACAGGAGAGGATGTCTATGCAGTCCCAATTTATAGGGGAGTTTGTCATTGGTAGCACATTTTTCTAGACAGAGGAGGCAAAATTGTCGTGGAGGAGAAGATGGTTGATGTCCTCTCCAACTGATGAGAAGAGACAACATTGCCCTGGTCCTTGGAAGCCCCTCTTACATAGTATTTCCCAACTCAAAATCCTGTTATGAGCCACCAACCAAGTGAAACACTTGATTTTAAGGGGGAAGTTCCATTTCCAACTTCGAACCAGCCAAGGGAAGTGTGAAATGTGCCTAGAAGGCTGGTGGATTATCTTGTAAGCATCATTTGTTGTTACCTTATCTTGTTGTGAACTATCACACCAAGTGAATCTATCCTCTTTTGTGGATAGCCCAATCCTAGAGAGTTTGAGATCAGTGATTCATGTTGTCCATTCTCAGATTAGAGGTGTAGGAATTTCTAGATCTTTAGTATCTTTCCAGTGTGTAAATGTGGAGGTAGAGATATTTTCGTTTTCTATGTCCTATATGACAGAAAATCCATGATTATTCAAAAAATTAATGAGTGAAGGAGATAAAAGGTGTGGACTTGTTTGGCCAGAGAGGGGATCCAAGCTGATCTTCGGGGTAGATCCCAATCCGACATCCCATTAAATGTTCCCAAAGAACAATGCTTGGAGTGGATAAGGTTGCGCCATGAAAACGAGCAGTTAAGAGGGTCTGAAGCACCAATACAAATCCAATCGATGAGTTCTATGTTCTGGAGGTATTTTGATTTGATGATTTGGTTCCAAAGGTCCATATTTGAGAAAAATCTCTAAAACCTTTTGAGAAGTAGTTCCAATTTGAAAGAGGAGAAGTCCAATAGTCCCCATCCACCCAGTTTAACTAAAAGGTTTAGGATATCCCAATTGATGAGGTGAAATTTGTGTTTCGGTTGAGTTCCATCTCATATGAAGCTAGTGATAATGTCATTGAGTTTACAGAAAACTACTTTGGGGACTCTGAAGATGTGCATCCAGTAGATAGGTATGTTGTACATAATGGACTTGACAAGAATAAGGTCCCCTCCCAAAGAGATCCAGCGATGAGACCACTGGTTAAGTTGCTTGCTAGTTTTTTCCAAGAGCCAGTCCCAGTCCTTGTTATTGTAACCATTACGCTTAAGGAAGAAGCCCAAGTAAGTGAAGCCATTATCCAAATGTGAAACTTTTACCCCAAAGATGTTGGCAATCTCCATGGTCCCTTAAAATTCTAGCTCACTTGAAATCAGATAAGACTTTGATAGGTTCAGAAGAAGGCCTTAGGCAATTTCAAAATATGTGAGGATGTTGAAGATCACCCACCATTCAGAAGGGTCAGATTTTCCAGTTGTGGGAAGGTTGTCCAAAAACATTAAATGGGAGATAGGGACCCTATTTGTAATAGTTTATCCAGAAATGATACCATGTTCATGAGCATTTGATAGTTTTATGGAAAGGCCATCAATAATGATGAGGAACAATAGAGGAGATAAAGTGCAACCTTTTCTGATTCCACTAGAGATTGGGATAAAATCAGTTGGAGAGCCATTAATCATGATCACAATGGAGGAAATATTATTACAATCTTTTATCCAATTTAGCATTGAGAACCCCGGGGCATTTGTATGTAGAATCATCCATAATAGTTCCGAATCGATGGAGTCAAATGCCTTAGTGAGATAAAATTTGATGAGGCAGTTGTCTAGGTGGCAGGTCTTGATTCAATGTATGCATTCCTATGTGATTGCAACAACATCATGGATCTGTGGGTTCTCCAGGAAGCCAAACTATTCAACATAAATGTGTTTTGAGAAGAAGGGTTTGAGTGAGTTTCCAATAGTTTTTGAGATCATTTTGTAAATGGTATTGCACAAAGATATGGGTCGATAATCAGAGAAGGTGAAAGGATGAGGAACCTTTGGTATGAGGGTAATGAATGTGTAATTTGTGGCACCCAAGATCCAACCAAAGCTGTGATATTCCTCCACCATCTCATTAAGCTTAACAATCATGATCTCTTGAAAATGGATGAAAAGTTCCATTGTTGAGCTCTCTGGACCAGGGCATTTTCCATGGGCCATTTCTTTCAAGACAAAGAGGACTTCTTCTTGTGTAATGGGATGGTCCATGTACCCAGAGTCCTCCATGCTAGGCGAAAAAGGGAAAAGGTTGCCTATTTCTAGTTGTTTGTTGAGGGAGACTTATTCCTGGGAGCAAAATATGTTGCTAAAATGTCTCTTTGCCTCCCTTTTGATTTCCTGTTGTGTGGTGAGTTTTTCACCTGATTCCAATTTGAATATCCATATGGAATTTCTATTTTCCCTCATCTTGACCTGTTTATGGAAAAAAAAAATTGTTCTTATCTCCCTCCTCGACCCACATGATGAAACTTTGTTTCTTTAGTTCTTCATATAATCTTGTCAAGATCTGTGATATGTGAATCTACAGTTGTAGGATCTCTTGTTTTATAGGTGCAAATAAATATTCTAGCTCAGATGGGTCTTCTAGTCTTTTGATCTATTTTTCAATCTAGAGTAGCTCACTGATAGGATCCATTTTCTTCTTTTGATCCCATTTCCAAACCCTATCTTTGAGTTCTCTCAATTTGCAATTTATCTTGTCCATTTTCCGAGAGCCAAGGTCTCCAAAAGGTGTCTGCTAGAAGGACTGGACAAGGTCGATCAAGTCCGGCTCCTTCAACCATAAGTAGTTGAATTTGAAGGGTGGTGCATTTGGTTGTAGTTCCCCAGTCCATTTCAACAAAATAGGAAAATGATCAGATATTTTTATTAGGAGGATCTTCGAGATCAATTCATTGAATCTGTTAATTTTCAATTCATGAAAGTATAATTGATCAAGTAGTTTTTCTATTCCCTGTGAGCCCCATCACCCATTTTTTGATGTGGGACCAATTGGAGTTGGTTTGATGTCATGAACATTTTTCTGACTAAATAAATCCTTAATGTAATACCCCAACGAGTCAAGCCCGTAGTGGGAGCCCAAAATCTCTAAGGAATCCATGGAGAGATTGAAATCATTTGCTAGTATTAGTGAGTCGAGCTCAAGGAAGCTAGTATGGTCAGCCTTGGACTAGAACACATTTCTTTTTTAGTATAGAGCATATATGTTGATGATTCAGAGGTGGAATTTGGAACCCTTGCAACCCCCTGTGATGAGTAAGCCCAAATATGTGTTGAAGCCCTTGAATTTATATTTTCTTGGATTCCACATTGTTGCTAATCCCCCAGATAATCTAGAAGCACTAGTTGCGCATACATTCTAGTTTGGGCACATATGTAGTAAGAATCCCCACGCCTTGTCTTTGTTGGTCATTGTTTCTTGTATAAGAATGATTTCAGGATTATGAAATCTACTTAGACTTTCAGGGATCGTCTTTTATGGGCCGATCTCAAACCCTTGATGTTCAAAGACATTATAGTCATTATGGAAGGTCAAGTTCGAGGGGCTCTGCTCTAAGGACCCGAGTTTTTGGGGAAACCAGATCCCAGTGTCTATTCCGAGAGGATGTAGAGGCGATGAGATGTGGAGGGCTAATAGGTGAATTTTGGAATTGTTCGAGTAGACTGAATGGGGCAATTGTACAATTTGCTAATTTTTTGAGTTTAGGGCATTTCTTCCAACGAATGGTGATGTTTTTGTAGGCAACAGGACGGGAAGGAAGGCCATCGAGATTAAAAATTGATTTTTTTATGGTCAGGGGTTCCAGTGTGAATTGTGACTCCCTAGAAAGCACTTTTGAGCTTCAAGTCCTCTCAGAAAGGGGAGAATGTGCATCTAGAAGGAGCCCAGATTTGATGGGGGAGGATAAAAAATGATGAACAAGAGTTTGTGTCTCTGTTAGAGGGGCATGATCAATCTCAGGTTTTTCTTTTCGGGGGGACATGGAGTTGTGGGAGAGAAGTGCTGACAG
The DNA here is from genome assembly GCA_031772625.1 of Pinus tabuliformis. Classification (NCBI taxonomy): domain Eukaryota; kingdom Viridiplantae; phylum Streptophyta; class Pinopsida; order Pinales; family Pinaceae; genus Pinus; species Pinus tabuliformis. The sequence goes on from CM062818.1 coordinate 1,869,310,693, forward strand.
GGGCTTGTGTTTGATATATGAGGAATATTTGATGATCAGTTTGAGGCAAGTGTTGGGGGAAGAGGATTGTGGATTTGTGTAAGTGTTGTGGTTGCTTTCCATGATGAGGCGGGAGATTGGAGGTGAGCGACGAGGAATTGCGAGGACAAGTTTATTTTTGGTAGGATGTGAGGAACATTTTTTTGGTAGAGAGGAGGAAAGAGTAATGGGGATATTTCTGAGAGGAGGGGATTCTAGGTGGGGAGAGACATTTGTATTGATTTTTGCAAAGAGTAGAGTATGTGACCCATCATGAAGAATGATGGAATGAGCCAGAAAATATGCACGTCTCACAACAACTTCAGAAGAGTCCATTCTAGCATGTATGTCTAGGCATCCTTGCATCATGTGTCATGTGGCATGACATCTAAAGCAGCGGAAATGAATTGACCAATAATTGACAATTTTCTTGTGTGATCATGGTCCCCAATGTAGGTCAATTTCCATAGAAAGTGCCCCTCAGAGTGACCTTTCATTCAATACCCTTGCAATATTTTTGTTTGTTCTTGCATGGCTACTTTCATCAAGGCCCAGTAGAATTTTCTAATTGAGTTTGCAATATCCATTATTGCTTTATGAGTCTAGAGTTCAAGAGGTAGTCCTAGAAGTTTTTCCCAAATAATGTTCCTACGAGGAATGTCTATCGCAGGTCATAACCAAAAGACCATCGCTAGAGTGATAGGTATCCATGACCTTGAACCCATGGCCTGACAATAATAAGATTTGCGTCCTTTGCAGTAAGAAAATGAAATGCAAACCAACCATTTTGGAGAGCACTAATTCTTGGGTGGTATTTGAGGAGAAATTTCAACCATGTTTCAACCCATATCTTCATTTGGACACCATTCATGCGGCAGAAATCCCATTGACCAACCAAAGCTTGATTTTTCAGTTTGATTAATTCTTCCTAGTATCCCTCCACTTCAATAACCAGACCATAACTCTAGTTGTCAACTTTGTTTGGCTTTTGTTTGTGAGGAGGTGGAGGCATTCTTGGAGGGAGGTTCGATGTTTTGAGGAGGATAGGTTGTTGTATTTCCACTTGTGCTTCATGCTTGGAGCTCATGTATTGTTCTTCAGCCTAAACCACTATGTCTATCAGCAGTTCCTCTTCCATAGAGGAGAAAAACATCAATTGTTCCATTACTCTGCGTTAAGGCAATCTTAGCCAATCCTGAAAACACGTGCCTCCATGTCACTTGTAGTTGATCCAAAAGTCTTCCAACCAGGTCAAAAACAAATATGTGGGGCATTGTGTGACACATCAACGTCCATAGTGTCGAGGGTGTCCCCAAATAGATTTCCTGATGATCTGCAAGCTACTTTGGAAGTGGTCAGGTGATTTGATGTCGATTAATGAAAGGATTGTTGTAGGATCTAGAGCCAGTAGAGAAAAAAGGGAATGCTTTCAACAACATGGTTGGATTATCCCTAGAATGTATTTAGGTCCCCACCACTTTAATGTTTGATTGGTAGGAATGACTCCATAGGTTGTCTTAGAGTTAAGACATCCTAAGGTGATCCTTCATTTTGAGGGAGGGAGAGAGGACCAGTCATAGCATCAGGATCCCCAAGTTTATTTGGTAGGTGTATAAGGTTCAAGTTATATCATAGATGTACCAACTGATGAGCCTCATAAATGGGTAATTATATGGGCTCATTTTACATCCTACCTAGTCAAGTCAACCATTCTCTTAGCTTATTGTATGATTTTCTGATTATATTTATGCTTATAGAGTGAGTTGAGTTAATTATGATGCCATGTGGTCTAACATGTATTTAATGCAGATTATTGATGGATTTCGAGGTCAAAGTCAAGGATCTAGTGGTCCAATGGTAGAAATAACTTGAAGTAGACAAAGGAGAGGACTTATAGGAGGGAATTCCCCTCATTTATTACTCATCACTTCGAATTACCCTTCATTCAGCTCAGAGTACAAGCAGTCGAATCATGCACTAGAAGGCAGTCGAGCAAGTGGAGGATGACTGACAGTTATCTCGAGTTTTGGCAGCGAAGCCTCCCTAATTTTAAGGAAGTTGTTGGTAGCTTCAGATGTATAATTAGAGAGGCCTAGGGCCTCACTAGCGTCAGATTTTTTCTTATGTAAACTTTCCTTAAATTTCGAGCTTATTATTTTGTGACAATTTTATGTAATCCTGCTATTTTTTGATAATGAAGATGGAATCCTTTTTGAGCTAGCACTGAGTTACCTCAAAGGGCTGAAGCTCTTGGGTTAGGGCCCAATCAAAGCATCCAAGCTTCTCTTTACTTGTATTTGTATAATTTACTTCAGTTTGTAGATTAATTTGCTCTTAGATGTATTTCTTTTCTGGTTAAGAATAGGTTGCTTTTGATGATTTAGTAGTTTGCTTCCATTTGTGCTTTCTGTAGCAGGTTAAGAAGCGATTAGAAAAGATTCAAAAGGCTAGCAATAGTGCCTTGGCCTCTCTTCCTCCCTCTAGGACCATGATTTGAGGCAAAGACTCTCTTATTGCCCCAAAAACACATATTTTCCTCATTCATAGGACTTCTAGTGTTTGCAACTCTTTAGTAGGTTAATAGTCCAATTTTGCTTTGCTTAAGATCTCCTATATCACATTAATTTCCTGATTTGCAATATTCCTTCTTCATGCTTTCCTTTCCTACAACAGTTCTCGGCATTTCATTTCATAGATCATAGTTTAGACCATTTTAATGCAAAACTCTATTTTTTCCTATATGCACTCATTTCATTTGTTGCTTGATTTTCTTGGTTGGTTGTTAGTTTCTTTGTAGTAGATCTCTTCCAATAGTAGGCCAGCTTATCAGCAATCACATCCTCCATCTGATCCATGCCCTACAGGTCTCCTAAACCTCACCTCAATTCTGCCCTAGTTTCCTTCATTTTTTTTTACAGAACTTCTTCCTCTCTCCTTGAGCAAACCCGATCATATTTCTCTCTCCTGGTGATTCATGGTAGACCTTAGGTGCCCTAACACCTCATTCCAACCTTCATCCACCTTTTCTACCCACTACCACACCCTCAAAATAGCTGAAATTGCTCTCGGCCTCCTCCTATAGGCCTCCTGTAGTTTCCCTGTTTTCCTCCTTTAGTTTCCTTGTGTCCTCCTGTAGTTTTTCCTATAGCTCCCTTTTGAAGGCTCAGCATGGGAAAAGCCTCTAGAAGGCCACCTCAGACCACACCATATTCCATCCTCCCAAGCTCCAAAACCACCCTCCAACGCCACCTGTTCGCTGCCACACTCACACACAATAAATTAGATGCATGTCAAATTCACATAAAAATCCAAAAATATGTTTTTTGCTTATTTACTTCCATAAATAGCATGGTTAGATGTTGTTTACTTTCTTGAGTAGGTAATGGCATTTCTTTCATGGTTTTCATAGTGTTTTTGGCAAAAGTGGAATTAGCTTGTTAATTAAGGTTTACTAGGTCTTGCTTTACATTACAGTCTTTTTCCTTTCTACAATTAAAATAGCTTCTGTAGAGTAATCTTTCTTTCTTTCATCACGTATAGAGCTTCTTCTAAGATCTATATAAGTTCACTTGAGCTCCTAGTGATCTTGCGTCGGCTGACCAAGTGACAACTTGCAGTGAGAAATAGTACTTGTGCATATAGCACCAACGCTTCCAAGTTTTTTATGAACTACCGAGTTGATAAAAGTAAAATTGGCAGCCCAGGAGTTGCAACATTCTTGCTGCAATACTGGTGCTCACTAGTTTTTGGAGCCATTGCCGGGGAAGCATCAGAGTATTCTGTGATTACTGCTTTCTTCTATTTCTTCTTGCAACATTCTTCTAATAGTTTATTTCAGCAAAAGTAGACTAGTCATTTCTTTTCTTTCAGTTTTGCATTTCCTTGCTTTCCCTTCCAATTCTGCAAATTTCATTTCAGCAAAAGTAGACTAGTCATTTCCTTTCTTTCAATTCTGCATTTCCTTGCTTTCCTTTTCAATTCTGCAAATTTCCATTCAGCAAGTTCATTTCAGCTAGTTGCAATTTGTTTTGTTCAATCACAATCTCAGTTTCTGCAGGTACTATTAGTGTGGGGAAAAAGAAACAAAAAAACCAACCAAAAAGATTTCCTTTCATGCCTCGTAGGAATAGAGATAACTCAGGAAAATTTCTTCCCAACACCCCCACTGCTTCACATAGCCAACCTTCTCTCTTCTTCGGTGGCTGCGATCAAGAAGAACCCTTAGGTGAACAACCAGAGATATTTGAAGAACCTATAGGAGAAGAAGAAGAAGAAAACATTCCTTTGGAGCCAATGGCTGAAAACAAAAATGCTAGGGAAAATGGAGAAAGAATATAGGGTACCTTTCCCATTCGAGAGACCAATGGGGACACCAAAATGAAAAATATAAGTCCTTCAACCCTACCTCACTTCCATGGCCTGACTATAGAAGATCCTGACACCTTCTTGTTTGAATTCATTGTCATCTGTTGAACTTATGACTATGCAGAAGACAAGAAAAAGTTGAAACTGTTCCCTTCTACTATCAAGGACATAGCATTGCACTGGTTCATGGGATTACCTGGCAATAGCATCACAACTTGGGCTCAGATGAGCAAGCCTTTAACAACAAGTATCGAGACTATTGTAAGTCAAAATATACTAAAGAAGAAATCTTCCAAATGATCATGGGAAGTGACGAGTCCCTGGAAGACTACGAAGAGAGGTTCCAGCTCAATTATAAAAGGACTGAGTGTACACTTGAACCTGAGTCTCTGAAGTTGGTCCTGCTCAGGGGAATCGGGGAGGACCTTTTAGACACCCTCCATCTATTGGTAAGGGGAGACATTTACCAATTATCCTATGAGGACATAAGGACTATTTTTAGAAACCATTCTAGAGCAGCCATAAAGAAAGGTAGGGGGAGTCAACCCATAGCGAGTACCTCTTCTTCCAATTCATCCACTAAAGGGGAAATTGGAAGCATGCTGGAAGACTTCAAGAGTGAGATGTTGTAGACTCTTGCCATGCAAATGGATACTTTACATATCAAAAGGAAACAAGAGGAAGCAGAGAGGGCTTTGGCCATTTTTTTCTCTAGATGCACCAGGAGGCACCTTAGGAATGAATGCCCATTGAACGCTATAGAGGTTTGTTCAGTCTACGAAGTAATTCATTCTACAGACAAGTGCCCTTCCTTGCCCGGACTTAAAGCTGTATACCAAGGGGCCAAATGAGTCACTAAACAGATCTATTACATAAACCAAAGGAGGGCGCATGGACCTAGACCATACCAGTAGGGGATGCAAGGGACATCTAAGGCATACTACAACCCCAACCAAGTCATCTCCATACCTTCTTGGGGCCCCCCTGCTCATCCTTCTTGGTCCAAGCCTCCTCCTTGGTCCTTCACATCTCAATATCATGCCCAACCAGCCACCCATTCATTTCAATCCTATGCTCAGCCGCAACCTCAGTGGAATGCATCTCATCAGGGGTGGAGGCCTAAGTACAACTCTCTTCCTGCTCTTCTGCCTCCACCACCTACCCAACCACAACCGTTACCTTCTTCTCCACCAAGGCAACCCCAAATGCCTGCCTAACCAAATCTGAACCCGAACAACAGTCAGGCTCAGCAAGTGTATAGTGGGAAACCATCATGCCCAACTTATGCTGTGGAGATTCATGAAATTAACTTGAGATCTGGGAAAGTTCTCCCAGATAGCCAGCCTCCACCCAGGGAGGTTAAGGAAGATAAAGAGGAAAGCGAACCTAAAGAAAATCCACCCTTTCCTGAGAGACTATCCATGACAATCCAGCCTACCCCAGAAGAGACTAAACTCCTGGGAGAATTGAAACATTTATGTGTAAAGATACCACTTCTCCAAGCCATAAAATATGTGCCTATCTACAATAGGTTGATCAAAGAGAAGTGCTTTAGGCATCCAGGAAGGCGCAAGAGAGATGCCCCAACCATCAATGTCATAAGAAAATTCTCCGACTTGATGTTGGGGCAGAGAATCTGTCCAAAATATCCGGATCCTGGAAGCCTAGTAGTTGATGTCCACATCAATGGTACAATGGTCCCAGATAGCTTGATTTATTTGGGAGCTGCCATTAATGTGATGACAAAGGACACAATGCTCAAACTTAACCTATAGGGCTCCTTGATGAAGACCACGATAGTGCTGCAGTTAGCATACCGCTCCACCGTGACCCCTGAGGGGATTGTGGGAGATGTGATGGTCTCCATTGATTCTTGGGAGTACCATGAAGATTTCTTAGTTCTCCAACCAAAGGCAAAGCTCATTGGGTATCCTCTCATTCTAAGAAGACCCTGGTTGGCTACATCCGATGCCTACATCAGCTACTGAGCTCGGAACATGACCATAAAGAATGGGCACATGTCCAAGTAGTTAACCCTATATCCTCCTGCCCAACCCCTGCTAGAACATGATCTACCTCTTTGGTTGGAGGAGGAGGATGAGGATGAAGTTTATTCTGCACCGCTTTGTGCATTAGAAATCGCAATGGGGGGAAAACCGCAAGATGAGGATGATATGATTGAAAATTTGATTGAGAATCCACCTCCCAGTGTATCACCAATAGAGCACATAGTAAGAGAAACCCAAAAAAACCCCTCAACTGATCTCTATGTGGCCGACCCTACTTCTCCCCGTGTCAAAAATATAGAGTTCGGCCCAGAAAGAACATTGAAAATCAATCCATCCCTATCTACTTCCCAGGAGAAGGAGCTATGCAGCCTACTGAGAAAACATCTAGATGCCTTCGCTTGGAGTTATAAGGAGATGAAGGGAGTCCACCCTTCAATATGTACTCATCATATATACATCTAGGAAGATTGAAAGCCAGTCAGGCAACCTCAAAGGAGGATGAACCTAGCACTTAAAGATATTGTTAAGGAAGAACTGCAAAAATTGCTGGATGCAGGATTCATCTATCCCATTTCTAATAGTGAATGGGTCTCTCCTTTGGTGCTAGTGCCAAAGAAAAATGGTAAGTGGAGAATCTATGTCGACTATCAGGAATTGAACAAAGCCACTAAAAAGGACAACTTTCCTTTACCTTTCATAGATCAAGTGTTAGACGGTCTGGCAGGGAAAAAGTTTTTCTCCTTCCTAGATGGGTTTAACGGGTAAAATCAGATTCAAATCAGCTTGGAAGACCAAGATAAGACCACTTTCACTTGTCCTTGGGGTACCTTTGCATACCGGGTCCTTCCTTTTGGTTTGCTCCAGCCACTTTCCAAAGAGCGGTATTGAGTATATTTTCTGAACTGGTTCATGATGCAGTAGAAATATACATGGATGATTTTACTCCTTATGGCTCTGACTTTTCAGGAAGCTTTATCTAACCTAGGAAAAGTTCTAGATAAGTGTATTGAGATGAACCTGTCCCTCAGTCCAGAAAAATGTGAATTCTTGATGACTGAAGGGACCGTGCTAGGTCATGCAATATCTCAACAAGGACTGCAGGTGGGCCCCAACAAAATTACCATCATCCAAAGGGTCCCACCTCCTCAAAAGGTGAGAGATGTTAGAAGTTTCCTAGGCTTAGCTGGATATTACAGGAGATTCAATAAAGACTTCAACAAGATAGCCTCTCCTTTGTTTGGCCTCCTAGGCAAAGATGTTCAGTTCATATGGTCGGAAAACTGTCAAGAAGCCCTAGATACCTTGAAGGGCAAGCTAGTGACTGGCCCAATTCTCAGAGGCCCAAACTGGGCCCTACCTTTTCACATTCACACAGATGCCTCGAACAAAGCAATAGGAGAAGCCTTAGGACAAATTGATGAAAAGTTACCTTATGCCATATACTTTATAAGCAAAAACTTGTCAAAGGCAGAGTTAAACTACACAATGACCAAGAAGGAACTCCTAGTTGTTGTGCATTCCTTAAACAAATTTAGACATTATATCACAGGATATCAAACCTTTGTGCACACTGATCATGCTGCAATTAGATATTTAATGAACAAACCAGATGTAAATGCTCGCATTATTAGATGGTTTCTTTTACTGCAGCAGTTTGATTTGATCATTATTGATAAGCCTGGTAAAGAGAATGTTGTTGCTAACTTTTTGTCTAGAGTAAATTTTCCTGCAGGTGAAGAAGGAATGGTGGATGACCAAATGCCAGATGAACATCTATTTTCTATATCAGTACTCTCTCCATGGTTTGCTGATATAGAAAACTACTTGGTTTCAGCACAGTTCCCACCACACTTGTCCTCAAAAGAGAAGAGCAGGATAGTAAGGAAAAGCACCCCTTTCACCTGGATTGGAGGCAATCTCTTCAAACTGGGCCCAGATCAGATCTTGAGAATATGTGTCAGGGAGGAGGAAATCTTTGACATTATCCTGACCTATCATGATGAGCCTTGTGGAGGTCATTTTGCAGCAAAAAGAACCACCTTCAAGATATTGCAAGTAGGCTACTACTGGCCCACTCTTCATTAGGATGTGAGGAGATACACAAGCTAGTGTGGTCAGTGTCAGAGGATGGGGAAACCCACTCCAAAGGATGAAATGCCCATGCAACCTCAAGTGACCTATGAGCCATTTGAGAAGTGGGGCATGGACTTTGTGGGGCCTATTAAACCCCCTTCAAAGCAGAAGCAATACATCATTGTGTGCACTGACTACCTGACAAAGTGGGAAGAGACAAAAGTAATCAAAGCAGTGACAGAGGAAAAAGTAGCTGATTTTTTTAGAGAAAATATGTTCTACAAGTTCGGGTATCCGAGAGAGTTGGTCACAGACCAAGGCAGTCAATTCACTTCCAGCCTGATTGAAGACCTGCTCACACATCATAAGATCAAGCATAGGACTTCCACCCCTTACCATCCGCAATCCAATGGGAAAGTGGAGGTCACTAATAGAGCATTGGAAGGGGTCCTACCCAAGGTAGTGAGAAACAATAGAAAATATTGGGCAGATAGATTAGTTGAGGCCACTTGGGCCTACAACACAACATGGAAGACCACCACTGGGTTCACACCCTATGAACTGGTCTATGGGAAGAAGGCTTTGCTATCAATAGAGTTTGAATTCAATACCTTAAGGATAGTAGCTCATCTAGACCTAGACCTCAACCATGCACAAAAGGAAAGATTACTTCAGCTCAATGGATTGGATGAATACAAATTGCAAGTCCTTCTCCATACAGAGGTAGTTCAGCTTCAGAGAAAGATATGGCATGACAAAAATATCAAGGAGAAGCAATTCCAAGAGGGAGATTGAGCACTACTCTATGATTCAAGATACAAATATTTCAAAGGCAAGCTAAGGACAAGATGGTTAGGACCATACATTGTAGAGAAATGTAATGACAATGGTTCAGTTCTAATCAGAACCATTGATGATGAAGCCATCCCCATGCCTGTCAATGGACAGTGGTTGAAAGTTTACAAGAAACCCCTCTCCAAGCGAGAGTTTATTGAAGATTTGAATAAAAGAATGATGTTATTGGAGCATGTCTTAGCTTCCACTTCACCCACTCACTGAAGAAAAGGAAAATAAAAAATAAGGACTCAAGTGAAAACCTCCATGAGGCGCTTGAATCCCATCATTGGGTTGAAAACCTATTCTGAGGCGACCCAGTGATGTCAAAAAAAGGGGGAAAATAATAAGATCCCTGGGTGAAAACCTCCCTTGGAGGCACCTAGGGCAGACAATTAAGGTGAAAACCTCTCTGAGGCGCCATAGCTGTTTTCAAAAAAAAAAAGAAAAAATTAATTTTTATTGCATTGCAGGTTTGCAGGAGGACTACAGGGAGCAGAAGAAGGTGCCAAGGGGACCCTAACATTCACACCAGCATCCATCTCATCTTCTCCACACCTTCCTCCATTATTTTTGGCATCTCTTTCACCCCACTATACCTTTTTCTTCCAAAGCTGTGTTTTCTACAGGAGGCCCCTGTAGGAATTACAGAGAGCCCAAAGTGTCGACAGAAAGTAGTTTGAGGGACAAAAATTCTTCATGAGGAACCTATAATCCCTCCTACCATCTTCAAACCTCCTTGCCATCATTTCCAAGCCTGCGTCACACCCCAAGCATCATTATTTTTTGTTACTGTCCAAGAAAAAACACAGAAAAAAAGTTTTTAAGTTTTGAAAAAAAACAAAAATAAAAAGAGGAAAAGGCACCAATAACCTCACCTGAAGCTTACCTACCATCCCTCCATCATTCATGACACCTCTGACATTATTCTCGAGCTCCAAGCATAGGGAAAAGCTGAAGTTTCCAGGGGAGAAGCAGCTATAGGAGCTCCTGTAGGAATTCCTGTAGTAGCTGATCCCATAGAAGTCCAGCACCAAAAGCAAAAGAGTGCACATCTGCAGGTTGAAAAGGCACATGTAGCTCAACTCCAGCAAAAGAAGAACCTGCAAAAGTACACAACCACACATTAGCTAGCAGAGACAACATGCATGAAGGAAAGTGTAGGCATGCAGCAGAGAAAGCCACAACACCTCACAACAAATACACTCGGATCACAGGTAAGTAACTAAATCACTCCTCTATTTGCATTTGTGTAATTAGGAGTCATACAAAAGGCAATGAGATGGTTGAGATTGAATGAGGGAAAGGTGGCTAGTTAACTTGGCCACCTTCATTTAGTTGACTCCACTTATCCGAGATGTCACCCACACGTGCGCATAATCAACTCAAGCACAAGATGCCAAGGACAAGTAGTGGGAGGAAGTGTGAACTCTAATGCAATAATGAGGGATGATTATGAGGAGGGGCCATGGTGACCAAGTAGGTGGAGACCAATGGTCCGAATATGGCCAATGTACACCTTGCCAGTTCAACACTCATAACTGAAAATAGCCATAAAAAGCAATGAGCACTCCTCCTCGCGCATTCTCACCACATTTTCTTCATTTTCTCCCCGTAACTCAGCCACAACAGTTTTCTTGTGCCCCCACATCCTCATAACCACCATTCTCCATTTATTTCCTCCCTATTTTTGCTCTCGGCATTTTCTACAGGAGCACCTACAGGAAATCTACAGGAGGGACAACGGGCTTCTACAGGAGGGGCAGTGAGTCATTTTGAAGGGAGAAACCATAATTTTTGGCACGAATTTCAGTCTGGAGAGGTAAGGTTCATGCATGCCCCCTATTGAATATCAATACATGAAAGAAGTGATCTGAATTTGAGGATGAAATAAGTCTTTAGGAGGGCAGAGATACATAAAAAAAATTATGTTTATTTAAAAAAAAACACAGTCTCCTCTGTTTCTCTGTTTTTCTCAAAATTCTTTATCTCCACCTCCATATTTGGTTTTCCAAAAGAGTACAGATAGTATGACAAGAGGGTTTATGAGAAAGGAGCCCACTAACTCCACTAGTCTCCATGCACATCCTCAAGTGGTGGACATATTCACAAGGGAAAACTGGATGAATTTCTTTGAGAAATTTAGAGGGTTTGATGATGAAATTGCCCAAGAATTTGCTCTCTCTCTGGTCCCTCACACAAGAACACATGCCACTATAACCATTAGAGGCCTCTCCCTCTAAAATAACCCATGATTTCATCAGTAGGGTCACTACCCTTCCTCTTAGGCTGCCTTAGAGTAAATATGAGAAACCAATTGGCCAGGCTGCCAAGAAGAAATTTTTCCAAAATAATGAAATCCCTGTCGAAGATAAAAATGGAATTAGAAGGGCTAGTGTACTATACCCCTGGGATGAGGTTAGCTACCAAGTCATCAAATACATTTCCTTTGAAGGAAGGCACATCATTATCTATGGATATCATTTTAGAATCCTCCATGACTTGAGATATGACATGGATACCCCAGCACCTCAAATGCTCAGTATCCCTTACATTCTCCTTTAGTCCCTCATTGACTCCAACACCAAGGTACAAGCGGGAAATTCAAGGCAGTTAGCTCACCATGGCTTAATCAAAATCCTAGTAGAGGAAGCCCTCCATACCTTTACACTCCCTATAGCATGGGAAGTTTTCCGAAACATGATAGCTGAAGATGACATAAAGGCATTAACCTATGATGTCAGTCCTACTAGTAGTGAGGAGGAAGAACAACAAGGAGGAGAAGATGAAGCCAATGGTGACACAACAGAGCAAGAAAGGAAGGAGGAAGGAAAAGAAACAGAGGAAGGAAAAGTTGAAGAGATAGAAAAAGAGACAGAAGAGGGAGAAAAGGAGGCAGAGAAGGCAGAGCAAGGAGAAGAGTCCCTTGAGACTTTGGAAAGAGAAGAAGCAACTACCCTCACTGCCCTCAGTACACCAATCAAGCCAAAGCAGAAGAGAAAAATAAAAGCCTCCATGTATTTCAGGGCAAGGAAGAGCACAAGAATTAAAACAGGCAAACCTCAACCCTCTTCAAGAGTTCCCATTACCATTGAAGATTCACCATCTGCGAAGGTGAAAGAATCTCCTTCCAAGACACCCATAACCTATGAAAGGGGGACTCCAAGATTTTCTACATGGAAGGGGATGTCAATTCTATAGGACCCCAAACCAGACCTATAGGAGGCTGAAGCAGTCCTACAAGAGACACTATCCCAACTACAGGAGACCCAAAAGCTTGAGAAAAAGGTAGGAGGACAGCCAGAGATGAAGGGGGAAGCACAAGAGCTACAAGAACCTGACCCCCAGCCTAGTCTTGCCTCCTATTACAATCTACTTGAGGGAGGCAGGATAATCCCACAAAAAATTGCAATTCCACTATTTTTCGAATTGGAGAAAGAAAGAGTGAGAACACATAGGTGGATGCAGATAGCCAAATCCAAAGGATTTGAGGATGTTGGCCATATGGAAAACAAACTCAGGGAAATGGGCAGAGAATTGAGTGCTCTCAGAGACAGAGAGGCCATTACAAGAAGCCACCTTGAAAATGAGAATGAACTACTAAGGAGGCAGCTGCAAGAGAAAGAGACTCAGCTGGCATCCATGGCTAGCTTATCCATGGAAGCATTACAATGCAGAATTTTCTTACCACCCAAATCTTATGGCCTCTATCTGAAGGACCAATGGCTTCAATTCCAAATAAAGACTTTGGCACAAAGAGGCACAATACCTTTCCAAGACTACAGGCAGTTCATGGATTTGTGTGACCAAAGCACATCAGAAGATAAAGCGAAGATGGCAGAGTTCTACCTATACATTATGGCCCTCACAGAAATGAATGTGTGGGACCCCAATGCCAAGCTAGGGGACCTGAAATTAATGGCCATGGCCTCATGGATGAACCATGAAGAATTGAGGGCCGTAGAAATGAAAAGATTGATGATAAAAGAGCAGAATGAGCCATTAGTGATAAGAGTTGAGCCATCAGATCCTATGGCACTCATCAGCACACACAACCTGCTTGCCAATGACCCTCAGATTGCCCCTAGATATCTAGCCAATTAGGCACAAGCAATTACACACTTTGAAGATATGCATAGGCTACTTAGGGATGACTATGTGCATTCATGCATGAGAAGATGGAACACCCTACCCCACAACTTGCAAATTAGAGAATACCATTCTCCCATGAGGCTGAGGGAGGCATTGAAAGAGTGCCAATGTACAAGCGCTCCATGCAAAGGCTGAAGGTCAACTGGATTGACCTCAAACTGAGTCCTCCACTTCTATTAGGCATGCTGGAAGGCAAAAGATAAGAAGAAGAGGAGGAGTAGTGGAAGGAAATAGATAAAAAGGCAGGGTTTTATGACCAACATGAGCAGACCACATCAAAAGCTTGGGATGCTAAGGAGGCCACCAGGGCCATAAAAGATGAGGAGATTGACTAATTTGCTCATAGGATGAGCAACACCTTCAGTAGGGGGGTGATGATGAGCCTCATAAATGGGTAATTATATGGGCTCATTTTACCTCCTAACCTAGTCAAATCAACCATTCTCTTAGCTTATTGTATGATTTTCTGATTATATTTATGCTTATAGAGTGAGTTGAGTTAGTTATGATGCCATGTGGTCTAACATGTATTTAATGCAGATTATTGATGGATTTCGAGGTCAAAGTCAAGGATCCAGTGGTCAAATGGCAGCAATAACTCGAAGTAGACAGAGCTGAGGACTTATAGGATGGAATCCCCCTCATATATTACTCCTCACTTCGAATTCCCCTTCATTCAGCTCGGAGTACAAGCAACTGAATCATGCACTAGAACGCAGCCGAGCAAGTGGAGGATGACTGATAGTTATCTCGATTTTTGGGAGCCAAGCCACCCTGATTTTAAGGAAGTTGTTTGTAGCTTCAGATGTATAAGTAGAGAGGCCTAGGGCCTCACTAGGGTTGTATTTTTTGCTTATGCAAACTCTGCTCAATTTTCGAGCTTACTATTTTGTGACAGTTTTATGTAATCCTGATATTTTTTGATAATGAAGATGGAATCCTTTTTGAGCTAGCATTGAGTTACCTTAGAGGGCTGAAGCTCTTGGGTTAGGGCCCAATCCAATCAGCCAAGCTTCTCTTTACTTGTATTTGTATCCTTTACTTCAGTTTGTAGATTTATTTGTTGTTAGATGTATTTCTTTTATGGTTAACTTTTGATGATTTAGTAGTTTGCTTCTATTTGTGCTTTATGCAGTAGGTTAAGAAGTGATCAGAAAATATTCAAAAGGCTAGAAATAGTGCCTTGGCCTCTCTTTCTCCCTCTATGACAATGATTTGAGGCAAAGACTCTCTTGCTGCTCCAAAAACACAGATTTTCCTCATTCATAGGACTTCTAGTGTTTGCAGCTCTTTAGTAGGTTAATAGTCCAGTTTTGCTTTGCTTCAGATCTCCTTTATCATGTTCATTTCTTGATTTGCAATAGTCCTCTTTCATGATTTCCTTTCCTACAACATTTCTCAGCATTTCCTTTCATAGATCATAGTTTAGACCATTTTAATGCAAAACTCTGTTTTTTCCTAAATGCACTCATTTCATTTGTTGCTTGATTTTCTTGGTTGACTGTCAGTTCCTTTGCAGTAGATCTCTTCCAGCAGTAGGCCAGATTATCAACGATCACATCCTCCATCTGATCCATGCCCTACAGGTCTCCTAAACCTCACCTCAATTCTGCCCTAGTTTCCTTCATTTTTTCTTAAAGAACTTCTTCCTCTCTCCTTGAGCAAACCCAATCATCTTTCTCTCTCCTGGTGATTGATGGTAGACCTTAGGCGCCCCAACACCTCATTCCAACCTTCATCCACCTTTTCCACCCACTCTCACACCCTCAAAATAGTGGAAATTGGTCTCGGCCTCCTCCTGTAGTTTCTCCGTTTTCCTCCTGTAGTTTCCCCGTGTCCTCCTGTAGTTTTTCCTGTAGGCTCCCTTTTGAAGGCCGAGCGTGGGAAAAGCCTCCAGAAGGCCACCTAAGACCTCCTAGGACCCATCCACACCATCTTCCATCCTCCCAAGCTCCAAAACCACCCTCCAATGCCACTTGTTTGCTGCCACACTCACACATAATAAATTAGATGCATGTCAAATTCACATAAAAACACATAAAAATCCAAAAATATGTTTTTTGCTTATTTACTTCCAGAAATAGCATGGTTAGATGTTTTTTACTTTCTTGAGTAGGTAATGGCATTTCTTTCATGGTTTTCATAATGTTTTTGGCAAAAGTAGAATTAGCTTGTTAATTAGGGTTTACTATGTCTTGCTTTACATTACAGTCTTTTTCCTTTCTGCAATTAGAATTGCTTCTGTAGAGTAATCTTTCTTTCTTTCATCACACATAGAGCTTCTTCTGAGATCAATAGAAGTTGGCTTGAGCTCCTAGTGATCTTGCGCTGGATGACCAAGTGAAAACCTGCAGTGAGAACTAGTACTTGTGCATATAGCACCAACACTTCCAAGTTTGTTACGAACTACCGGTTGATAGAAGTAAAGTTGGCAACCCAGGAATTGTAGCATTCTTGCTGCAATACTGGCTTTCACCACCAACCACCCATGAAATCATTAATTTTTGGAGTTAAAAATTTTGGAAACCGTTGTGATTCAGCTCCGACCCATGATTGAACTTCCTGTGGAAAGTAGAAATCCTATTTTTAATTCTCAAAAAACAAATTGTTTTGTCTTGCTAATACCCCTCCAATAAGTTTTCCATACAAAAGGAAGATACATGGCACAGTCTCAAGCTAATCCAAAGCCGTAGAATCTACAATTATAGCTAATGCATTTGTCGAAACCCAGAAAGTGAGCTTGAAGACTCTCCAAGAGAGATTGAACATTGCATTTCTAGATGTTACAATTTATAAATGGTTGAGCCACAAATTCAATAGTGAACCTGCTAACAATAATTTATTCTTCACTTAAATCTACCGACTCATGACGACTCTTAATTCCCCGCAGACTGTTGTTGATTATCCATCATGGGAATAGATGTGGGATTAATATTCTAGGAAACCTCTCCTTAATCACGACAACCTAAACTTTAAAGTCCTTGCTAGTCTCAGTCTCAGCTAAGACTTACAACAGTTCATATAAAAAAAACTTGACAAGGGGGCTTTCATTTTTGTTGTTGGTTTCACACAACACAACTCTCTTCAACAGACACATTGTTGCAGACACTCCACTGGAAACTCTTTGTGCCATATAGGTGTCACGGTGGGCACAACCCTCTTTAGTGGACACTCAGTTGCATACACTGTTGTTTGCCAACACTCCACTAGAAACTCTCTACACAACATAGGCGTCACGGTCGGCACAACCTTCTTCAACAGACACTCGGTTGCAGACACTCCTATATACCAACACTCCACTGGAAACTCTCTGCGATCTACGCCACATAGGCATCACGGTCGGCACAATCTCCATCAGCGGACACTCTGTTACAGACACTCCTATCTGCCAACACTCCACTAGAAATTCTCGCCACACAGGCATCATGGTCGGCACAACCTTCTTCAGTGGACATTATGTGGCAAATCCTCCTATGTACCAACACTCCAATGGAAATTCTCGCCACACAAGCATCATGGTCGACACAACCTTATTTAGCGAACACTTGGTTGCAAACACTCCTATCTAGTAACACTCCACTGGATCGCACACTGCAACTGAACATCAAAACCTATGGCTAACCTCCATGTGGGCAGCGGATCCTCAAAAAACCTCAACGCCCACCAAACACAGTGAATTATTGCTTTGGAAAACAATTTCCCTGGTTGAGAAGACAACTCTCTGTGATCTACGTCGCTCTTTGAGCTCCTCGATTCACGTAGCTCACAAGCTTGCTACTCTGCCACACTAGGCATCTCAAGACAAACATGCCTCACACTTGACGACCTTACAACAACTCACAATTTGAGCTGCCAAAACATTGAACACACCAAATTTACTGGCGTCCTCCTCCAGAACACACAACCCTTCTTTAGGTACGCAGGCACCGTCACATGCCCTTCCACTCACTGCATGACCCTCATCGCACCATGAGTCAACATGCAGGTTAGAGACTCTTCCAACATGCAGCATGATCCACGCTCACACGACCCACAACACACGCTCACCCGACTAGCAACATTCGTGCTTAAACAACACTCCAGGATCTTGGAAACCTACACACGGGATCTTATCCACTTTATGGTGTGCGATCAACAACTGGTGTACTTCTAAGGCCTCACACAACGTCATAACTCCTCAATGCTACTCTAGTTGTAACCACCTCACTCATTGAAACACTAAGCAGAAACCCTCAGCTCTCTTTGTTGCTTATTTCTCAGTGCTCCTCGATGGATAGATCTTGGTTTGATAACTCTCGACTCATTGCATGTCCAATCCTTGCCTGCCATCTCTCCGATAACAGCTTTCCTAGCAGGGTCTTGTCCTACTCACATAATCCCCTTGCTCTTAGGGTGCCTCTGTTTTTCTCAGCTCTAAAATTCGATTCATTCGTGGAGACATAACTATGATGAAGGTGTTGAAACTCACATAGTTATGATCGGTGGATATCCTTATACGTCGGTCGCTCACAATGGATAACCAAATAAAACGAGCCCAATTAGAGCACACCTCAACATTGAGACAGGGGGTTCTACATTTACACCCTCGACCACCAGGGCCACGGCTTCTGGGATAGTCTCCATGTGCACATCCCCTACATACTGCATCCAGTGCTTTGAATGTCGACCTTCCTCTACATGGAGTCCCAAGGTAGTGCCATCTCGTTTCTCGTCCACCTCCTGTAAATACACAGCACACTGCTCGAACCTTAGTTGACTCTCACAAACTTCACATAGCACAAGACCTCTCCATCGCCACTTGTCAGCTCATGTCACCATCCATTTACACAATACACATTCACATGCAGTCCAAAATTACATCAATTGCTAACCCAAATGCTACAGGTAGAGCAACAACCTCTTAAATGCACTTCTAGAACATCTTCAGTCTTGGAACTCCAAAGCTAGCCTTGCCACACACACTGGCCGCTCCTTAACCACACAAGCTTGTTTCCCATGACTCCAAAAATGCTTTTCCATATGTTGTGGGTTCTCCAGGTCGTTGCTCCTCACACTCTACGCTAGCTCCTTTTCTTCTCCATGCTTAACAACAGATGTCAACTCAACGCTTACCGCACTTCACAATCAGCAAGCAATTTGTAGGAAACACACAGGGGATATCTCCTTCACACTGTCCGCAGCTCTCAACAAGACTTCTCCAAATATACAACAGAAGCTCTTCCATTTGCACTTCACACCACCGAACCCAGCTCTTCACAGCAAGAAGCACTGACATGGTTCTGATGCCATGTTGAAACTCACAAAGTGAGCTTGAAGAATCTTCAAGAGAGCTTGATCATTACATTTCTAAATGTTATAATTTGTAACTGGTTGAGCCGCAGATTCAATAGTGAACCTGCCGACGGTAATTTATTCTTCACCTAAATATACCGACTCCTTCCAACTCTTAATTCCCCACAGATTGTCACCAACTAGACATCATGGTAACAAACGTTGGGATTAATATTCTAACATTCCCTCATGATTTCTTCGTGTTTGTGAGGCAACTCCTCTCCCCAAGTGCAAAACATTGTGTCTGTGCAAATATCCTTACTCAAGAAAACTGTTGTCTTATGCCATAAAATCTTTGTCGAGTTCCTCTCATCATTTCCATATTTTCCCAAAAAATTATAAACGACATTGTTCCTTCTATCGGACCATCACCTTTGGTGGTTCCAGAGTTGCGTTCTTAATGACTTATTGATAGTGTTGTGCAAACCGGTTCTTCCCTAGATTTCTTAATTATCTAATCATGAGGTGTAGAATAAAAATGACAACAAAGATCAATACCACCCGGAGAAAAACTCAAAGGATGTCATTCTTGTCCATTTTTCCCAGATTTATGACGTACCTTATACCAAGTAAAACTGCAACCGCAGCCATGGACTTCAAGATCTCCTCACGTTAAGCTCTCTCTCAACGGCAATGCTTCCTAATCCTTTGGCAAGAGGAGCTTCGACCTTCTTGGGTGTTGGCTGTGTATTAGCAAGGCCCATCTCATGTCAATTAGCCAACCACACAGCGACCAATCTTCCTAATACTATCGATAATAATAATGGAATTTTATGTTTAACAATGTACATAGTTTGATGAACAGTTGATTATTTTTATTTTTATATAGGCCCAAGCAGGTCCGTTATTTTATTGTTTAAAGGATAAGGCAATTAGTTTGTTTAAAGAATACGTCTCTTTCATTGATGTGATCATATCATTAATTATAAAGAATTGGTTGGAGTGATAATTATCACATCGTATGGAATTTGATTTATTATTTTATTTAATTGTTTAAAGGAAAAGGTATATTTGATGATAGGGTTTAAACGTTTTAATCGGATTGAAAATTATTTAATAGGTAGAAGATAATATAAGTATTTATAATGAATTGATTGAACTGAAAATTATAAAGGGTTTGGAATTTAATCTATATCTTTTTTTATTAATTGGCTTAGAAAATATTTTTGATAGGGGTGTTAATAGATTGGATGGGGCATGGGTTTATGTGCCCAACACTTTAAGGCAATCACACGCTCATTAATTTTGGGAGTACGTAACGTCTTCCTCAAATGCACGAATATGGTGTTTATTGGTTGGTGGTGACTCGTTTTGATGGCATGTAGTGTGAAGGGAGAAGTGACTCTTGAGGTTTATTCCTCAGCATTAGTCTACTCGTCAATCGATATTCAGTTATAAAAAACTCTCCTAGAAGGCTTGTTTCATGGGTTTTCTTTGTGGGAAGGCATTTTCTAAGTCCTTCCCTCACAGGGTTTGGGAAGCTAGTGTTTTGGTCATGGGCTTGTCATCGGTTATCGAAGAAGAGTGCATCTCCTAGCGGGCTGACGTGCAAAGTCTATAAGTTTTGTCCCATTTTTTAGCGCTGGGCCTTTGGGTCTTGGTAACTTGTGGTCCCCTCTCGGTTTAGCTGTTCTAGAAGCACTCTTCTTTGTCCCAATTTGGTTTCTTCTTCTATTATGAGTGTATTTTGTCTACTTGGTTTGGGGCCTAGGGATTTGTTTTTCGGCCCCTTAAGTGTTACTCTGCAAGTGTCCATATTGTTGTCTCTCTCAAATTTTTCTTAGGGAATTTTGGTGTGAGTAGTATTTTTTGGGGTGTTGTGTGGGTATCCAAAAGATTCAATTCTGAGTCTAGGTGTCGTGTCATGGTCTGTTAAACGGGAGTCTATGCTTGGTTTAGAACTTCGGATGAGGGTTATAAAGGTCAAATGGTGGAAGAGTGTAATCCTTTCATCGAGTTCATGTTGCTTCCGATGTGTGCTGGTGGTATGCTCTCCAAATACAAACACTTTATTTGGGGCTATTGTGACAACTTTGTTTGTTGGTGTCCTAACTTAGTAGAAGATAGAGGTTGATCATTTTATGCTTTTGTAGGCGGGGGAAACCCCTATAACTATCTTACTCAAACCCTCTCCGACTCCGACATGCCTCAAAGGCAATGTCATAGAAGTCAAATTGGTGGTGGTAGCATTGCTCAAGTTGGTTAGAGGGGTGTGCGTTTCTTTGCTCATGATTTAGTGGCTTCATACTTCATCGTTGTCCCTCCAGACATGCATTTGGAAATTATAGATTTGAAAATGAAGGTTGGTGAAGAAATAAAATCAAGGTTCGTCTCAGAGCTCCTTAAAGATTTGGGTGGATGGGTTCCAGACCCAGGTCATGCAAGAGGTAGGAAGATATGTTTTTTAACGTCAGTACCCCTTCATTGGAAAATGAAGACTCTATTAGGTTTAGTCCTCAAGGAGAAATATGTGGAGGATGTTAAGAGAATGCTTCGTAATCTGCACTTCACAATGGACGAAATTGATGCCTGATTGAGGAATTTAGAAAGCCATGTTCCCTATGAGTCAGAGGGTGGTGGCAATGAGGAAATGACTAGTTATAGTGCTCGTGCGCCAACGAAGGTCTCCTTGTCTGATGAGGATTAAGAGTTTTTGGTTTTAGCAATATCAATAAGAATGACCTCCCATAATGTGTTTCACGTGTCTTTGGTTAGCCCAGTATTGACATCTTTCAAATGGGATGATAACGACGTGTTATGTCGCGACCTGGTTTTTTGGTAGTATAGAATTTTCCCCCCTTCAATCAGAGTTTTTTTGTTGGTTCTATGAGGAAAGGCACCTACTATTACACATATTTTAAGAGTTGGTTTTGGTTACTCAATTGTCGTTGGGGGAACACCATATCTTCTGGTTAATATTTGTTCTGGTGTTTGCCTTGTAAGACCATATGGGCAATGAATGTGTATTAGTGTTTATGGATTTAGTTATATTGATTCCTTAAGGGAGATATAGAGCTTTCTCAATTGAAACTCCCTCAACTCGCACCAGTTTATCCATATATATCTATGTTTGAATGTTTAACATAAAACACTAAAGAAAAAAATTAGATAAAAATGTTTTAGAAAATAAATAAAAAAAGAGATCATGATGGTATTTATCATTATAAGGAACATTAAGTATTCTATTATAAGGAATATTAAGTATTATATATAATAACATTTAATACAACCCAATCATGTATATGTATTTTAATGCCATGTTTAATGTTGTCATGCAAGGTGTTTAGACTTTGCCATACAACTTTCATGATGAGGATTCGAAATAGTGTTTACAATACAAACAAAATATGGTTTATTGATATATACATTTTTAGAATTTGTTATTATTTATTTGATATCAATTGAACCTGTTTGTTAATAAGTATTAGTTAGCATTTCATTTGTTTTACTATTATTATTATTATTATTATAAGAAAACATGGTAGACATAGATAATTATGATTATTTTTGCCATGAATAAAGTAAAGCAACAACTACAATAGTCAAATTAAGGATGAAAAAGTTAATGATTAATTCGGATTTAAATAGGAGCGCAACAAATTACAGAGATAACCATAAACATAGAGATGCAACGGAAATAATACTTCATTTCATCAATGTAAAATACTGAAATATGCTTACAAACAGCAATGGAAATAAACCAGCTAGGGCGATGGTAGCTTATCTCTGAGAAGAGATGTGGCAGCTACATGCCTCTGAACTGTAATACAATGAGGCTCGAAGACCTATTTATTGTTGAGAAACAATGGAAAACCCTAAACATCCAAAAACCTAACCCTAGAAGATGAAACACCAAATTGTGGGCCCTGTTTGGGTAAATTGGTACATCAACTTCCCAGGGTCGTAACTTTGGCATCCGATCTCCATTTAACGCGTATAGTATCTCGTTAGAAAGATCTATCCAAGAAATACAACTTTGGGAAGAGCAACATCAATCCATGGACCCATGTTGCTCCCAGTTTTCCAAAAAAATGTTGTTTAGGGCCTCAAAACGGCTCCAGAAGTTCAGGACCCGAAAAACTGCTAAAACTAGTAAATTGTGCTATAATTAAGGAAACTGAAAAGATGAAAGAAACGATGGTGGGGGTCCAAGTGGACTTGGTAGGTGGCCACCAATATCCACCTAGATCATTCCTCCCCCATTAGGAAGCAATGCTCCCCATTACATTCAGTTCCTCCATGAGATGAGGAAACTTCTGCTAAACTTGGTCCCTGGTGAGCCACTTGCCCTGGTGAAGGAGATGGCTTGTTTTGACAACTCGATATAGTTGGATATTCTGTTGGAGAGTGTGCTTGATCTATGTGTCCATGATCTGATTAGTTGCAGCTTGTTCCATGTAATCTGGCTTTAACTCTCTAGGTGTGAGATGTTCTACAATGTCGGATGTGTCTAGCAATGGTGGAAAGTATGACCGAAGGCTATCCACATTGAACACTAGGTGCAGGCCAAGGAATGGGGGAATGCTGAGCTCAAATGTATTATCTCCCACAACCTTGGTAATGGTGTAAGGACCATATCGGAGTGGTCTAAGTTTCCGATAGGCTCCGGTAAGGCATTCCTTTTGCAAATGCAACCAGACTTTGTCGCCCACCTGAAACTTGTGTGGCACTCGATGTTGATCATGTCATTGCTTGTACTTGGAATTTGATTTCTCCAGAATGTCATGGACCTACTGATGAATATGTTGGATGTGCTCAATGAAACTAATTTCCTTATCTATTTCGGACTAGATATGAGCTAAATCTGCATGAGTAGATGGAAATGGAATGGCCACATCAAAGGGACATAGTGGCTGGAATCCCAAGCCCACCTGAAAAAGGCTATGGGCAGTCAAGTTTTGGAGAGCCCAGTTGTAGTTGTGCTAAACATAGGGGAGACTCTCATCCCATGTGCATGGATTCTTTGAGATGTACATGTGCAGAATGTGTACGATCATCCTGTTGACAACCTCTATCTGGCCATCAGTTTGAGGATGGAAGGTTGTGGACTTAGTGAGTTTGGTGTCGAGCATCGACTAGAGACTGGACCAAAATGTACTAAGGGACCTGTTGTCCCGATCTGAGATGATAGACTGTGGGATCCCAAAATGTACCCACACTCATTTAAAGAAGAGTTTAGTAGTGGCTTCTGCTGTGATATTATTCTTGCAGGCAGCCATAATGGCCATCTTCGAGAACCTATTGACAACCACAAAAACACAGTCATTTCCATGCTTAGTGGAAGGAAGGTCTAACATGTAATCCATGGAGATGGATTCCCAAGGTCGACTAGGAGTAGGCAGCGGGGAATAGAGGCCTTGCTTCTTAATGGTTGGTTTGGCAATGGTGCAAGCAGTGCATGATCTAATGTACTTCCCAACATCTTGTCGAAGATTCAGCCAATAGAAATACTTTTACAGTACTACCACTATTTTCTCGACATCGAAATGTTCAGCAGCCTGACTGTAGTGTGCTTCCCAAATCATCTTGGCACGCTCACTTGAAGGAACACAAAGGTGAACCAGGTGGCATAACAAGGCATCCGAGAGGTGAAAATCTGGAACATGCTGACCCTCCAAGAGTGTTTGGTATGTTTGGCCAAATTTTGGGTCACTTTTGTAGAGAAGTGGCCAATTAGAAGTCTCATGCCCATAAGAGTTGAGCACAGTGGTTAACACCATGATCGATGGTCGACTGAGGCAATATGCAACATTATTGGTGCTACCCTTCTTATACTTGATATTCAAATGGAATTGTTGTAGGTATGTGGACCACTTCTGATGGCAATCATTCTGCAATTTCCCTTGGGTCTGTATGAACTGTAGGGGTTGGTAGTCTATGTGGATGACCGTTTCCTTCCCCAAAATGTAATGCTTTCATTGTCGGTAGGGCTACACAATGGAATACATATTTTTGTCATAAGTGGGATACATCTAGACTGTGTCTAAAAGTGTTTCACTGTGATATGCCACTGGATGCCCGTGTTGAGTAAGGACTGCCCCAATAGTGTTGGGTTGTGTTATATTCTTTCCACGACTAGCCCACGTAGTTAACCGAGGGTTAGAAGATGGGCGGAGCCCCCCCTTCAATGTGCCCATTGCATAGCGGGGGGAGTCAGAGGGGTTTGAGGGGTGCAAGTAACCCCACTCTATGGGGTCCGGGGAAGCACCCCGAAAAATTTTGGTTTTGGACCCTATGTTAGGTTGGGCAGAATGACCTATGGTTTTGTGCATGATTTTTGCACATGGTTTTGGACGCGATGGTTTTCGGTCCATGGTATTGGATTCTTCGGAATGTATAAATATGTATTGTAACATTGAAAGGAACATAATGAAAAATCAAGCTGGTAGTCCCGGTTTTGGGATCCAAGGGAAAATCTCTGTGTATATGTGTTTTATGTGTTATGCTCTCACATTTTTTACTTTCTGTGTTTTAGAATTTGTATGCAGGTAATTTTTGTATGGGGTTAAAACCTACATTTGATATGAGAGTTGTTTTGGCTTCAAGGGGATGCCTTTGCTGCTGAGGGGTTTCGCTCGAGCATGTGGTAGACCCTGTTCAGTCGGAGATCTGTGAGATCGATTTTGGTGGTGAAAGAAGACGGCGAGCAGTGGAAGATAGAGATCGAGAAATTTAATGGTCAGATTTTTGAGTTGTGGAAACTCAAGATGGAGGATCTTTTGGTGGATAAAGATGAGTGGATCGTGGTAGATCTAGGTACTAAACCAATGGGAGTGCTCGATGAAGAATGGAAGAAGTTGGATCTGAAGGCAAAGAGCACAATACGATTAGGGGAAGCTATGGCGAATTCTTTGTGGGACAAGTTAGGGACTTTGTACCAATCTAAGTCTCTGGTGAATAAACTGTTCTTGCGAAAAAAGCTGTATATGCTAAGGATGAAAGATGGAGACTCAGTGACAAAGCATCTAAATGCATTTAATACTGTGGTAAGTCAGTTAGCATATGTTGATATTAAAATTTCAGATGAAGATAATTGCATCAGTTTGTTGTGTTCTCTACCAGATTCATGGGATAGTTTGGTTATTGCAATAGGTAGCAATGCAACTGCCTTGCAGTTTGATGAAATAGTCTCATCCTTGCTGACAGAGGAGATGAGATGGAAAAATATGGAGAGCCAAAATGGTGATGCCTTGTCTGTATGAGGACGGTCCCAGAATAGAAACAAAAATAATTCATTGAGTGGGAGATCTAAATCTCCAGGAAAACCTGTAAAGGTGGTTTGCTGGAAATGTAGAAAGGAAGGGCAATACAAAAGGGACTGTAAATCTAAAGCTCCTGATAAAGGAAAGGGATCTGATGATGCTCCTTTTGTAGAGGCAAAAACCACCTTAGATGAAGATGGGGATGTATACCTGGCTTCTTCAAGTACACATGTCGATCATGAGGCATGGTTGATTGACCCAGGTGCATCCTTTCACTTCACTCCCCATAGAGAGTGGTTCTGCGAGTATGATAAATACAATGGTGGTGATGTCTTCTTGGGGAATGATAGGAAGGTTAGAATCGTTGATCGTGGAAAAGTAAAGTTGAAGTTGCAAGGTGGAAGGGTTAGAACACTTTCGGGTGTTTTGCATATTCTTGCATTGGCCAGAAATCTGATTTCTGTAAGCAAGCTCGATGATGCAGGCATGAAAATAATGTTTGAGAAGGATACTTGCAAGATGGTTCGGGGAGCACTGGTATTGATGCGGGGAGTTTGGATTGGAACTCTGTACAAGCTATAAGGTAGCACTGTTGTTGATGGGTGCAATAGTTCTGTGGTTCCCGAAAGTGGAGTAGAAAATCTAGTGGCCTCTAGAGAGAAGACCATGATGTGGCATCAAAGGCTTGGACATATTTGAGAGAAGGGCCTTCGAATACTTCATGGTAAAGGTATGGTAGAAGGTATGAGTAATAGCTCTCTGGATTTTGATTTCTATGAAAATTGTGTATATGGGAAGCAGAATCGGGTGAGTTTCCACTCTAGTGATAAGAGGGCGAAACAGATATTAGAGCTTGTGCACAGTGATGTGTTTGGACCTATGAAGGTTCCATCACTGGGTAAGTCTGTGTACTATGTATCCTTTATAGATGACTTCTCAAGGAATACATGGATATATTTCCTTAAGAATAAATCTGAAGTCTTCGACACGTTTAAAGAATTTAAGGCTCTGGTGGAAAACCAAACAGAGAAGAATATAAAGGTGCTGAGGACAGATAACGGTGGAGAGTTTTGCAGTAAGGAATTTGAATAATTCTGTAAGAAGTGTGGTATAGCACGGCAGAAGACTAATCCATATACACCTCAGCAAAATGGAGTTGTAGAAAGAATGAACAAGACGTTGATGGAAAGGGAAAGAAGCATACTCAGTGATGTCGGGTTAGGACATGAATTCTGGGTAGAGGCGGTAGAGATTGCATGTTACCTAGTCAACAGATCACCTTCATCAGCGTTGGAGGATAAGACTCCATAAGAGGTATGGACTGGTAAGAAACCATCTCTTTCACATCCGAGGGTATTTGGATGTGATGCATATGTAGATGTTCCAAAGGAGAAACAAACCAATTTGGATAGTAAATCTGAAAAGTGTATCTTTATTGGGTATAAGGATGGTTTAAAGGGTTATAAGATTTGGAACCTTGTAAAAAGGAAGGTTGTGTATAACCATGATGTGGTGCTCATAGAGATGAAAAATGTTATTAAACATGAAGCACCATCAAAAGAACCTGAGAAGATAGTGTTTGAGCTAATGGAGGAAGAAACAGACTCTACAATAGAAGAGGAATCAAAAGATGAAGAGCCACAAACTCCGGCTGTGAGAATATCAGTTTGAGAAAGAAGGCAGCTAGAAAGGTATAGTCCATCTGCTTTTTGTTCAAATTTTTCTTTATCTATTACTAAACTGTGAAGGAAGCAGTAGTTCAGAAGATGGAAAACTATGGAAAGAGGCCATGGTTGATGAAATGGCATATTTGCACAAAAATGAGGCGTGGGATCTGGTGGAGTTGTCGGCTGGAAGGAAACCCATTAGTAGCAAATGGGTGTTCAAGAAGAAGACAAACACAGAAGGAAAGGTGAAGAAATACAAAGCTCGGTTGGTAGCAAAAGGTTATTCCCAGATGCCGAGAATTGATTTTGGTGATATTGTTTCTCTTGTTTCCAAGGTAGCTTCTATTAGATTACTTTTATCTGTTTCTGCTGCTTTTGATTTTGAGGTGGAACAAATGGATGTGAAGACAACATTTCTTCATGGGGATCTGGATGAGGAGTGTTATAGACATTTTTGTGCCTTGCATCACTGAGCATGAAATGTCAATAATCAAGGGATTCAAAGTCCCTAAACATGTTGTTCCTACCCCTAGAGGAACAAGGCCAGCAAACCACAGCAATTCACAAAAGTTCTCCACCTGAAAACACTCAAAAACAAGGCAATTCTGGATCATGTCAACTGCTCCACTGAGCATCTGCGCTGAATGTCAACTGCTCCACTGTCTACCTGCGTTGAATGTCAACTGCAACAAAGGCTACCTGTGTTGAGCGTAACTGGACAAGTGGCAGGCTCATTTCTCAATGTGTCAATGCCCAGGAAGCTTCCAAAATGACACTTGGATCAGGGAATTCGACTGGTGATGAGTAAGAGGTTCCAAATCTCCAAGTGGAAGCAAGAACCTCCAAGTGGACTCAAGAACTGAAGTGGGAGAGGACACTAGTCAGTTTCATACCAGCCTCAAGCTGACTCATCCTCTCTCCAAAACTCCTATATATAGATCTCTCTCCATGAGGTCAAGGGGAAGCTGGAATTTTGTTATTGCAAAGAATTGCTGTTGGTTTGAGGTTGGATCATTGGGTGCTTAATGCTTTGAAGGGAGCTGAAGAAGGAATTCCATTCTGCTGGGAAGGAGATGCTGGATTGGAGCCCTATGGGTTGTATCTCTTCCTGAACCTTGTTATCAATCAATAAAGCTATCTTGGTTCTTTCCTATATGCTGGTGTATTTTGTATGATTTTCATTAGTATATTTGATTTACTTCTAATCCTGAATCATTTATGAATATGTATATTTGCCTTTGTGTTGTGTTCTTCTCTTGTCGAAAGTAGCTGTTCTCTTGTCACAGGTAGCTGTTCTCTTGTGATCTCGTGGGAATCAAGTAGTTGTTCTCTTGAGCAAGCGAGGAGGCAAGTAGCTGTGGACACCCAAAGAGAAGAGGATCTAGATCGAGGGACAACCGGAAGATAACGGTAAGTCTACCAATCTCCCCTCTTTCACATTTCATAAAGGAAGAAACCGAAGTAGCTGTATCTGTTTGTTGCTAAGGCACTGTCACACCTTAGGTGGATAGGATCGTCCTGCATAGGCATTTTTCCCCACAACAAATTGGCGACTCCGCTGGGGAAGAACTTGTTTATTCATTTCATTTGTGTTTCCGTCATTTGTTTACTTTATAGACTTGACAACAACTATTAAACTGCATCTTTCCCGGATGCAAAGTAGAAAGTTGCTGTTTTGATCCAGTTGCTGGACTTGTCTATGATATAAACTAGATCCACAAATGATTTGATGATCCTTTGTGATAGTCTTTAGTACCCTCTCAAAGCATCCCTCTGTTTATACCTTGCTTGTGTTTCTGATTTGGCCTGAAACAGTTGATTTTTGAGCATTTTATGACCCAGAACCCAAGGGAAACGAGAGTTTCTCTTTCAGCGCAACTGCTGTGAAGGCAGTCTGCATTTCAATGCAGGTCCTGTGAGGGATACCTGCGCTGAATGTCAAGTCCTCAGTGTTGAGGTTGTGCTGAACCAGTTTAGCCTTGTGCAGCTGGGGTTCTCTGTCCTCTGTTGCCCTGTTTTGATCTCTGTTTTTTGCAGCCTTTAACCAGCATAGGTACCAGTCTGATAACTCCTTTTCTTTGCTTAGATTCCGCCTCCTTTTGTACAAAAAGACTGTGAGTGTTTTTATGTGTTTTTACGTCATTTACATTTTCCTTTGCATGAGTGAAATAATCATCCTGTAGCCCTTGATGCAGATATGATTGACTGTGATCTTAGGAGAGAGTTCATCGGCTGTTTACAGTTGATTATACATTTGCTTTTGCTTATTGGTTTGAGTTTGTCTCTTTTAAATGTGAAAACAAGTCTTTATTTCGAAAATCGCAAAGTGATTGTAATCTCTTCTACCCTTGTTGTTCTCGAAAAAGTGAACTTGTTTGTATTGATCATTTTAAAAGCAAATTCAAAATTGTGCAAAAAGCTTTCTTTGTAGGCATTTATACTAAGAAAGTGGAAAACAAACACCTGCATTGTGCATTTGCATTTGATAAGTTTGCATGTTGGGAATTAGGAAAAGTGCATTAGAGTGTGCTGATTGCTCTTTGAGAAAAGATGGTGTCTTTCTTTTCCCTTAGTAGCTAGGATTTTCAAAGTTGAAAAGATTATAAAGCTTGCTTATCATCTTTAGACTGCATTTAGGAAATTTGTATCATACATCTCGTGGTGAACCTTGAAAGGCAAACTTCTAAAAATATCAACTTAAAATAAACTGAATGAACCTAACAACGCTTTGCAACATAACGCACAACATAGAGGTCTAGGCTAGAGACGTGTTCCGGCGTCGTTAAGCCTAGTGACTGTCGATCTCGTGGAAGGTGGGTGATTCCTCCTGAGGGACGATAGCGCTAGTACGGATTGTGCTCCCACGTACCGGCGCGTATATATTGGGAGACCCCTATAGGCATATATCCTTTATCCTTAGGAAGCCGTGTCGGCCGCCCTACTGATCGCAATGCAGTGAACACAGCATTCACGAAGATCGACCACCCGTACCGTAAAAAGTATTCTGTGGTTTTGCGAAAGGTTTGGCACACCCTCTGCCTAGATCTCCAGAGCAGTTTCTTTTGGCCTTTTTCAGACTCTATAACAGAAAAAGTCCATCCGAGCATTTTTCACTTCGGGCTCGTTAAAACATCGAAGGAGACTAGAGTCATCTTTAGCTTTTTCTCGACTCTTTAAAAGTGAAAAAGCAAGTTGTGTCTAAAGCGTCGTTAACAATTTATTTTAAACGGAACAATCACCCATTATTCCCGCGTTGATCTTTAGGTTGAAAAGATGGAGCACACCAACCAAGGAATTCCCCTTGGTGGAAATCCTAGTCCCTTCTCCTCTTGGGGAGATGTTGGTGCACCCCACATGGCCACATTGTCGCTTCCAGGATTGACAATTGGCCTACCAGTCTGGCTCTTTTCAACCAATGTCGTTCAGAATACCACCATTCCTGAACAGTCGAGTCAACAGTTAGTTCAGACAAGAGTTGCCTCCCAGCCTTCTACTTCATCTTCCTCTCCTCCTTCCTCTTCGCTTGAAGGAACTGGTAAATCAAAAAACCGAGTTCCTAAGGAGAAGAAGGAGAAGAAGAAGAAAGAGAAGAGGAAGAAGGAGCCTAAGGCGACTGGGGGCAAACAAGTGTCATCTGACAGAAATCCACACACAGCACTCGTAAGGCCTAAATCGCCATGCGTCATATGCAAGGGAGACCACTTCCATAGAGATTGTCCATGTATCCCTCGGATACTAAGAGACTGGTCCCCCCGTTTGCACAATTCGGTAGCATCGACCTCTGATAACCATGTCGATTGTTCACCGTCAACTAGTGGGAGTGAAGCTCCAGGACAGAGCGGGAAAGCTAAATTTCCCTGCAGACTGTGTGAAGGCGATCACGCCATCCACCGTTGTCCCTTCTTAGACGAGGCGAAAAGAGTTCTGGAAGATCGCCCGATATTACGAGCGAATCTTCCTCCTGGATATCAAAAACTCTTGCCAAGTCCCTCACTAGTTGAGAATCCGATTGACCCGCCCAGATGGTCAGCCGAAGCACCTGTCATTGAAGATGAACCGTCTGAATCCATACCTGACGAAAGTCTAAAGGTTGAAATGGCAGTTGACCCAGTTTTGCCTTCAGAGGCTCTATCTTCGAATGACACCATCACAGAGGAGAATAAAGACGACACCGTCCAAATTCTCTTCATCAGCACTGACTCTGATCATCAAGGGGGCAATGCCACCATTCCTTTATCGCAGGAAGGAATTTCATCAGAGCGCTATCCGGCCGTTTACTCGGTCCCACCACCAAGCAACCTGGTTGTGTCCTTTGACTGGAACCAACTAGGCAGACCCCGCTTGCCAGCTAGCATACCATTCAGAATTATTGTCCAAATATACAGAATGATAATGGCTGGTACAGTTATTGATGAAGGGGCATCTGTGAGTATCCTTTCCTCTATTGCTTGGAAAGCGCTTGGTTCGCCTGCGCTTTTGCCTGAAATGAGAAATCTATCAGGCTTTGATAAGGGAACCAGTCGCCCTTTAGGGATCCTCCCCAATGTGCCCGTAACATTGAAAGGGAAGACCGTTCAAATGAACGAGATGGTCGTTCAAGGACCCTTGGATTATAACCTACTCCTTGGACGAGACTATATATATTGCATGGGAGCCATAGTCTCCTCACTCTTTAGAGTAATGTGTTTTCCGCATGAAGGAAGAATGGTCAAGCTCGTGGACCAACTTTCGTTTCCCGGATCACACATCGCAAATAGTCATATACCATCCCTAAATGGTCTATTCACGCAAGAAGTGTCTCAACCCACGGTCCGTCCTCCTGATGAGCGCGAGTAATCCGGGAGGATATGACTGGAACCCAGGGGGCATGCGTCCTGGTCTGCTTCGGCAGAGAACTTTGGGTATAAGGTAGGTTTCCGCGGAAGAATATGACTAGTCCGTACCCCGTCCGTGGAGGAAAGAGGGTTGTTCTGGAAAAAGATTCTTTTGTCAAAGTTATGTGAGGTGACGGGATTGCGTCACTCACCTTTGTCTATTTCGGTAGACATTGCCGAGGAAGTGTTTTGTTTGAAAGATTAACGAGACAATCTTTGGGTAACCTGAAAGAGGTAAGCCTCTCTCGGTAAAACGAAAGTTTTGGCGGAAAAGAAGTAGAGGTAACCTTGAAACTCTGTTTTATACCTGGGGGCATGCAAACCTTTTGGAGTGCAAGCAAAGAGCGGTTATTTATCTGTTTTTTGGGTTAGCCGTTTCCGAACTTGCATAAAGAAAGGATGAGGAGTAAAGCGTGGTGAGATGAAGCTCCATAAAAAATAGCAATCTCCAATGAGACACTCTTATCATATGACTGGTATAATCGAGCAGTTTTACCGCGGAATTTATGCTCGTTAAAAAATAGAAAAGTGAGATCCGAGCAGTTTTAGCACATAGTTCATGCTCGTTAAAAAATAAACATAAGATCGAGCAGGGTTTTGGCGCATTCAAGCTCGTTAAAAAATGAACCCATCCCGGTAAATAACTATTGAGTATGTAACCTGATCAACCATAAAAGCCTTGGTCGTGTGTGTGTACCGTCACCTCCACTTTTCATTTGGCCGATCGTTCACCTCCATATGATTGTTTACCCATTTTGAGGAACAGCTGCGAAGAGTGATTTCACCTAGCCATCCTTGTGACACTGCCGTGATTGGAAAATTCCAACCTGTACCTGGAATCAGCTGCTAACCCTGTTCATCACTCGTTCCTCAAAAGACGAGTCTTCTTTGAGCTCTTTTCAACTGACTTGTAAAATATGAAAAGATTGCCGAGTTTTGGCCTTCCAGCTCATTAAAGCGACCGGAAGAGCTATCCCTCCTCTAGATTTTATTCTTTTTGGACCTGAGTGATTATTGCACAAAAAGATCGAGCGCTTGTTTTGTTCGGCTCGTTAAAACTATCGAAAACGCATCCCTTCTGTATTGTTTTATACTTTTTCGGACTTAAGGGATTAGATGACGAAAAAGGAATTTTGGAGTTAACTTTACGCACCTTTTCAGACTCTCTAAAAATGAAAAGGGCCGAGTTTTCTTTGTCGTTAGACTCGTTAAAATCACTAAATAGCGACAAACTTGTCTTTAGACGAGAACGAGTTTCACTGTCGCTAGGCTCGTTAAAACATAGCGATGGGCTTGCCCGAAGGGTAGGTTATAGAACAAGCATATGTTATCCTCCTCAAGCTTGACAAAAATAAAGAGGTACTGGTCAGAAATGACTGGGGAAAAATTGGGAAAAAATCAAGAAAGCTTTGATGGTAGCAGGTCGCTCTTGAACATGACACTTTTCCTCCGTACCACAATTGGGTTGGGTTGTTTCATTCACCGGTCACATCACCATGGTCTCACCATACCATCCATATTTGGGGTAATGCTACCGATCCATCGCATCAGTGTCGCCATATGTTCAAGAGAAGTCGTTCAGAAAGAGTCAACCGGGTCCCATCCACTGCCATACATTATCCTTCATCCATTCATGACCGCCACCCTGAATCATATGTCACAGATCGTTTTCACCTCCATTAAAATCATTAGCTCCGTTCCGTGTCACTGATGTGGGATTCATTAAGGCCCTCCTTTGACGGATCGCTTCTTGTCGACATCAGCTCATTATCCAAGAAGTTGATCTAGGAACACCCCCTCAGTACTTTGAAGCTTGCATGCCTCAATGGCAAGTTTCTCACTTCCGGCGACAGGTATACATCAATGACCTTCGACCAGAAGATTTTGCGTGGTGTTCAATGCCAAGTCCTTTATTCACACCACGTGAATTGTACTGCAGTACCTTGAGGGTCATTATCATTATCGGTGATTCCTCTCGCGCTTGTTAACGGTTTACATCATTGACCGGTAATCAAGCGATGTCTTTCCATGTTCGACTTCAGCGCATTTCTCACATGGATCGACTTGTACTTAGAGTGAAGATCGAACGAGTTTGAAGACCCCGGATCTAGTTTCATCCATCCGGGTTGCGATATATATTCAGGAAAAATAAAGACATTTGACATGTACATCATTACAGCAGATGATCATCCTACTCAAAGGATGATAGTTTCGCCAGAATTATCAGTCTACCATCAGACGATCGTCTGTTCTATGTACCAAAATGTATTTATAAAGTTGAGCATGGGAATGCCCGCCTCAGCTAGATCATGAAAGCAGTATGAATCATAATGTATTGTATTGTATCTTATTACAGGTCTCCTCCCAGCAAATGGATGAACTTCGGACCCTCCTGGATAAAGCATTTCACTCGATAAACGGCCTCATACTTTAGGGGGCAACTGTTATAGACATTTTTGTGCCTTGCATCACTGAGCATGAAATGTCAATAATCAAGGGATCCAAAGTCCCTAAACATGTTGTTCCTACCCCTAGAGGAACAAGGCCAGCAAACCATAGCAATTCACAAAAGTTCTCCACCTGAAAACACTCAAAAACAAGGCAATTCTCGATCATGTCAACTGCTCCACTGAGCATCTGCGCTGAATGTCAACTGCTCCACTGTCTACCTGCATTGAATGTCAACTGCAACAAAGGCTACCTGCGCTGAGCGTAACTGGACAAGTGGCAGGCTCATTTCTCAATGTGTCAATGCCCAGGAAGCTTCCAAAATGACACTTGGATCAGGGAATTCGACTGGTGATGAGTAAGAGGTTCCAAATCTCCAAGTGGAAGCAAGAACCTCCAAGTGGACTCAAGAACTGAAGTGGGAGAGGACACTAGTCAGTTTCATACCAGCCTCAAGCTGACTCATCCTCTCTCCAAAACTCCTATATATAGATCTCTCTCCATGAGGTCAAGGGGAGGCTGGAATTTTGTTATTGCAAAGAATTGCTGTTGGTTTGAGGTTGGATCATTGGGTGCTTAATGCTTTGAAGGGAGCTGAAGAAGGAATTCCATTCTGCTGGGAAGGAGATGTTGGATTGGAGCCCTATGGGTTGTATCTCTTCCTGAACCTTGTTATCAATCAATAAAGCTATCTTGGTTCTTTCCTATATGCTGGTGTATTTTGTATGATTTGCATTAGTATATTTGATTTACTTCTAATCCTGAATCATTTATGAATATGTATATTTGCCTTTGTGTTGTGTTCTTCTCTTGTCGCAAGTAGTTGTTCTCTTGTCACAGGTAGCTGTTCTCTTGTGATCTCGTGGGAATCAAGTAGTTGTTCTCTTGAGCAAGCGAGGAGGCAAGTAGCTGTGGACACCCAAAGAGAAGAGGATCTAGATCGAGGGACAACCGGAAGATAACGGTAAGTCTACCAATCTCCCCTCTTTCACATTTCATAAAGGAAGAAACCGAAGTAGCTGTATCTGTTTGTTGCTAAGGCACTGTCACACCTTAGGTGGATAGGATCGTCCTGCATAGGCATTTTTCCCCACAACAAGGAGATCTACATGAAGCAACCTGAAGGCTTTGTGGTGAACTAGTATGCAAGTTAATGAAGTCTCTGTATGGGTTAAAACAGTCACCAAGGATGTGGTATCAGAAATTTGATACATTTACATGGGGACTTGGATTCACTAGAAGCAAGGTAGATCACTGTGTGTATTTTAAAATAATTTGTGACCGCGTTATTTATTTGGCCTTGTATGAGGATGATATGTTGCTGGTTGGAAATGACAAAGAAATTATCCAGGATTTGAAGACCCAATTGTCCTCCAAGTTCGACATGAAAGATCTTAGTGATGCAAACTATGCTTTGGGCATGGAAATTAAAAGAGATTGGACAAACAGGAAGCTCTGGCTAAACCAGAGGAAGTATGTCGAGACAATATTGCAGAGGTTTAATATGCAGGACAATAAACTGGTGAAGGTTCCTATTCCTATAGGTGTAAAGTTATCTACTAAATAGTGTCCCAAGACACAAGAAGAGGAAGAGGACATGTCTCGTGTTCCATATGCAAGTGCAGTAGTAGCCTAATGTATGCGATGGTCCGTACTAGACCAGACATTGCACATGTAGTGGGAGTATTGAGCAGGTTTATGTCAAAACCAAGGAAGGAGCACTGGACAGTTGATGCAGACTGGGCTGGAGATTTGGATCAGAGAAGATCTACAAGTGGGTATGTGCTTAACCTATTTTGAGGTGTAGTCAGTTGGATGAGTAAGACACAATCTATAGTGGCACTATCAACTACAGAGGTAGAATACATGGCAGCCACTCATGCAAGCAAGGAAGCAGTTTGGTTGCAGAGATTGTGTTCAAATATGGGGTTAGTACAGGGAGCTATAAGGATAGAATGTGATAGCCAAAGTGCAATCTTCTTGGCAAAATACCCTACATATCATTCAAAGACAAAGCACATTGATGTTTAGTATCACTTTGTGAGGGATATGATAGAAGACAAAAAGGTGTTGCTAGTAAAGGTGGACATTTTGAAGATAGAAACTAGCTCACAAAAAGATAGAAAAGGTAGATCAACGCCTTATAATTCAGCCTATTCGAGGGGGAAACCTCCTTTACATTACACAAATGAACAATTATTTGATGATTCAAATGACAAAACCTCATTTCTATATATAGGAGTATAAGGGTTCACAATATAACCCAACCGACCTAAGAATAATAATATAAAGGCACAAAAATAACAATAGAGAGATTCTATGCGGCACAGTAATAACAATATGGGGACATTAGGGGCACAAAATATTAATAATGGATACAAGTAAGACAGTAATGGGGGAATCACTAGTATTATAGTGGCCCAACATGCCCCGCTCCTTCAAAAAAGTGTTGTCCTCAACGCTTGAGTAGTTGTGGATGCCTTTGTATAAAATTCTCATCCTCCCATGTGGAATCTTCAGCGGATAAGTTCTTCCACTTGATGAGATGCTTTGAAATTGATCGATTTCATAGTTGTCGAGTTCTTGTTTCTATAACTGCTTCTAGTTCTAATATAAATTTTCCTTCCTCGTCAAGTTCTGGCAATATTGTTTGAACTAGGATCTTGTCGCCTATAACCTTCTTTAAACATGAAACATGGAAAATTGGGTGTACTTGAGAAGCTGCGGGAAGATCTAATTTGTATGCCATAGTACCAATCCTTTGCAACACCTTGTACGGACCATAATACTTTGGTGATAATTTATTATCCTTCTTAGCTTGCTTGAGGGACATTTGTTTATATGGTTGTAGCCATAGGAATACCCAGTCACCTACATCAAAACTTCTTTCGCTGCGATGTTGATATGCTTGTTGTTTCATTCTATTCTGTGCCAAAACGAGGTTATCCTTTAAGAGTTGGAGAACTTGTTGTTGATGCTCGATGTGATGTTCCACTGCTTGAACCTTAGAATTTTCTCTTAAATATGATGTGATGGATGGTGGCTGATATCCATAAAGTGCCACAAATGGGGTCATTTTTGTTGCAGTATGGAAGGAAGTGTTATACCAC
The DNA here is from genome assembly GCA_031772625.1 of Pinus tabuliformis. NCBI lineage: Eukaryota > Viridiplantae > Streptophyta > Pinopsida > Pinales > Pinaceae > Pinus > Pinus tabuliformis. The sequence continues at coordinate 1,869,348,776 of CM062818.1, forward strand.
CATTCAGCTAGAGGCAACCATTTGACCCATTGTGTCTGTTTATCAGATACAAAGCAACGAAGATATCCTTCCAAACATTTGTTTACTATCTTAGTTTGCCCATCAGATTGAGGATGATAAGATGAGCTATGAGCTAACTGAGTACCAAGGCAAGAAAATAATTCTGTCCAAAAGTTTCCAGTGAAAATGGGATCTCTGTCACTTACAATAATCTTTGGGTTTCCATGTAGCTTTTGAATTGTTTCCATAAATGCAATAGCAACTGTATTGTCTTTAAATTGATGTGATAGTGCACAAAAATGTGCATACTTGGTAAGTCTATCAACTACCACCATGATGACACTCTTTCCTTTAGAATTGGGTAAACCTGTGATAAAATCCATTGTAACCTCCTCCCAACGTTGTCTTGGAATGGATAAAGGTTGTAATAGACCTGGGGTCTTAATTGTTTCAACTTTATTTTGCTGGAAAACCAAACATTCCACCACAAACTTTTGAATATCCGATTTAAGGCCAACCCAAAAATATTCCTTATTAACCTTGTGATATGTCTTTAAAAATCCTGAGTGCCCTCCTAAGGGAGAAGTGTGCAATTCCATAAGAATTTTTTGTTTGAGTTGGGAATTCTTACACAGGTATAAGCGATCTTTGTACCATAACGATTCATTTTTCCAGCTAAATGTATCAAATGTACTAGAATCTTGTTGTAACTTTCAAATACGTGCCCCCACTTCTTTGTCATTCTTCCATTCCTCCCTTGCTTCGTTTATCAAATCTGGTTGGATAATAGAAATGGCACACAACAATGCTTCCACATCCTCATCCTTTCTTGAGAGTGCATCTGCCACAACATTTTTCTTCCCTTTTTTGTAGATGATTTTAAAGTCATAACCCAACATCTTTGTGACCCATTTTTGTTTCTCTTCAGAGGATAATCTTTGTTCTAAAAGGTATTTAAGGCTATCATGATCCGTTTTTACCTTTAAGTGTCTTCCCATTAGGTAGGGTCGTCATTTCTTAAGTGCATGTAGTGTTGCAAACATTTCCTTCTCATAAATAGCTTTGTGTAAATACTTTCCCTTGATTGGAAGACTTTCAAAAGCAATGGGTCTTTCATCTTGCATTAAAACAGCACCAATTCCATTTCCTGAAGCATCACATTCCACAATAAAGGTTTTTGTGAAGTCTGGTGTAGCTAAGACCGGTGCTTGGCACTTTGCCTCTTTAAGATGTTCGAAGGCCTTTGTTGCTTCTGGATTCCATGAAAATGCATCTTTCTTCAATAATGTTGTTAGAGGTGCTGCTATTCTCCCATAATTCTTAACAAACTTGCGATAATACCCTATCAACCTGAGAAATCCTCGCAGATTCTTTATGGATGTGGGGATTTTCCATTCCTTAATGGCTTTACTTTTGCTAGGGTCTACCTTAACACCTTCATGAGATACAATATGACCCAGATATTCCACCTCTTGTACTCCAAAGAAACATTTGGAGCTTTTTACATATAATTGTTTCTCCTCCAATAGTTGCAGCACCCTGTCAACATGTTCAACATGATCCTTCCAAGACTTGCTGTAGATTAGTATATCATCAAAAAATACGAACACAAATTTTCTAAGGAAGGGTTTGAAAATGGAATTCATCAAACCTTGACATGTAGAAGGTGCATTGTTAAGGCCAAAAGGCATGACCAAAAATTCATAATGACCCTCATGATTTCTAAATGTTGTTTTCGGAATGTCTTCAATCTTCATTTTGATTTGATGATATCTTGAACGAAGATCCAACTTGGTGAAGTAAATTGATCCATGCAATTCATCCAATAATTCATCAATGACAGGAATGAGAAATTTATCTTCAATAGTGAGCTTGTTGAGCTCCCTATAATCCGAACACATGCACCATGATCCATCCTTCTTGTGCACCAATACTACTGGAGCAGAGAAAGAACTTTGTCTAGGTTGAATTATACCAGCCTCTAGCATTTCGGCAACCATACGTTCAATTTCACTCTTTTGGGCATAAGGCTATTTGTACAGCCTAATGTTTGCAGGAACACTTCCTCGAATCAAATGAATAGCATGATCTTGATCACGAATAGGTGGGAGACCTTTGGGAGTCTCAAATACCTTGGAATCATTGTCCAAGACTTTTTGGAGATCTGGAGAAATAGATGATTTTGATGTGGGAACCTCTAGCGAACGTAATTGTGCAATTACACCTTGTTGTTCCTTTTTTAGAAGCTTTGTCATATCATTAGAGCTGATTATCTTTCTTGGTTTCCCTGCAATACCCCTTAATTCAACTTCCTTTCCATCCACAAAAAAAATTCCTGAAAATTAAAAGCTATTGTACCCAAGGATTGTAGCCATTGGACTCCTAGTACAACATCAGCACCTCCCATTGGAATGGAAAGCATTGGGCTATTCAATACATGTTCTCCCATGGATAGCTTGACATTATGGCACTTTCAAGAGAAATTTATGGTTCCTCCACTTGCAACCATTACTTGACACTCTGGTGATGGATATAGGAAGCAATTCAATTCTTTGGCTATCTTACAATGAATAAAATTGTGGGTACTTCCTGAATCAATCAACACTATTACCTTTCTCTTCTTGATATGTCCTTCTATCTTGATAGTTTGAGGAGTGGTAATTCCAACCAATGCATTGCAAGATATGGTTGGATTCATTTCTTATTTATTTAGGGTTTGTTTTTGGAGTATATCCTCTTCTTTTGACATTTCTTGTTCCTTTTCTTCCTCCTCTTCACAATCTATGTAGAATAATTTCTTCTCAACAAACTTATGACCTTTAGTGTATTTGCTATCACAACTGTAAAAAAGTCCTTTTGCTCTTTGCTCTTCCAATTGTTGTGGTGTCAACCTTATAGGTTGTGGACGGCCAGGGGCAACAACACTTCCATCTTTATAGTTGTGAGTGGTAGGCTTCTTGGTTGCCATAATTTTGCTTTCCATTTTTCTTGCTAACCTAAATGCCTTCTCCAATGAATCAAGTTCCAAAAGGCGAACGTCATGTTGGATGTTATCCTTTAAAGTCCCTATGAACATATCAATCCTATGCTCCTCTGTAATATTTTTTACCCTTATATTCAATTTTTGGAAATCCTCAATGTGATCCCTCATTGAATCCTTTTGTTTGAGGTTTATCAATTGGCTAAAAAAGGTGTTGTTTTTCGTATCCTCATATCTTCCATAAAAATTTCCCAAGTCATAATTTGTTTATGAGAGCAAAGCCATTGATACCATACAAACTGGTTTGGTTCCAAATATAAAGTTGCAATGCATACCTTTTGTGTGTTTTGCAGATTATGGAGATCGAAAAATTGCTCCATCTATAATATCCATGTTACGGAATCCTTGCCATTAAATTTCCTCATATCGACCTTTGGAACATGGTGGGTCTTTGTTCCAATGTTAGAGTCTATGAAATCATGATTAACATTTCTTTTGTTCTCATCACGAGTTTCCTCTACAACATTTTCGCCATTAAGAAACCTTTCTTGTAGCAACTTTGTCAAAACTTCCTTTAATCCTTCAATGTCTTTCTTCAAATCTTCCATGTTGTCATTCTTCAAATCATGATTAACATTCCTTTTGTTCTCATTATGAGTTTCCTCTGCTACCTTTTTTCCATTAGGAAGCCTTTCTAGTAACAATGTTTTCATACCATCCATCTTAGCTTCCAGCTTAGCTTCCATGCCGTCCATCTTAGTTTCCATGCTGTCCATCTTAGCTTCCACGCCATCCATCTTAGTTTCCATGCCATTCTCTTAGCTTCCATGCCATTCATCTTAGCTTCCACACCATTTATCTTAGCTTCTGTTAGCTTTTGTGAGAGTGACATTTGTTGCACTTGGTCTCATAATTTTGATATATCATGTAGCATTTCTTCTTCTTCTTCATGAGTCATGCTAGAGCTTTCAGGTTGTTTTCTAGGTGTTTCCATTTTCTTTCTTTAGGGCATTAATTACGGATAATAATGCTTCATTATGCCCTTTGAATTCTTTCAAACTAATTTTTCAAACCAAGCTTATGCAAATATTTAAAAAAAATACACACCTTTTTTCACTTTGTAGGAGCTCAAAATTGAATTTGATGTATCTGTGTAATTTTGGATTATCTAGTTCTAAAATTGTGACTTGAAGTACCCCTATGCGTCCTATTTCCAATGCCACCAGTCTGATCAAATTTAGATTCTCCAAGACAGAGTTATGCACAATCTCCCAGGATGACCTGATTATATAGATTTTCAAAAGAGAGAGCTTGTATAAAGTGCCACATGTCACTATTTTGACCTTAGGATCTGAAAAATATACACATGAAACTACAGTCCGTCCTCTTTCTATAACTTCTTGCAGAAATTTCAATATTATGCTCAAAACAAAAGTTATGACTATTTTCCCCAGGTCACCTGTTTGGAATGTAATTCAGGAGTCTGCAAAAAGACCAAATTCCTCAAATCATATCTCCGTAAATATTGCATAAAAAGCTCTGAAATTTGGACACGAGGTTCAACGCGATTTCCTCTCAAATGGGTTTTTTTTCACTTCTAAAATGTCGCAGAAAAAGATTTATAGCAAAAATGCCACGATGACCTATTTGGAGCAGCGAAACCTAGAATCCAAAGCTCTGATACCAAATGTTATGAAACCAGCTCACAAAAAGATAGAAAAGGTAGATCAACGCCTTAGAATTCAGCCTCTTCAAGGGGGAAATCTCCTTTACATTACACAAATGAACAATTCTTCGATGATTCAAATGAAAAAACCTCCTTTCTCTATATAGGAGTCTAAGGGTTCACAATATAACCAAGCCGATCTAATAATAATAATATAAAGGCACAAAAATAACAATAAAGAGATTCTATGGGGTACAGTAATAACAATGTGGGGACAATAGGGCCACAACAATATTAATAAGGGATACAAGTACAATAGTAATGGGGGAATCACTAGCAACTACAGAGGTAGAATACATGGTAGCCACTCATGCAAGCAAGGAAACAATTTGGTTGCAGAGATTGTGCTCAAATATGGGGTTAGTATAGGGAGCTATAAGGATTGAATGTGACAACGAAAGTGCAATATTCTTGGAAAAGAACCCTACATATCATTCAAATACAAAGCACATTGATGTTTAGTTTCACTTTGTGAGGGATATGATAGAAGACAAAAAGGTGTTGCTGGTAAAGGTGGACACTTTGAAGAATATTGCAGATGCATTGACAAAATTTGTGAGCTCTGAGAAGTTATCTTGGTGTAGAGAAATAATGGGCATTGTAGGGCTGGATAAATGACTAAGCTCTCTTGTGGCCCCTTGTGGAAAGAAAACAACAAGTGGGAGAATGTTGGGTTGTGTTATATTCTTTCCATGACTAGCCCACGTAGTTAACCATGGGGTTAGAAGCGGGGCAGAGCCCCCCTTTCAATGCGCCAATTGCATAGCAGGGGGAGTCATAGGGGGTTTGAGGGGTGAAGGTAACCCCACTCTATGGGGTCCGGGGCAGCACCCCGGAAAATTTTGGTTTTGGACCCTATGTTAGGTTGGGCAGACCGACCTATGGTTTTGTGCATGATTTTTGCACATGGTTTTAGACATAATGGTTTTCAGTCCATGTTTTAGGACATGATGGTTTTTGATCCTTGGTATTGGATGCTTAGGCATGTATAAATATGTATTGTAACATTGAAAGGAACATAATGAAAAATCAAGTTGGTAGTCCCCGTTTTGGGATCCAGGAGAAAATATCTGTGTATATGTGTTTTATATGTTATGCTCTCACATTTTTTATTTTTTGTGTTATAGAATTCGTATGCAGGTAATTTATGTATAGGGTTAAGACCTACAAATAGCATAGTTATAGGGCATATGTCTCGACCTCAAATGGTTGTTGCAAGTTTGGTAATGCGAGCACTGGTGCCATGCAGAGGCAATCTTTCAACTCTGTCAATGCCTTTTGTTGAGATTCAGATCAAAAGAATTTCACTTTCGCTCCTCCCTTGGTGACTTAACTCAAGGGCCAAGTGATATGAGAAAATCCCAATATGAACCTGCGGTAGAAGTTGGTAACACCTCGAATGACTTGGATCTTGGCTAGATCCACATGCACCCCCTGTTCATCAATAATGTGTCCTAGATACTGAACCTCGGTCATGCTAAGAGTGCATTTCTCCAAATTGGCACATAACTTGTGTTGCCACAATGTTTGCAGAACCTGTCGGATGTGGTGGAGGTGCTCTCCCAATTATGGCTAAAGATCAAGAGGTCATCCAAGTATACCACTGCAAATGAGTTGGTGAATGGCTGCAAGATGTCAACCATTAGCCTCATGAAGGTTGTAGGAGAATTCATTAATCCGAAAGGCATAACTAACCATTCAAAAATGCCCTCCTTGGCTTTGAAGGCAATCTTCGACACATCGGAGGGTTCGATTGGTACCTGGTGATATCCTAGCTTCAAATTGATCTTGCTGAAATATTTTCCCCCCTTCAGTTGGTCCAAGAGGTCATCAATCCGTGGGATCGGGTACCTATTACAGAAAGTGATCATGTTCAGCATACGATAGTCAATACAGAGTCTCCAAGTCCCATCCTTCTTCTATACCAACACAATCGGGCTCCCATAGGGCGATGAACTCTCACAGAAGTGACCATTCTGTAGCAGCTCCTGAATCTGCCTCTTGATTTCACTATTTTCCAGAATGGAGCGCTGATATATTGGTCCATTGGGTAGCAGCGCACCTAGGGTTAGATTGATGGAGTGCTTGACCTAACAGTGTAGAGGAACCCCTACGAGGAGGTGAAGATGTCCTTGTACTCCACCATGACCTTGTCCATCTGTAGTTGTCATGCAAAGGGGCCTTGTCCGGAGGTCATGGCCATCGTATTTTTCTTTCCCTGAGGGCATATCATCAGGAAAACAAATTTCCTGGTTTTGGAAACAAGCTTACTGCATTGTTTTGCAGTAATCAAAGAGATGGCGGTAGGCGGTGCTACCTTTGGTATCTTGTACAACTTATTTCCCAAAGTAACAATAATAGCACGGGGCCTTAATTCATACACAGCGTGTCACTTACACAAGTATGGTTGTCCTAATAATACATCACAAACTTCAAGGGGAGCAATGTCACACAATACCTCATCCGTGAAGGGCTTGATGTTGTATGGAAGGCGACATTGCTGGCTCATGCAAAGGTCTCATCCTTGGTGAAGCCACCCGATGGTGTATGGTTGTGGTCGGTAAGCCCAACCGCTTCACGACCTTTGCTGAAATGAGGTTCTTTTGGCTCCCGCTATCGACAATGAATTGTAGCGGTGAGCCCTTTACCCACATCTGGGAGTGGAAGAGACGCTCCTCCTCCTCTGGATCTTTGGGTTCCTCCTTCTAGATCTTCATGGTGGCAACGGTGGTATTGGGCTCCGCATCGATAATTTGATTCCCTTTGTCATTCCCCTTTCAGGTTCTGACTTAGAGTCGGAACATGCATCTGCTTCTGAAACCTTTAGCTCAGCCACCAGTGATTGCTTGGCCCGACACTCACTTGTGTTGTGAGTGGAGCTCTTATGGAACTCACACCACTTTCCTGTGTCCTTTTTTGGCTTCACAGCATTGTTCTTTGCTTGCAGCTTTGGCGGGTTGTCTTGGGCCTCCCTGACTTGGCTTTGTCCTTTATTCTACAGTTTGGGGGTACCTTTCCCTTGCTTCAAATTCGCAGATCCAATGTCTCGCTTCTTCAGTTTAAACTTTTGCTCGACCTTGACGGCATATTGGTATGTCGTGCCGAGCGAGGGGATGTTCAGGAATTCTATTTCTTCTTGGATGTACTTGTGCAAGCAGCTGCGGTATTTGAGTACCAAATGCTTCTTTGAATCCTTGATACCCAAAATTGTGCGAAGGGTATAGAAAATATTGGTAAACTTCAGCATGTCTTGGTCCCTTCCTTGGCGTAGCATGGTCCACTTTATGTATTGATCCTCATAGCTTCTGATAGGGTAGTACCGCTCCTTGATGGCATCCCAGAATGAATCCCAAGTGGGTGCGGCTAAAAATAGTGAACCTGTAATTTCATCCTTCTGCTCACAGTAGGTTTCCCACCAGTCCTTGACATGGGGGGCTACTTTGAGAAGAGCGAAAATAATCTTTTCCCGATTGGAAAAATCATGAACAAAAAAATAACCCTCTAGCAGATTTAACCATTTATCAACAACATCTGCGTCTATCTAACCCTCGAATATGGGTATTTCAAAATTAACTTGTACCTTAAGTGGTGTGGCATTTCCAGAATAGCTGTGGGAAGTCGATGTGTCGCCCCTGGGTAGCTGCTGAAGGATCTGGGCAAAGTTGTCCATCATCGCATTCCTTTGTCGCTCGAGGGCTTCTTCGATTAAGATTTTGATAGGATCTCCTGCCCCCTCATCTTTCTTTTCATCCACCATGAGAGGCCGTTGGGATTTGCGAGGCTGGTCTTGCAAACGTTCAACCAGTTCAAGCCCTAACTGCTTATATCTCGACCTCGTTGGGGACATGTAAAGAAAAACAGAGAAAAAACAGACCGTTCTGATATCACTGATCCAGATTTAAACAAGAACGCAACAAATAATAGAGATAACCATAAACACAAAGATGCAGCAGAAATAATACTTAATTTCATTAATGTAAAATACTGAAATATGCTTACAAATAGCAATGGAAATAAACCAACTAGGGCGATGATAGCTTATCTTTGAGAAGAGATGTGGCAGCTACATGCCTCTGAAATATGTTACAATGAGGCTCGAAGGCCTACTTATTGTTGGGAAACAATGGAAAACCATAAACATCCAAAAACCTAACCCTAGAAGATGAAACACCAAACTGTGGGCCCCGTTTGGGTAAATTTGTACATCAACTTCCCCCGGTCATAATTTTGGCATCTGATCTTCGTTTGATGTGCACAGTATCTTGTTAGAAAGATCTATCTGAGAACTACAACTTTGGGAAGAGAAAGTTCTGTCCATGGACCCATGTTTCTCCCAGTTTTCCCAAAAAACGTCGTTTAGGGCCTCAAAATAGCTCTGGAAGTTGAGGACCCGAAAAACTACTAAAAATAGTAAACTGTGCTACAATTAAGGAAACTGAAAAGCTGAAAGAAATGATGGTGGGGGTCCAAGTGGACTTGGCAGGTGGCCACCAATATCCACCTGGATCAATGACATAAGTGTACTTTGAGAGATAAAGTACTTTTTACTCCTCACAAACATGGCATAGGTAATATTGGAAGAAGTGAATTGATAGTTCACTTCATGGGTATTCACGAAAGAGATACTTTATAGTATCTATAAACTATTACATTTCAATGCAAAATCCCATATTGAACTTCAATATCAATGGTAAGTAATTGATTTTGATGTCACTTCAACACATAGACATATAACATATACATACATGCACACATTGATATACCAATATTGCTTTGAAAATATCACTGCAAGCAATACTACTGCGTTAATGTTTAAATGTTATTTTACAAAACTAATATGATAACATCTGATCAAATAATTTTTTATTAGAGTTATTTTATATGTAATAAGTTTTAGGAATAATTTCTTTAAAAAAAATAGTATTAAATATTAACTATATTTGGAAGGATATTTGATCTCATTATCTTACCCTTTTACAAAAATTATCATTCTATACTCACAACCTTAATGATTCACACTATCACAAAGGCTTAGAGAATTGTTTTCTTGAGTAGAAACACATTTTACTTAAATGTTATAGCAAATGTTAGAAGACAATTGTAAATTTCTTCTCTAACTTATGTTCATCATCTTCATTCAAATCTTTGAAATTAAAAGTGTTTTCTATGCCATATACTCAAAATGGTTTAAAATCTAATTACCACATCGCTAAAATATTTGTGACACGGAGAAGAAAGAAAACATTATATTTTCCTTAATTTAAATTTGAATCATTGTGTTTGCATACATTTTTTTTTAAATGACTATGATATGTTAAAAATGTTTTGAAAATTGATCACAACATTTTACGGGTGTAACCATATAAATAAAATAGTTGGTAAATGCCTATACATAAATCCATAATAATCATCAAAACATACTTACTTGAAAATAATGGAGAAAGGTTGCATTATTGTTTGGATTATGTCCTAGATTAGACTTACATCTTATTTTCTAGGAAATTGTTGTGATCTCCCAAATATAATGTAATCGTTTATATTATTGTATATTTAATTCTTTCATTAATGAAAGCTAGTGTTGTGGAAACCTCATGGGCTCCTCACCTAAGGACTACAAAGTTTCATTCAATCGATTTTGTCATCCATTTTGATTTGGTATAAGAGCATCATCATCTGATATTATGATTAAGTCTTGGGTGTGGTTAATTGCTAATTGAGAGAGGCATTTGTGGACTGAGAGCCATTGATCCTCGTGTAAGCTTGGAGCTAGTGGTGTGCCTACTCGATCTGCCTATGCATGGAGCCATAGATCCATGGAAAGATCTGAGTCATTTGGTCATGTGAGCAAGTGGGAATCCCGACAGTTGCAAGGGTGTAAGGACAATGTTGAGAAGTGTGAGGTTGTTGTAGAGAGTGCTCTTTGAAGAGCAGACACACAACTGTCATATCTTGCAAAGTTCAGTGATCATGTTGTGTTGTAGTGTTGAAAATAGCAACAAGAAATGTTAAAAATAACATCTAGAAATTCCAATTTCATTTTGTCCTTGAATTAAATTGTGAACTAAAATCGAAATTATATTCTCATGGCAACTTGTAATAGTTAATTAAGTTAAATTGACTTAGATGACTTAGGAAATTCGAGTTGGAAGTCTATCTACAGTCACGTAGGGTGTGCCCTAAATTTTAGGGGACCAGGTTGAGTTCTTTTGAGTTGTAATTAGATATCTCAGTCTAACTGAGTTATAGTTAGTTAAAATAGTTCTAACTATTGGAGGAACTAGTAGGACGTCTAGGAGTGGAGAAATGCACCAGTGCATCACCAGTACCACACTAGTTAACTGAAGATTCACTCATAAATAACTAATGCATGTTAGTTTAGAGGAAAACCCAGTTGAGATTAGAGTTCAAGGATAGTGTACTATCAGTTGTATAATTTTCCGAATTTTACAAATAGTGCATGTAATCAGTTGAGGACCTATGTTTGGATTGTGCGGTTATGGAGTGAGGATTTCCCTTTAAATATAGGCTAATTATCTCAAGAATTGGGCAAGGAAGTAGGGGCTTGGCAGGCCGCAAAATTGGCTAAGTGTTGGCTTGAGCTAGTTTGTGAAGCAGAGAGTTAGATCGTACTTGTGCAAGAATTGTTCGAGGGTGAACAAGCATTGTGTTTTCTTCGTAGATCTTCTGGTTAATGCAATATAGATAGTCGGGGTCTTGAGGAGTTTCTTTCCCCAGAGAAATATTTTGTTATGTGTGATTTATATCCTTCCTTTTATGCTTATTGTTTTCATCGATCAATTTTGGTTTCCACTGAAGAGTAGAGTAGATTCTTGTCTTATGTTTTAGCATATCACATGAGTTTTTGAATCTACATAGTAAAAATCTACATGGTATCAGAGCTGAAGACAATATAGAAGAGGAGAATTCAATTTTGGTGTGTAGGTGAATTCGAATTTGCAGTTCATACTTCAAAGTCGGCAATGAATTTCTACGATTTGAGACTTGAGTATGTCATGGAGGGAAGCTCAAATTACATACCCTCAAAGGATAGGATGAACCCAGTGCCGGAAGACAATTACCTCAAGGAATTCATAGATAATGAAATTATGAAGCCTCTAGCATCTGATGCTCAAGATCTTGCTGAATGGAGAAAGTGTGGGGCAAAAGTGAGGAGGATTATCCTAGAAGGAGTTCGAGACCACATTGTCTCGAGTCTCCATGGTAAAGAAACTCCATATGCAATGTGGAAGGCATTGACATACCTATTTTGAAATAGCAGTGACCATAAGAAATTGGCACTGAAGGACAAACTCAGAAAGATCAAAATGGAGAAGAGCAACTCTATTCTGAAGTAATTGACTAAGTTCACCCATTGTCGAGATGAGCTTGGAAATGTTGGGATTAATTTTTTCGAAGACGATATGGTGAGCCTAGCACTTCTAGGACTTCCCAAGAGTTGGCACAATTACTAGGACTTTGTTAATGGGAGGGAGAAGTTACCAGACTGGGAACGGTTGTGGTCTCCCTTGGTACAAGAAGAGTTTCGACAGAACACCAGAGATGGGACCTCTTCCAAAGAATTGGAAGAGGACTTTTCATTATTCAACAAAGAAAATAAAAATCCAATGGAAAGAAGTTCGAAGGTGAGGTGGGAAGAAATAAGAAGGACTTGTAAAAATTCAAGTGTTTTCACTATCACGAGTACGAGCACTATTCCACGAATTACCCACAGAAGAAAGAAAGTAAGAAGGAGCCTATAATTGCAGTAAATGGGTGAAGCTCTAGCTTCACAATTTGAGCTTGATTTCACTCTCATTTCATGCATGGCCAATACTTTAATGGGAAGCATGTGGTATCTTGACAATGGTGCCTCGTTCCATATGACGAGCAATAGGGATCTCTTCAGTGAATTTGAGGAGAAAGACACCAAGCAGAACATAGAGTTTGGAGATAATGGGAGGTATAGCGCTGCCGGGATTGGTACAATTACCTTCCATAGGGAGTCTAGTTCCCTTCTCAGAATCACAAATGTGATGTATGTTCCCAGAGTAAAGAATAATATTGTTTCCATCGTGGTATTGGAAGACCGTGGCTATGATTTGATTTTTATTAAGGGAAAGGTTTTCATTAGACACATCACCACAGGACAGGTGAAACAGATCGGTGTGTGAGTCAAGAACCTGTATGCTCTCGAGGTCGAAGATGCATGAAAAGCCTTGAGGAGCAAGGAAAAGGATAGAGATTTGGTGGTTGAGAGGGAGAGTGAATTACCTCTCAACATGAAGCCCCAAAAGAAGCCTCAGACGTAGCCTCACAAAGTTGTGGAGTATCCATAATTAGAGAAGCAAAGAGGAGACTAAGTGGAGAGATCCACTCAAGCAAAGAAGAAGCAGCCTCAAAATCGGCCTCAGAAAGTTGTGGAGCATCCAAAATTTGTGATCTAGATCGATATTGGTGGCCACCCACCTATTCCACTTGGACCCCGCCATTGCTTCTTTTAGTTTTTCAGTTTCCTTAATTGTAGCACAATTTACTATATTTAACAGTTTTTCTAGTTTTGAACTTCTGGAGCCGTTTTGATGCCCTAAAGGAAATTGTTTGGGAAACCCAGGGCGAACGTGGGTTATAGATTGATATTTTCCACTCGAGAGTTTTAGTACTTGGATATATCTTTCTAACGAGGTATTGTGCATGTCAAACAGAGATTGTATGCCAAAGTTACAACCCTGGGAAGTTGATGTACCAATTTACCCAAACGGGGCCCATAGTTTGGTGCTTCATCTCCTATGGTTAGGTTTTTGGATGTTTAGGGTTTTCCATTGTTTCTCAATAATAAATAGGCCTTTGAGCATCATTGCAACATAGTTCAGAGGCATGTAACCACCACATCTCTTATCAAAGATAAGCTACCATTGCTCAAGCCAGTTTATTTCCATTCTGTGTCTAAGCATATTTCAGTTTTTTGATATTCATGAAATGAAGTTTTATTTCTAGTGCATCTCTATGTGTATGGTTATACTTGTAATTTTTTGAATTCTTGTTTAAATTTAGATCAATTGGAGAAGAAGAGAGGATATTGAGTGGAGACATCCACTCAAGAAGATACCTCCAATTGGGGTAAATTTCGAGCCAAGTGGGTAGAGCAAGCACATGCAACCATACCTCTAGGTGAGATATGGGGCGATGTGAAGTAATAGTTCCAAAAGTGTATAAATTTGGGTAGGATCCATTGAGAGGTTGGCTCCTGGATCATTACCTTGCTACAGGAGCCCACAATACACAGTAGCAAGACAGATTAGTGGTGTTGATGTAGTCAGATATCAGAGTGACAAAGGCAAAGGCTAGTAGCAATCAGATACTTGGGAGTGCAGAGTAGAGTTGAAAATAGTGCAGATGGAACAGAGGTAGAGTCAGCAGAAGCTCAAATTTTTCAGTCGACATAGGCAGAGCTAGTAGCAGTTAGAGACTTTGGTGACAGATGCATCATACTAATTCAATTTGGATTCTTTTCGGCTACAAATGTTGTAGTAGCAACAACACCAGTGACAAGTATTTCATGCAGAACATTCCAAAGGCATCAGATCAAGATAAAGTTGAATTGCTTTCTTGTTGAGAGGAATTGTTGAAAATAGCAACAAGAAATGTTAAAAATAACATCTAGAAATTCGAATTTAATTTGTCCTTGAATTAAATTGTGAATTAAAATTGAAATTCTATTCTCATAGCAACTTGTAATAGTTAACTAATTTAAATTGATTTAATTGACTTGGGAAATTTGAGTTGGAATTCTATCTAGAGTCATGTAGACTGATCCCTAAATTTTAGGGGCCTAGGTTGAGTTCTTTTGAGTTGTAATTATATACTCAGTCTAACTCAATTATAGTCAGTTAAACTAGTTCTAACTATTGGAGGAACTAGTAGGAGGTCTAGTAGTGGAGTAGTGCGCCAGTGCATCACTAGTACCACACCAATTAACTGAAGGTTCACTCATAAATAACTCATGCATGTGAGTTTAGAGGAAGACCCAATTGAGATTAGAGTTCAAGGAAAGTGTACAATTAACTGTATACTTTTCTGAATTTTATAGAGTGCATGTAATCAGTTGATGACCTATGTTTGGATTGTGCAATTATGAAGTGAGGATTTCCCTTTAAATACAAGCTAATTATCTCAGGAGTTGTGCAAGGAAGTAGGGGCATGGAAGACAACATAATTGGATAAGTGTTGGCTTGAGTTAGTTTGTGAAACAGAGAGTTAGATCATACTTGTGCAAGAATTGTTCGGGGTTGAACAAGCATTGCATTTTCTTCTCAGATCTTATGGTTAATGCAATATAGATAGTCGAGGCTTTGAGTAGTTTCTTTCCCCAAAGAAATGTTATGCTATGTGTGATTGATATTCTTCCTTTTCTTCTTGTTGTTTTCATTGATCAATTTTGGTTTCCGCTAAAGAGTAGAGTATATTATTGTCTTGTGTTTTAGCGTATGACATGAGTTGTTGAATCTACATAGTAATAATCTACATGTGGAAGGGTGAATGCTTCACCTAGCTCGTAGAGCTTTCTCAATCCAAATATCAAGGCCAAGTGAGTCTCATCCTGACATGGAGAGTTGATTTGCCACCAATCTAGCTTTATATTTATGTACACTATCATCTGCTTTAAACTTTGGTTTGTATAACCATTTACATCCTATCAGATCTTTACCTTTAGGAAATTCAGTTAATTCCCAAGTTTTGTTTTTAATTATCGATTCATATTCTTCCTTCATTGACTTGCCACCTGAAGATCTATTTTGTGTGTATTACCAACATGGAATTGTTGTTTTTCTTGTGTGTGTGAAGAATGTATATGAGCATTGTTATATATTTTTTTCAACTTATTTTTAAATTTATTCTGTGTAGAGAGTTAGCAAGTGTGTTGAGGATCCATGAACATGGTTCAGAATTCACTCATAGACTCAATTAATGAGTATCGAGCATGGTGAAGTTATAATGCAATGGAAATCAAGGGTGAGGTGGTCTCTTATTAGAATTGGTGTGACTTTTAGTGTTGTAAGATTGGTGTAGAAGAAACGTCCCAATATAATACCAACCTCAACATTTTGTCAGGAGTGGAACTATGTATGGGTGGTGAGCCATCGAGGAGAAGATAGGTGCGATTGTTGTGGAGTGGGAAGCATAAGGAACGAACATAGATGGAAAGGGAGATGGATGTAGGTGCAACTGAGTTTTTTTTTTATGTGATCAACACTTGCATCTCTTGGGATAAGGTGTGTTGATCGAGGTTGCATTTTGAAATTAAGAGTTCTGGCAATGCAATGAATCCTCTAAGAATCGAAAAGAGCGTTGATCAGTTTACCCCTATTTTGATCAGCATGTATTCCTTAGATGTGCCCATCATGAGTTTTTTTTTTCTTTAGAGGGCTTATGATACACATTATTTTTTTTTGGGTACATACATGTGGATATGTGCATAATTTAAAATTTAATTGAGTTTTTTTAAGAAATTTAAAAAAGTAAGCATTTCTGCCTCAATTTAGATTTTCTTTGTACACACACACAAATATATATATATTGGGAAATTAGTGGTGCTTGTGAAGGGTGAAGTAGGACATTGTTGAAGACATGGGGGATTCAATGACAAAGAAATACCATATTGCGTGCATTCATATTGAGGCATAAAAATGAGGAAAAAGGAAATAATATATTGAACATATAATGGGCGGTAAAGGATTTTTATATGTTGTATAGAAATATGTGTATTATAAAGTATTTTTTATACAATACATTCGCTGTGCAGAGGAAAAAAAAAGTGGGCTAGAGAAATAAAGGTTTAGGAGAACTGTGGGAGTATCAAGAGTGGGAGGGAGAAAGAAAAAACTATGGTAATATTAGCTCCATAGTAGCCTAATATTCAAACCTATCGCCCTATGATTGACATGAAATTCATGGTAATGTTAAATTCTTAAAGTAAAAGTGACATTCTCCTTTATCTTTCATTTTCATCCTTTTATTTAAATTTTTAACATTTCCATGAAATGACTTGGGATGTTTGAGAGTGATTCTGACCTCATTAGATTTCATATGGAGAAAATATAATTTTAGATCTCACCCAAAATCTAGGAAACTTATTAGTTTTTCAAGATTTTAGGATTGGGGGGATTGTAATGTTTCCATTGGATTTTCTCATGTACTAGGGTATGGAACTTGTATTTAATCAATAGAACCAATCCCTCTATGTATCTTGATGTTAGTGATAGTGGTTGTCAAACTCCTCTATGATGACCATACTAAAAATGTGCTTGTCACTGAAACAAAATCTTTGACTCGACATGCTACGTATTTTCTATCTCATGTTAATGCTTAAAGGGTGATAGTAATGACAAAGATCCCAAGATAAGAAATCATTTTGATGATATGTAGGTATTTGTGTTGGAAATACTAAGAGGGGGTGAATGACTATTCCTTACCAATTAGCACTTTTAAATCTTTTCAGAGCATTAGTTAATCTTCAATTATTAATAATGTTTATGCAATAATAATTATAACTAAAAGAACATAGTAGGCATAAGAAGTTTAGGTGGAAAACACCCTCTATGTCAAAAATCACCAAACGCTTTTCTGACAAATTCTTTAATCTTCATCCCCAACTGAAATGAAAGAAACAACTTCCTTGAATTCTAGAAAATCATCTTTTCCACCTCCCACTGGAAGGATGCCCCAATGCCCTGGTTTCTTCAGTGATCAGCTGAATGGATGCGCCAACACCCTAGCGATCAACAAATATCCCTAGCAACACCCTACCACCTGGAAGTGTTCATAGGCCCCAACCTGTAGGCGACTTCATACACCTGCCTAGCACCTCCCTTCCACCCTATAATGATTGAAATAAGGCAAGATTGTGTATTCCCAAACTAGGAACACCAATCCACGATACAATAAGATGTACAATGATTTTTGTGTACTTGAACAAATACCCAATCACTATATGACTTGCAACCCAACAATGACATCATCCAGACAGTGGCTCCTATACCTCCCAACACTACCTCTTCAACTCTAGGCAGAATGACTCTTTCACAAATGAATCTTTTACAATATTTAGAATGATGACTCTTTTACAACTTTACAATGATGACTCTATTACAAATGACTCTTTTACAATGATGAATCTCTTATAAATGACTCTTTTACAACTTTACAATGATGACTCTTGGCCTCAACAATAATTCATGATATTTGGATGGCTGTCATGTCTTCAAGGATGTCCTGCTGCAATTCTTCCTTTGATTTGATACTTCTAATCTTGAATTCTTGCTTGATGTTTTACTTGGATATTCTTCTACCTGCATGCAAAATTTGCTCGACAAAACCAATCCGAAAACAAAACAAAATACCCTTGAATATACGTCTACCTGCAAAACACATGTAAGTACATAATAATGAATAAATACAAAGTAAAATTACACTGCGTAACTAAAGTGTGTTTATCACTTTTTTTTTGACTTTTTGCAACATTAGACAAGGACTCCCACTCTTGATGAAGGTGTGGACTCTATGCAAGACTCTATCCAAAACTGACCTAAATATATATACAATATAAACTAATGACATACCTTAGACTTGTGATGGACCAAGTTCTAAGTACAACAACATAGACTATTCTATAAACTATGACAAGAAAAGTAACATGAACTTACAACATCATATAGATTTAGCAGACTTGGTGTAGCATCAAATGTGTAGTATCAAGAATAGGGCATCTGAAATGTGGTATCAAAACTAACTGTGACATATAGAAACATAGAGATATAACCAAGACCCTGTATATACTTATTTTGTCCTGCAAAAACATCTGTCAAAGATGATACTCAAAATTCAAATGTAAACACTAATCATACATACCTTGTTGTAGGAGACTTACCCTTGACTATTGATGTGTGGTCCTTACTGCAGTGATCCTTGAATTCATGTTTTTTCTTTCCTTGTAGGAGCTCGATATTGAATATGTTGTATCTATGTAATTTCGAATCTCCAGGGTCTGTAATTTCTTCCTATGGTATCCTTGTACATCCAATTTCCAACCCCATAGGTCTTACCAATATGGGATTTTTCAAGAAAGTGTTATGCTGAATCTTCCACAATGACCTGATTATAGACTAGTTCAGTAGAGAGAACTTGTACGAAGTGCCACGTGTCACTATTGTTACTTTCAACCCTAAAAACGATACCCAACAAACTAAAATCTGTCCTCTTTCTATAACTATTTACTAAATTGGAATCCAATTCTCAGAGAGAAAGTTATGACAATTTTCCCAACGTCACCTGTTTGACATGAAATTTAGGAGCCTACAAAAACCATAACTTCCTCATATCATATCTCCTAAAATATAGTGATCCAAGCTATGAAAGTAGGTCACAAGAATCATCACGATTTTGGCTCAAATGGGTTTTAATTTCAGCTTCTAAAGCTTCACAAAAACAAACTGATAGCAAAAATTCCATGATGGCCTATTTGAAGCCACAAAATCCCTACTACAGGAGGATATGAGGGTCATTATTTATATGAATGTCTTGAGTTGAGAGGGTCCTAAACAAGTGAAAGTTGGAAGGATTTTAGGAAAAAAAAACATTATTAATTATTTACTATTCAATGACCACAACCAATTATGAGTGTCATGCCACAACCCCATAGGGGTTTAGCCCATTAACTGGGGATACTAACTTCAAACACGAATATCTCTCAAACCATGAAGAATTACGTAGTGTGCCATATATCAATGGAAACATCTCGACGAGTAGAACCAATTTAGAATATCCTTGACTCAGAATAAAGTAAGTTGTTAATTACAAATTCCCATGAAAGATCTAGGTAGCCCCTGGTGCTTCTTGGGTTGACATCAATGACAACCACTGATGAAAAATTTGTTGTAACATGATCTTATTGGTTGCTAGGGGCCATCCAAAGCCTATTTGTTGATGTATTTTAGGTTTAGAGATGGATTGCACATGATGTTATTTTGGTTAAGTGCACCCTTAATGCTATATAAATGAGAACTTGTAATTTGTGGACCTATGGTTGATGAAGATTATAAATACTAGATGAATGATGTTTTATGGTTTAATCCATGTTTTTATGTTATTTTTTATCACAAATTCATCTTTCTACATGCTTTTGTTAACATATATGCATCAAAATATATAAAAATACATAAAAATATATATTATATAACATTCACTCCCAAAATCGTTGCCAACATAGGAGCTTTTGAAAATGTCACTCCTCGTTGGACTACTTCCACTCCCACTTCCTGCTTCTACTCCCACTTCCCACTCTTGCTCCCGATCCCAAGTAGTCGTTCTCTAGAACATATGTGCATCACATTACTAATACATCTATGATATATGTCTAATGTGTGTGTTAATATTTTCTACTTGTTTCTCAGCTAGTTATCCTTCCAATGATGGGGCAATAGAGAAGACAACATATATGGCACCTTCACCCTTTCCTTACATTAGTGATGAATAGTTTGAATGAAAGTGAAGGAGACAATGATATTGACTATTGCTTGGTAGAGGGCACATCCATGCCACAAGAGATAGTGAAATAAACTACTATTTTGAATAGGGTGCATGCATGTTAAGGGCACACATGTGACACCTTCAATTAATTCCAGTTTAGATGTTGTTTCAAATTTAGTTATTTTAGTTTTGGATAGAGTTTTTCTATTAATAGAGATTTTATTTTGTTATTTTTATCATGCGTGATCTATTCTTACTAAGAGGGTTCAAATCCTTAATCAATTAGAATACTTATGCATGAGAAATTCCCATGTTAAATAGAGGACACAGATCTCAAGGAAGGGATGCATGCTTGCATGCTCCAGTTCATCTTTTAATGGAGACACACTTACTTGGCACTCTTACCATGCAACTATGGTGCACTAGCTGATCATTTTAGGGCCATGATTTCACAAAGTCCAGCCAGATAGGATTTTTCATGTCTCCATAGTCATTGTACATTCTCTCCTGTTCTTATTATACAAGTGAGATGAAAGGTGTGCCATTGTGTTGGTTATCGAGGTTTTGTTTTGAAATGTTGTAGTGTATATTTTTCAATATTCAATAGAAGATAGATGTGATTGAGAGTTCAAATCTATGTATTTTCCATTCAAATTTTCCATAGTATGTATTTGTAAATCAACCAACTTATATCTACCTATTTTTTATTGAAAATTTCAAGTTTTCAGCTACCTAGTATTTAAGTTATTCTTTCTAGGTGTAGAATATGCTTACCATTGTTAATGAAAATAAATGGATATAAATATAAAGGGGTATAAAAAATGTTAATGAAAAAATGGATACCTACAATATCTAGTGAAAGTAGGGGCTTTTTAAATTGGGAATGTGTATTGGGTTCATATTGGTAGGGGGTTAAATAAAGTGATTTTTAGAGGTATTTTCCAATATGTAGTCAAATAAGGTTATTGTTTAGTATGTTAATAATGCACGTGCTATGTTAGAGGTTCATTGAGTGAAGCCCCCATGGTTGAAGATTGGGTTTGACTATCAAAATGTCAAATCCCCTTGTAGAAAAATATCTGAGCGAGGCCAATAAATTGGATGGTACCAACTATGTTAACTGGAAATTCAAACTACGAACTGGGAACATCACAAAGGGAGAAGAAGGAAAACCTATTGTAGGCGCTATGTCTGCATCGATTCAAAATTGGGAGAAGTAGGAGAACAAAGCAAAGGTATTATTAAGGATGTTCGTTAAAGATAATATAATCCCTCACATTCATGAGTCTAAAACTTCCAGTGAAACCTGGACTGCACTTGAAGATTTGTATGAGACTAAAAATACAAACCGAATCCTGTTTTTGAAAAGTAATCTCCTATATATTAAAATGGAGGAAAATGAATATGTTAGTGCATTTGTTTCAAGAATTAAAGACTTGAAAGATAAGTTGGGAGACATAGGATAATCGGTATCTGGTACTGATCTTGTGACAATCACTTAAAATGGAATGTCATGGGACTATCAGATGTTTATTAGAGGTCTTGCAGCAAGGGAGAAAATGCCAAATTTTGAGGAATTGATAGGTATACTGATGCAAGAAGAAGAGAGGCACAAGAATGTAAAGCCTCGAAATCTAGACTTGGAACTTATGGCGAAGAATAAGTTATTCAAAGGGAAACAAGGAGGAGGAATTAAAGGTGGAAGTTCATCTCAAAAAATTTCATTTACAAAATCAAATCAAGGTATGGCATCTGTCAGAAATGATTCTTGATTGTAATTTTTTTTATTGTGCTAAAAGTGGGAACCTTTCTAAAGACTATTATAAGAAGAAAACTAATGAAGTTAGCCATAATAAGCATAGAAGACATTCAGGAGATTTTGCAGGAGAAGGCTTGGAATCTAATTTCAAAAATTTTAAGTTGTTTATGTCTAATGTTGTGTTGTCTGCTGAAACATACGATGTCAATGCTTGGTTTGTGGACTCTGGATCTCTGATCCACATGTCGTGCAATAAGGATTGGTATGAAAACTTCAAGGAAATAAGTAATGGTGAAAAATCTATCTTGGATATGATCGTGCACATCAGATCAAGGGATATGGTGACATTCTAGTGACTTTACCAAATGGTAGTGTTAGGCGCATTCATAATGTTATGCATGTGTCAAGGATCAAGAAGAATATGATTTTTGTGTCCATAATTACATATCAGAATTTAAAGGTTGAAATATTCAAAACACATTGCATAGTTAAATATTTATTGGATCACTACAAACTTGTTGCTTCAAGAGTGAGAGTTGGAGGACTGTACAAATTTGATGTCACCAACAAGAGTCATCAAGCACCAACTTCTACAACTTTGCCAATAGAAATCCTTTGGCACCAGAGGTATGGTCATTTCAATTATCATTATTTGTTGTTGTTGCATAAATAAAGAATGGTTGAAGGGCTCCCTATGTTAAAGGATTAGTAGGTTGCTTGTGAAGGATGTGAATTAGAAAAAAATCACAGAGATGAATTCCCCTCTAATTCTGATAGGAGAAGAGATGTATTAGAACTTTTTCATTTTGATGTTTGTGGACCCGTGCAAACCAGATCCATAGGAGTTTCTTATTATTTTCTTTTGTTTATTTATGATTGCACAAGGTACAATTAGGTGTACTTCCATAGGAAAGAGAGTGATGTTTTTGAGTATTTCAAAGAATTAAAAAACATGGTAAAGAAGCAAACAAGGAAGTTCAAAAATATCCTTCATTCAGATCAAGGGGGAGAATACAGGTTAGGGAACTTCATCAAGTACTGTAAGGATCATGGAATAGTGCAACAATTTATAGTACCCTACACTCCACAGCAGAACGATGTTGTAGAAAGGAAAAACAAGATGTTGGTGGAGTGTGCACGGAGTATGTTCAAAGGTAAGAACCTATCAAATTTGTTTTGGGAAAAGGCCATTAGTATTGTTGTTTATTTAAAGAACATAAGTCAAACAATGTATCTTGATCTTAAGAACCCATTCAAAGCCTTGTATGGTTTTAAACCAGAAGTTTCATCATTTGAGGGTGTTTGGGAGTAAAGCCTTTAGAAATATTCCGAAGGAGAATAGAAAGAAGCTTGATGATAAAGTTATTAGATGCATTTTTGTAGGATACTGTTAAGAATTTAAAGAATATAACATTTTTAATCCATATACTCACAAAGTATTTGTGAGTAGAGATGTAATTTGCCATGAACGGGTAGATGAAGGAAACAAGGAAAACAACTATGAAAGGTGGCACATACTTTCTGAAGTTGAAGACAATAAAGCAAAAGAAGAAGACAATGAGCAACATAAGCTTGAAGAATAATCCAATGATATCGACACCACCAACAATAAGAGCCCACCTAGAGGTGGACAAGTACCCTTAATGAACATGGGTGAATCAATGAAGTGCGAAGGAGATATACTTGACATATTTTCCTACATAAAGGAAGAATATGAATCTATAATTAAAAACAAAACCTTGGGAATAGACTGAATTTCCTAAATGTAAAATGCAAATAGGATGTAAATGGTTATACAAACCCAAGTTTAAAGTAGATGGTAGTATAGATAAATATAAAGCTATATTGGTGGAAAAATGGTACTCACAAAAAGATGGTATTAACTATGCAAAAACATTTGCATATGTAACTAAATTAAATACTATTACAATGTTAATTGCATTAGCTACAAAGTACCATTGGAACTTTCACCAATTAGATGTAAAATATGATTTTTTGAATGGTGATTTAAAGGAGGAGGTGCATTTGACACAACCTCAAGGGTTTGTGAAAAAGGGGTAGGAAAATTTAGTTTGCAGATTATATAAAACTTTGTATGGGATGAAGAAAGCACTTAAGTCATGGTAGATAGATTCCTTCTTTCTTCAATAGGGTTTTATGAGGAGTCAAAGCGATCTAAATATGTATACCAGGTTTTATGCAAAGGGGCATATTGTACTGATTTCCTTGTATGTTGATGATTTAATTATTATAGGAAATTCAGTTAAAATACTTGATGGAATTAAGGAGAATATGTCACAAGTATTTGAGATGAAAGATCTTGGTGAGTTACATTACTGTCTAGGTCTTGAAGTTTAGAGAGATGTTGGTAAAAATTGTGTTACTCAAGGTAATGTTGACAGTGCTGGACCCACCAACATGTTAGGGGATCTCCATGGTAAGAAGTCCCAACTAGACCTCAGATCATTTTGTGTAGGAGTTCCAATAGTGGTTCATATGGTATCGCCTTGACCGTAGTTGCGCGCATAGGTAAGTGAGATGTCCTTGTTGGTAGCAAGGGTGTGACCTGTGCAACAAGCCAAGGAAGGTGCATGCATGGTTCTAACACATGGAAGGTGGAATGAGTGTGCCCCTTGGAAACTCATGTAAACACGCAGCTTGAAAGGGAACACACGAGGAAAGATGCATCACAAACTGGAAGGAAGGTGAACCAACAATCCAAAGAGACTTTCACTTTACAAGATGTTACATACAATCTGCACATGTACCCATGTGAGACAAAATAGGCTTGATCAAGCCATTCAAGGCATCACTATGATTCAGACAATTGTGGGAATACCAACTCTTCGACATCCTCACAATGGTTGGTTGTGGCAAGTTGATGCCAAGCTTGCTAGTCCATGATGGCATCCGTGTACTATGTGGTGACATCTTTCTAGAATCTAATTCCTACCTCTATTTCATCCGAGTACACTGATTTGGCTCCTTTGTCCAACTTGTCTGATAACATGTGCATTCTTTTCTTGAGTGTGGCCAGACCAATGACATATTAATGCATAGTGTCTGCACTAATCGACAAGTTTTCACTCGTGGATATTCGCATCAACTTGTCAAAGTATGAGTCTAGCTCAAGTCAGACTTGATTCTTTGTCTTTGCCTTGGTGAGTGTCCCAATACATTGGATCGCATGCGCGTGCACAACAACATCAATGCTTTGAAAACCCATGCATGGGAAGCCTGTAACTAGTGATGAGCTGCAAGAGTTCCTCATAGCTCCGAATCTGACTCTAGATGCGTGCCTTCAACTCAACCACCATGGGATTCATCATCTTGGGCAAGTGTAATGGGTCTCCCTTGTATCTCATTGTCCATGTTTTAATGATGTCGTCAGTAGTATGTAGGTTCAACAAGATATGTGATCTTCTAGCACAACGCCACTGCCAACTATTGAGATGGACAACTACCTTATGCATGGTACCAAATCTGTAATACAACATCCACATGACTATCTCAAGGGATGATACTTCATCCAATATCGCATTCCACACCTCCACTCTGGTGGATGTTGTAACTAGTTCTCCTCCCTGCTTGGTCATCTATAACTCCTTAGCCATTCACTCATTCTCTATAATCAAGAATCGAATGCTCAAACTAATGTCTTCGACATATGCTCTGGTAGCATCAACCAATGTTGTTGGCTACTTGCACACATCAGATATGATCACTCGTTCCTTAAACTATGTAGGAGATGTGTGGACATCCAGGGTAGACACTCTGCGTGATTCATAACTCTATGTTGTGACTCGTCGAATGATATGTTGTGCATCTCTTCTTTTGAATTGTCTTGAAGGATCTCAGTGTCTCGTTTGTAACTCAAGATGTGCTCTGCTTGCGGATCTGGTGAATTTGGTGGGTTGACCTCTTGGTGATAAGGCATAAGGTTGATGTCTTGTTCTAACTTTGGATGCTCCATCTCTGTATCCATTTGCTCAAGTACTCGTTCAATCTCTTGAGCGAAGTCCTGCAACTACAACTGCTCACCCTGTCTCCTTTGTTCTAGCTACTCGGATGAGTCTACTACCTGTATGGGTGCAGTTTCATCAATTTGTGCATGTTGTGCCCCCTGTTGTGTCTGTCCTTGCTACGCTTCCTTTCCTGAGTTTCTCCTTCAAATCTTGCAACTCCTTCACCATTTCCTCCATCCTCTATTTATCTCTCTTTGCATGTTTATCTTGTTGCACTGTCACCTCTTGGCCTCTATCTACAAAAATGCTTTCTCCACAGGTGGGTCTGCTCTGAACTTGCAGCTTTGTATTGCCTCTGCATTGTGAACAATCTTTCTCTTGCCTTTGTCACGCACAAATATGTTACCCTTAGCTGTTGTTGTTGTTGGTGCTCTCCTAGATCTTGCCTCGCTAACTATTCCACAATGACGCCGACTAGTTCATTGGGCCTGGAGAAGAAGTGACAATATCTCCATGGGTATTCCTCAGCCCAATGACATGCCCTATGGATCCAAGGAAATTGCACTATCACACAATGATCCTTCACAAAGTAATGCGAGTCGTATGGATTGAAGCTTTTGGTGCCCAAAGTAAATATTTTGAATTCTTCTGTCTCGGCATCAACATGCTTGAGATTCTACATCTCATACAACCTGATCCGCAATGGAAGAGTGGGTCAAGGTGCCTTCTTCTTCTGATGCAGTCTAGCTAACAATCCTGTCAAGATGTGGTATGACACTTCTTGCATGATGAGCTTGTCCATGGAAAACTTCAGCAAAACATGTGGAGGATTCTTCGTGTTGTACATCCGTAAGAAGGTACCAAAAGGTGAGGCATACCAATCCGCTATGTCGATTAGTGTCTCCATTGTTGCCTTCGACATGCAAGGTGGATCCTGCTCAAATATCATCTTGTACACTAAGGTGAAGAAATGGTTTAACAACTGTGTGATGACTCCGCAGAAGCTGCATTTGGAAAATAATTTGTAATAGTTTCCGCTGATGTCCATGCCCACTTCAAGCACGAGAACTTCTAATGCGCACAAATTTCATCCAAGATGTATGCGGACATGTAGATTTCTGTGTGCTAACCTTTAATACTAGTAATTACCCCATTACTATTGTAGTTGCATCCCTTATTAATATTGTTGTGCCCCTATTATCCCCATATTGTTATTACTGTGCCCCATAGAATCCCTCTATTGTTATTTTTGTGGCTTTATATTATTATTGTTAGGTTGGCTGGGTTATATTGTGACTCCTTAGACTCCTATATATAGAAAGGAGGTTTTGTCATTTGAATCATCCAAGAATTGTTCATTTATGTAATGTAAAGGAGGTTTCCCCCTCAAAGAGGCTAAATTCTAAGGCGTTGATCTATCTTTTCTATCTTTTCTTGAGCTGGTTTCATAACATTTGGTATCGGAGCTTTGGATTCTAGGGTTTCGCTGCTCCAAACAGGTCATCGTGGCATTTTCGCTATAACTTTTTTTCTACAACGTTTCAGAAGTTGAAAAAAAACCCATTTGAGAAGAAATCGCGCTAAACCTCAGGTCCAAATTTCAGATCTTTTTGCAATATATTTGTAGAGATATGATCTGAGGAAGTTGGTCTTTTTGCAGACTCCTGAATTACATTCCAAACAGGTGACCTGGGGAAAATCGTCATAACTTTCTCTCTGGGGATCGGATTGAAATTTCGTAAGAAGGTATAGAAATAGGATGGCCTTAGTTTCTTGTATGCATTTTCATATCCAAAGGTCAAAACAGTGACTCGTGGCATGTTGTACAAGTTCGCTCTACTGAACTAGTCTATAATCAAGTCACTGTGGGAGATTTTGCATAACTCTTCCTTGGAGAATCCAATTTGGGTCAGACTTGTGGCATTGGAAAGAGGACACAGAGGACTACTACAGATCAAAAATTCAAAACTAGATGATTGGAAAGTACAGAGATACATCAGAGGCAATATCGAGCTCCTACAAAGTGAAAAAAGGTGTGTAGATTTTCTTAAATTTTTACTTAAGCTTGGTTTGAAAATTTATTTTGAAGGAATTCAAAGGGCATAGTAGAGCATTATTATCGGTAACTGATGCCCCGAGGAAAGAAAATGCAAACACCTAGTAAGCAACCTGAAAGCTCTAGCATGACTCATGAAGAAGAGGAAGAAATGCTACATGATATATCAAAATTACAAGAACAAGTGCAACAAATGTCACTGTCACAAAAGCTAACAGAAGCTAAGATAAATGGCGTGGAAGCTAAGATGAATGGCATGGAAGCTAAGATGGACAACTTGAAGATAGATTTGAACACAAATTTGAAGACAGGCATGGCAGATTTGAAGACAGATTTGACAAATTTTCTACAAGAAATACTTACCAATGGTGAAAAGGTAGTAAAGGAAACTCATGATGCAAACAAAAGAAATGTTAATCATGATTTCATAGACTCTAATTTGGATCGAAAACCCACCATATTCCAAAAATCGATATGAGGAAGTTTGATGGCAAGGATCCCGCAACATGGATATTACAGATGGAGCAATTTTTCGATCTCAATAATGTGCAAAACACACAAAAGGTACGTATTGCAACTTTATATTTGGAACCAAATCAGTTTGTATGGTATCAATGGCTTTGCTCTCGTAAACAAATTATCACTTGGGCAATTTTTACGGAAGAATTGATAGCACATTATGAGGATACAAAAAGCAACACTTTTTTTAGCCAATTGATAAGTCTCAAACAAAAGGGTTCAATAATGGAGCACATTGAGGAGTTCCAAAAATTGAACATAAGGGTAAAAGATATTCCAGAGGAGCATAGGATTGATGTGTTCATAGGGACTTTAAAGGATAATATCCAACATGATGTTCGCCTTTGGGAACCTGATTCATTAGAGAAGGCATTCAGGTTAGCAAGAAAAATGGAAAGAAAAATTATGGCAACCAGGAAGCATACCACTCACAACTATAAAGATGGAAGTGTGGTTTCTCCTAGTCTTCCACAACCTATAAGGTTGACACCACAAAAATTGGAAGAAAAAAGAGCAAAAGGGCTTTGTTACAATTGTGATAGCAAATACACTAAAGGTCATAAGTGTGCTGAGAAGAAATTATTCTACATAGATTGTGAAGAGGAAGAAGAAAAGGAGCAAGAAAGGTCAAAAGAAGAGGATATACTCCAGGAACAAAGCCTAGATAAAGAAGAAATGAATCCGACCATATCTTGTAATGCATTGGCGGGAATTACCACTCCTCAAACCATCAAGATAGAAGGACAAATCAAGAAGAAAAAGGTAATAGTGTTGATTGATTCAGGAAGTACCCACAATTTTATTCATTGTAAGGTAGCAAAAGAATTGAATTGCTTCTTATATCCAGCACCAGAGTGTCAAGTGATGGTTGCAAATGGAGGAACAATAAATTGCTCTGGAAAGTGCCATAATATCAAGCTATCCATGGGAGAATATGTATTGACTAGCCCAATGCTTTCCATTCCAATGGGAGGTGCTGATGTTGTACTAGGAGTCCAATGGCTACAATCCTTGGGTACAATAGCTTTTAATTTTCAAGAACTTTTCATGAAATTTTCTGTGGAAGGAAAGGAAGTTGAATTAAGGGGTATTGCAGGGAAACCGGGAAAGATAATCAGCTCTAATGGTATGACAAAGCTTCTAAAAAAGGAACAAAGGGGTGTAATTGCACAATTATGTTCGCTAGATGTTTCCACATTGGAATCATCTATTTCTCCAGATCTCCAAAAAGTCTTGGACAATCATTCCAAGGTATTTGAGACTCCCAAAGGTCTCCCACCTATTCGTGATCATGATCATGCTATTCATCTGATTCCAGGAAGTGTTCCTCCAAACATCAGGCCGTACAGATATCCCTATGCCCAAAAGAGTGAAATTGAACGTATGGTTGCAGAAATGCTAGAGGCTGGTATAATTCAACCGAGTCAAAGTTCTTTCTCTGCTCCAGTAGTATTGGTGCACAAGAAGGATGGATCATGGCGCATGTGTCCGAATTATAGGGAGCTCAACAAGCTCACTATTAAAGATAAGTTTCCCATTCCTGTCATTGATGAATTACTGGATGAATTGCATGGATCAATTTACTTCACCAAGTTGGATCTTCGTTCAGGATATCATCAAATCAGAATGAAGACTGAAGACATTCCGAAAACAGCATTTAGAACTCATGAGGGTCATTATGAATTTTTGGTCATGCCTTTTGGCCTTACCAATGCACCTTCAACATTTCAAGGTTTGATGAATTCAATTTTCAAACCATTCCTTAGAAAATTTGTGTTAGTATTTTTTGATGATATACTAATCTACAGCAAGTCTTGGAAGGATCATGTTGAACATGTTGACAGGGTGCTACAACTATTGGAGGAGAAACAATTATATGCAAAAAGATCCAAATGTTTCTTTGGAGTACAAGAGGTGGAATATCTGGGTCATATTGTATCTCATGAAGGAGTTAAGGTAGACCCTAGCAAAATTAAAGCCATTAAGGAATGGAAAATCCCCACATCCATAAAGCATCTGCGAGGATTTCTCGGGTTGACAGGGTATTATCGCAAGTTTGTTAAGAATTATGGGAGAATAGCAGCACCTCTAACAACATTATTGAAGAAAGATGCATTTTCATGGACTCCAGAAGCAACAAAGGCCTTTGAACATCTTAAAGAGGCAATGTGCCAAGCACCGGTCTTAGCTACACCGAACTTCACAAAAACCTTTATTGTGGAATGTGATGCTTCAGGAAATGGAATTGGTGTTGTTTTAATGCAAGATGAAAGACCCATTGCTTTTGAAAGTCGTCCAATCAAGGGAAAGTTTTTACACAAAGCTATTTATGAGAAGGAAATGTTGGCAATACTCCATGCACTTAAGAAATGGCGACCCTACCTAATGGGAAGACACTTCAAGGTAAAAACGGATCATGATAGCCTTAAATACTTTTTAGAACAAAGATTATCCTCTGAAGAGCAACAAAAGTGGGTCACAAAGATGTTGGGTTATGACTTTGAAATCATCTACAAAAAAGGGAAGCAAAATGTGGTGGCAGATGCACTCTCAAGAAAGGATGAGGATGTGGAAGCATTGTTGTGTGCCATTTCTATTATCCAACCAGATTGGATAAACGAAGCAAGGGAGGAATGGAAGAATGACGAAGAAGTGTGGGCACTTATTCGAAAGTTACAACAAGATTCCAGTACGTCTGATACATTTAGCTGGCAAAATGATTCTTATGGTACAAAGATCGCTTATACCTCTGTAAGAATTCCCAACTAAAACAAAAGATTCTTATGGAATTGCACACTTCTCCCTTAGGAGGGCACTCAGGATTTTTAAAAACTTACCACAGGGTTAAGAAGGAATTTTTTTGGATGGCCTTAAATCAGATATTCAAAAGTTTGTGGCGGAATGTTTGGTTTGCCAACAAAATAAAGTTGAAACAATTAAGACACCGGGTCTATTACAACCTTTATCCATTCCAAGCCAACGTTGGGAGGAGGTTTCAATGGATTTTATCACAGGTTTACCCAAGTCTGAGGGAAAGAGTGTCATCATGGTGGTAGTTGACAGACTTACCAAGTATGCACACTTTTGTGCATTATCACATCCATTTAAAGCCAGTACAGTTTCTACTGCATTTATGGAAACAATTCAAAAGCTACATGGAAACCCAAAGATTATTGTAAGTGACAGAGATCCCATTTTCACTGGAAATTTTTGGACAGAATTATTTTCTTGTCTTGGTACTCAGTTAGCTCATAGCTCATCTTATCATCCTCAATCTGATGGGCAAACTGAGATAGTAAACAAATGTTTGGAAGGATATCTTCGTTGCTTTGTATCTGATAAACAGACACAATGGGTCAAATGGTTGCCTCTGGCTGAATGGTGGTATAACACTTCCTTCCATACAGCAACAAAAATGACCCCATTTATGGCACTTTATGGATATCAGCCACCATCCATCACATCATATTTAAGAGAAAATTCTAAGGTTCAAGCAGTGGAACATCACATCGAACATCAACAACAAGTCCTCCAACTCTTAAAGGATAACCTCGTGTTGGCACAGAATAGAATGAAACAACAGGCAGATCAACATCGCAGCGAAAGAAGTTTTGATGTAGGTGATTGGGTATTCCTACGGCTACAACCATATAAGAAAATGTCCCTCAAGCAAGCTAAGAAGGATAATAAATTATCACCAAAGTATTATGGTCCGTACAAGGTGTTGCAAAAGATTGGTACTATGGCATACAAATTGGAGCTTCCTGCAGCTTCTCGATTGCACCCAGTTTTCCATGTTTCATGTTTAAAGAAGGTTATAGGCGACAAGCTCCCAGTTCAAACAATATTGCCAGAACTTGACGAGGAAGGAAAAATTATATTGGAACCGGAAGCAGTCACAGAAACAAGAACTCGACAGCTACGAAATCGATCAATTTCAGAGTATCTTATCAAGTGGAAGAACTTATCCATGAAGATTCCACATGGGAGGATGAGAATTTTATATAGAAGCATCCAGAACTACTCAAGCGTTGAGGACAACACTTTTTTGAAGGAGAGGGGCATGTTGGGTCCCTATAATACTAGTGATTACCCCATTACTATTGTAGTTGCATCCCTTATTAATATTGTTGTGCCCCTATTATCCCCATATTGTTATTACTGTGCCCCATAGAATCCCTCTATTGTTATTTTTGTGGCTTTATATTATTATTGTTAGGTCGGCTGGGTTATATTGTGACTCCTTAGACTCCTATATATAGAAAGGAGGTTTTGTCATTTGAATCATCCAAGAATTTTTCATTTATGTAATGTAAAGGAGGTTGCCCCCTCGAAGAGGCTAAATTCTAAGGCGTTTATCTATCTTTTCTATATTTTCTTGAGCAGGTTTCATAACATGTTGTTGTTGGTGCTCTTCTAGATCTTGCCTCACTAACCATTCCACAATGATGCCGACTAGTTCATTGGGCCTGGAGAAGAAGTGACAATATCTCCATGGGTATTCCTCAGCCCAATGACATGCCCTGTGGATCCAAGGAAATTGCACTATCACACAGTGATCCTTCACAAAGTAATGCGTGTCGTATGGATTGAAGCTTTTGGTGCCCAAAGTAAATATTTTGACTTCTTCTGTCCCGGCATCAACATGCTTGAGATTCTATATCTCATACAACCCGAACCGTAATGGAAGAGTGGGTCAAGGTGCCTTCTTCTTCTGATGCAGTCTAGCTGACAGTCCTATCAAGATGTGGTATGACACTTCTTGCATGATGAGCTTGTCCATGGAAAACTTCAACAAAACATGTGGAGGATTCTTCGTGTTGTACATCTGTATGAAGGTACCAAAAGGTGAGGCATACCAATCCGCTATGTCGATTAGTGCCTCCATTGTTGCCTTCGACATGCAAGGTGGATCCTACTCAAATATCATCTTGTACACCAAGCTGAAGAAATGGTTTAACAACTGTGTGATGACTTCGCAGAAGTTGCATTTGGAAAATAGTTTGCAATAGTTTCCGCTGATGTCCATGCCCACTTCAAGCTCGAGAACTTCTAACGCGCACAAATTTCATCCAAGATGTATGCAAACATGTAGATTTTTGTGTGCTAACCTTTGGATGGGTGTCGAGCTCCTACTACATGTTCCTTTAGCCTGTGAGCCAACATGTCGGACCAGTTGCATGTTTTGCCTTCACTGGCCAGTTGGTCCATAAACTCAACTCTACAGGAAGGTCTCTATGTTCTCTTGGCCATAAAAGTGACATGTAAAGATGACCAAGTACTGATATGCCTTCCATAGTATCTTCGTCTTGTAAATTTGGTTGGGTGTCATCTTGAACTTGGATAGCTCCTTCACCTAGCTCTTCAATATATCCCTAGAGTTTACATTGTTGTTGGGTATGTTGAAGGGTGTCTCCTTTGTGATCACCGGCTTCGGAAAGTGGTACATCTGCTGATAGTCCTATGCCCTAAAGGTATCAATATTTGTCCCTTTGACACTAATTAACACCATCGTCTTAGGATCAACGTGCGAGATGATCCAATGTATCATGTCCGCGCATGGAAACGCAGGATACCTACATGCAATCTGATACAAGCCGGACTTGTGAATGTTCACATAGACCCTACGGTCTTCAAGATCTTCCTCAAATGTGCCTGTAAATGCATCATTGATATCTTGCCATTTTAGATTGATGTCTTTGTCTATGATCAACTTGGTGTCTTCGTAAATCGGCAAACTCATAGACACTCGCTCAACTTCTTTCCAATTGCGCTTCCATCAGTATCCTTTGACCCTGCTCTCTTAGATTCCATTGATCCTGAACTGATGAGAGACGGACGAACACCTACTATACTTGGAGAGATGTGTCATATATGGAAAGCAATCTATCAGTTGAAACCAAATCAAGCTTGAGGACTGACATGCAACATACCCGTGAGATTGATGGCAAGGATTGTGCAAATTTCACTAGGAGACTTATTGGCAGAACTGTGCAAAAGGAATTCTGGACTATCAGTGTTGGGTTGTGTTATATTCTTTCCATGACTAGTCCACATAGTTAACCA
Organism: Pinus tabuliformis; assembly: GCA_031772625.1. Classification (NCBI taxonomy): domain Eukaryota; kingdom Viridiplantae; phylum Streptophyta; class Pinopsida; order Pinales; family Pinaceae; genus Pinus; species Pinus tabuliformis. Next base: position 1,869,383,369 of record CM062818.1, read on the forward strand.
GGGGATTAGAGGGGGATGGATCCCCCCCTTCATTGCGCAGTGGGGGGATCACAGGGTGTTTGAAGGAGGCGAGAAGAACCTCTCTACAGGGTCTGAGGCAGTGCCTCGGAATTTTTTTCTTTTTGGACCCTGTATTAGGTTGGGCGGACCTACCTATGGTTTTGTGCATGATTTTCGCACATGGTTTTGGATGCGATGGTTTTCGGTCCATGGTATTGGATGCTTCAACGTGTATAAATATGTATTGTAACATTAAAAGGAATATAATGAAAAATCATGCTGGTAGTCCCATTTGGGGATCGAAGGGAAATCTTTGTGTATATGTGTTTTATGTGTTATGCTCTCGCATTGTTTATTTTCTGTGTTTTAGAATTCGTATTCAGGTAATTTCTATACGCGGTTAAAACCTACATTTGGTATCAGAGTTGTTTTCACTTCAAGGGAATGCCTTTGTTACTGAGGGGTTTCACTCGAGCCTATGGTAGACCTTGTTCAGTGGGAGATTTATGGGATCAATTCTGGTGGTGAAAGAAGATGGCAACCAATGGAAAGATAGAGATCGAGAAATTTAATGGTCAGATTTTTGAGTTATGGAAACTTAAGATGGAGAATCTGTTGGTGGATAAAGATCAGTGGATTGCGATAGATCCAGGTACTAAACCAATTGGAGTGTCCCATTAAGAATGGAAGAAGTTGGATCAGATGGCAAAGAGCACAATACAATTATGTGTCTCAGATTCAGTATTGCTAAATGTATCAGGTGAAGCTATGATGAAGGCTTTGTGGGACAAGTTAGGGACTTTGTACCAATCTAAGTCTCTGGTGAATAAAATATTCCTACAGAAAAAGTTGTATAACCTGAGGATGAAAGATGGAGACTCGATGACAGAGCATCTGAATGCATTTAATACTGTGGTAAGTCAGTTATTATCTGTTGATATTAAAATTTTAGATGAAGATAAGTGCATCAGTTTATTGTGTTCTCTGCCAGATTCGTGGGATAGTCTAGTTATTACAATAGGTAGCAATGCAACTACCTTGCAATTTGATGAAATAGTCTCATCCTTGCCGACGGAGGAAATGAGACGGAAAAATATGGAGAGCCAGAATGGTGATGCCTTGTCTGTATGAGTACAGTCCCAGAACATAAACAAAAATAAGTCATCGAGTGGGACATCTAAACCTAGAGGCAGATCCAAATCTCTGGGAAAACTTGTAAAGGTGGTGAGCTGGAAATGCAGAATGGAAGGGCACTACAAAAGGGACTGTAAATCTAAAGCTCCTAACAAAGGAAAGGGATCTGATGATGCTCCTTCTGTAGAGGTGAAAACCACCTCTGATAAAGGTGGGGATGTGTACCTGGCTTTCTCATGTACACATGTAGATCATGAGGCATGGTTGATTGACTTAGGTGCATCCTTTCACTTCACTCCCCATAGAGAGTGGTTCTGTGAGTATGAGAAATATGATGGTGGTGATGTCTTCTTGGGGGATGACAGGAAGGATAGAATCATTGGTCACGGAAAAGTAAAGTTGAAGTTGCAAGGTGGAAGGGTTAGAACACTTTCGGGTGTTCTGCATATTCCTGCATTGGCCAGAAATATGATTTTTGTAAGCAAGTTGGATGACACAGGTGTAAAAACAGTGTTCGTGAAGGATACCTGCAAGATGGTTCGAGGAGCATTGGTATTCATGCGAGGAGTTCAAATTGGAACTCTGTACAAGCTTCAAGGTAGCACTGTTGTTGATGGGTGCAAAAATTCTATGGTTCCTGAAAGTGGAGCAGAAAATCTAGTGGTCTCTCGAGAGAAGACCATGATGTGGCATCAAAGGCTTAGACATATTGGAGAGAAGGGCCTTCAAATACTTCATGCTAAAGGTATGGTATAAGGTATGAGTAATAGCTCTCTGGATTTTGATTTCTGTGAAAATTGTGTATATGAAAAGCAGAATCATATGAGTTTCCCCTCTGGTGGTCAGAGAGGGAAACAAATATTAGAGCTTGTGCATAGTGATGTGTTTGGACCTGTGAAGGTTCCATCATTGGATAAGTTTGTGTACTATGTATCATTTATAGTTGACTTCTCAAGAAATACATGGACATATTTCCTTAAGAAGAAATCTGAAGTCTTTGATAGGTTTAAAGAATTTAAGGCTCTGGTGGAAAACCAGAAAGAGAAGAAAATAAAGGTGTTGAGGTCAGATAACGGTGGAGAGTTTTGCAGCAAGCATTTTGAAGAATTCTGTAAGAGGTGTGGTGTAGAACAGTAGAAGACTACTCCATACACACCCGAGAAAAATGGAGTTGCAGAAATAATGAACAAGACGTTGATGGAAAGGGCAAGAAGCATGCTTAGTGGTACCGGGTTAGGATAGAAATGTTGGGCAGAGGCTGTGGAGACAACATGTTACCTGGTCAATAGATCACCTTCATCAGTGTTGGAGGATAAGACTCCACAAGAGGTATGGACTGGTAAGAAACCCTCTCTTTCACATCTGAGGGTATTTAGATGTGATGCATATGTACATGTTCCAAAGGTGAAAAGAACCAAGTTGGATAGCAAATCTGAAAAGTGAATCTTTATTGGGTATAAGTATGGTTTAAAGGGTTATAAACTTTGGAACCCAGTAACAAGGAAGGTTTTGTACAGCTAAGATGTGGTGTTCATAGAGGTGAAAAATGTTATTAAACATGAAGTACCATCAAAGGAACCTGAGAAGATAGAGTTTGAGCTAAAGGAGGGAGAATCAGACTTTACAACAGAAAAGGAATCAAGAGATGAAGAGCCACAAACTTTGGCTGTGAGAATATTAGTTGGAGAAAGAAGGAATCCAGAAAGGTATAGTCCATCTTCTTTCTATTCAAATTTTGCTTTATCTATTACTGATCATGATCCCATAATTGTGAGGGAAGTAGTAGATTCAGAGGATAGAAAACTCTGGAAAGATGCCATGGTTGATGAAATGACATCTTTGCACAAAAATGAGGCTTGGGATCTGTTGGAGTTGCCGGTTGAAAGGAAACCCATTGGCAGCAAATGGGTGTTCAAGAAGAAGACAAATGCAGAAGGAAAGGTGGAGAAATACAAAGCTTGGTTGGTAGCAAAAGGTTATTCCTAGGTGCAAGGAATTGATTTTGGTGATATTGTTTCTCTTGTTTCCAAGGTAGCTTCTATTAGATTACTTTTATCTGTTTCTGCTGCTTTTGATTTTGAGGTGGAACAGATGGATGTGAAGACAACATTTCTTCATGGGGATTTGGAAGAGGAGATCAACATGAAGCAACCTGAAGGCTTTGTTGTGAAGGGTAAGAAAGAACTAGTATGCAAGTTAAAGAAGTCTTTGTATGGGTTAAAACAGTCACCAAGGATGTGGTATCAGAAATTTGATACATTTATACGGGGACTTGGCTTCACCAGAAGCAAGGCAGATCATTGTGTCTATTTTAAAATAATTGGTGACTGTGTTATTTATCTGGTCTTGTATGTGGATGATATGTTGCTGGTTGGAAATGACAAAGAAATTATCCAGGATTTGAAGACCCAATTGTCCTCCAAGTTTGACATGAAAGATCTTGGTGCTGCAAACTATGTTTTGGGCATGTAAATTAAAAGAGATCTGGAAAAGAGGAAGCTCTAGTTAAACCATAGGAAGTATGTCAAGACAATACTGCAGAGGTTTAATATGTTGGATAGTAAACTGGTGAAGGTTCCTATTCCCGTATGTGAAACGTTATCTGCTGAACAGTGTCCCAAGACACAAGAAGAGGAAGAGGATATGTCTTGTGTTCCATATGCAAGTGCATTTGGTAGCTTGATGTATGCAATGGTTTGTACTAGACCAGACATTGCACATGCAGTGGGAGTATTGAGCAGGTTTATGTCAAAACTAGGGAAGAAGCATTGGACAGTAGTGAAGCGGGTTTTCAGGTACTTGCATGGCACTAGTGATTATGGTTTGTGTTACCAAGGAAGACTAGGATTGGATAGAGTTTTGGATATCCATGGCTTTGTTGATGCAGACTGGGCTGGAGATCTAGATCAGAGAATATCTACAAGTGAGTATGTGTTTAACCTATTTGGTGGTGCAGTTAGTTGGTTGAGTAAGAAATAATCTATAGTGTCACTATCAACTATAGAGGTAGAATACATGACATCCACTCATGCAAGCAAGGAAGCAGTTTGGTTGCAGAGATTGTGTTCAAGTATAGGGTTAGTATGGGGAGCTATAAGGATAGACTGTGATAGCCAAAGTGCAATTTTCTTGGCAAAGAACCCTGCTTACCATTCAAAGACAAAGCACATTGATGTTCAGTATCACTTTGTGAGGGATATGATGGAAGAAAAAATGGTGTTGCTGGTAAAGGTGGACACTTTGAAGAATACTGCAGATGCATTGACAAAATCTGTGAGCTTTGAGAAATTCTCTTGGTGTAGAGAAAGAATGGGTGTTGCAGGGCTGGATAAATGACTAAGCTCTCCTATGGAAAGAAAACAACAAGTGGGAGAATGTTGGGTTGTGTTATATTCTTTCCACGACTAGCCCATGTAGTTAATTAGGGGGTTAGAGGGGTGGTAGAGGCCCCCCTTCATTGTGTCAATTGCGCATCAGTGGGGTCACAGGGAGGTTTGAGGGGGGTTTTTTAGACCCTATATTAGGTTGGGCACACCTACCTATAGTTTTGTGCATGGTTTTCGCACATGGTTTTGGACGCGATGGTTTTCGGTCCATGGTTTAGGACGTGATGGTTTTTGGTCCATGGTATTGGATGCTTCAGCATGCACAAATATGTATTGTAGCATTGAAAGGAATATAATGAAAAATCAAGTTGGTAGTCCCGGTTTTGGGATCCAGGGGAAAATCTCAGTGTATATGTGTTTTATGTGTTATGCTCTCGCATTGTTTATTTTTTGTGTTTTAGAATTCGTATGCCGGTAATTTCTATACGGGGTTAAAACCTACAGTCAAGAGGTTGGTTGACTACTAGAATTATGCAATGCCTAATCCATACTGACCTTTTGGGTGTTGAGATTGCACAATGCCCAATTTCAGTCAACCAATCATGCAGGCCTAGGGACTGCATTGCACAATTTTCTGGGCCAGTAGACATTGCCTCTCAGAATTGTGTAAAGAAAGTCTAGAGGATAGTTTTTGGCCAGATTTGTGCATTTTTTGGGAGGAAGGTAGAGCCTTCCCTCTCATAAATGTGAAATGTTGTCTAGGAAAGGCAGAGTCTGGGCCAAGGTTGCCCAGACCCGCTGATAGGCGACTAAAAAAATATGAATATTTGAATGCATGGAAAAACTGAGTGTGGGCAAGGGTGAATGATCATGCATGCAAACAACAAATGCAAGTTTCAAAAAATGGGAAAACATCCGTGTGTGTGAAACGAGTCACTAAATCGACGACCGTCCGTGCAAAACAGTTTCATGCATGCGATATTAGTGAGATGCAAATGAAAATTGAAATGGTGCTTATACATGCTAACATGCATGCAAATGATAGTAAGCATTCACAGAAATCAAGCACACAACACTCACACAAGCCAAAATACAAAAAGCGACAAAAATTATGCAAAAGAAAAGTAAAGCAGACTTACCCAAAAATAGTTGAGATGGATGTGCTGAAGACTCCTAGATCTGTTGTGGGATGTTAGAGCTCCAAGATCGATGTGAAGAATGAGCTCTGAAATGTCGAATAAAAAAGTTTGAGGCTTATGACGTGCATGCCACAAATCTAGGAAAAAGCAACACTTGGGGGAAAGTTTCTAAAACAATATTTGCATGTAACTTCCAGCTGCTAAAAATAGATCCCTAAAATATAGGGATGCTTTTTTTCATGTTGATTTTTTTTTATTTCGGGAAAAGCAGCCCATGCATGCAAATCAAGTTTGCTAGGTCTCAAAGGGAACCAGTCAACTTGAAGGCATATGCAAGAGCCTGCAAGATTGAGAGAGGGTTCTGCGCAATTTCTGGGAGAAGCTAGGCTGCCTGTCCTAGAGGAATTGCGTAATTTATGAGGTTAGCAGGTGACCACTGTCTAGAATTGCGCAATTTCTTGGTTGAGCTGCAGTGCTAGGCCAGATTGCGTAATTTTCTCAAGGAAGCCTATTTGACTGCATTGCGCAATTTCTGAGCCCAGCAGGCTATCCAACAGATTTGCACAATTTCTGGAGGGAAGGTTGTTTCCCCTCCAGAATTGCGCAATTTTCTGAGGGAGTTTCTCAACCAACAACTAGCTTAAGTCCGGAATGGCAACCTTTGAAAGGAGTGAAGCAAACTGGCATGCACAGGCTGGCAGGTTATTGAAAAACCAATGAAGCCTATGTACTTGACAATGCAAGACATGATGCTGGGATGGTTTGTAGGGAGGCTCCAAAACAAAGCTAAGGAAAAATTTTAGAGGGTGGTGTAGCCACTACAACAGGTAAGTATGTTAGAGAATTTCTTAAGAAGTTTAACATGGATCAATGTAGAGTTTCTTTTGTTCCAATGCAACAGGATGTGAAAATTCATTTTGATGATCGCTTATAGGAAGTTGATGGTACAATGTATAGATAAATAGTGGGAAGCTTGAATTATCTTACTACAACTAGACTTGAAATAGCATACTATGTTAGTGCATTACGTCGGTTTATGGCAAGACCTCTAGAAATCCATTGAAGAGCAAAGAAATATGTACTAAGGTATATTAAAGGAATAATTTATTTTGGTCTTAAGTATATTGACTCATTTGATGTTGAGCTAACACATTACTTCGATTCAGATTGGGGTGGTAATCTGGATGATAGGAGATCTACTATAGGTGATGCCCTTAGTATCGGATCTGAGATTGTTTCGCAGCACGAAGTAGCCAACTATACCATTATCATCTACTGAGGAATAATATAAAGCTTTGTGTGCAATAACTTGTGAAGTTGTTTGGTTGAGTAGAATTCTTCAAGATGGTGGAGAAGAACAAAAGAAGTCTATAATGATCAAATGTGACAAGCAAAGTTCGATCAAGTTAGCAAACAATCCAATGTATCATGCAAGAACAAAGCATGTTGAAGCTCAGTTTCATTTTATTAGAGAGAATATATAGTCTAAAGAATTTTTTCTTGAATATTGTAATACTTGCAAAAATGCGGCTAATATTTTCACTAAGCCCCTTTGGAAGACCAAATTTGAGTTGTTTAGGGATATATTAGGTGTGGAAATAAATCCTTTCTCCATTAAGGGGGGAACTTCATAATAATGGATAAATTTTGTTTCTGTTTGGGTTATGTACTAGATTAGACTTAGATCCTATTTTCTAGGAGACCGTTGTGATCTCCCAAATAGAATATAATCATTTATACTTGTGTATGTTTGATTGTTTCATTAATGAAAGACAACGATGTGGTAGCCTAATGGGCTCCTCACCTAATGACTGCAAATTTTCATTCAATCAATTTTTTCTTCCATTTTGAGTAACACTTACTTCGTTATACATCTCAAGTTTCCAAATTAAAAAAATCATAAGAATTAACTCAATTATAACTTTATTTAAAATAGTTATTATTATTATTAATGATAAAAAAATTATTGTCTAAGTTAAACATATATCCATTTAAAAAAACATGTAGAAAAATTCTTAACAATGGAAATTCATCCCCACTTTATTATTGAAATTCTTAATATGTAAATAGTTTGTGTTATACTACCATAAGCATATACCATGGCTTATCAATACCACATGCCCATCAAACCTTAACTCATTTTACATGAAACTTGTTCATATCACATTTTTTTAATTAGCGAATTTAATTAAAAGGAAAAAAGAAGACATAACTACTTGGAAATAAATCTTAGCCTTTGATTCGTGTAAATTACTAATAATATTCTAAAATATTCTATTGATGTTAAATCCCTTCCATCCATTTCATTTTTGGAAGACCTATTCCAAAATAAACATACCTTATTAACATAATTATAATTCTCTACTTTATATATATTATGATTTTTAATTTAAAATTAAAATAATTTAACTTCAAATTCATTTTATTTCAATTTTTTTTTAAATCCCTTTATATTTTTTTGATAAAAAATTAACTTTAACTTTACTCCTTTTAACTTTTTATTTTTTATTTATCTATTGACATGGATATGACTAAAATACCTTTATATAATTTCAATGTCTAATTAATATAATAGAGATAATTTAAATAACAAACAATTTCAAAAACACTAAAATGGAATATGTAACACTTTCACCCACCATTAAATAATTATGATAACAGGTGGGTTATTCACGAAAGTTAAAGTTAGTTTCCTTATTCTTATCTATGAAGATTGGTCTACAATGCGTTATTTTTTTGTTTACCCTTTGCTTTCAAATCACCCTCCATTTTTTTTTCTATGGGACAAAAATATAAGTTGTTACAATTAGTTCTTATCTTCTATTATGTTTAACCATTCAAGGTTGAGAGGTATTTCAAGCACAATTAAAGTTAAGTTAGTTTAGTTCATATTGGTCTCAAAACACAATATATATATATAAATATATATGGGCTAAGTATAATAGAATACTAGTAGAATGTATGAAGTGTATGAGAGTGCATGAATAAGAGTATGAGTGACAAATTTACCAACAAAAGGGAAGATGAACAACAATACGAGAGAATAAGAGTAAGAGAAAGAGAAAGAGAAGGTAGTTTTATTAAAACAGGAAAATTATGCTAAGATTTTATAATTGCAAATATAATAAATGAATTGTTGCATAGCCTGGACTATGTATATAAGTTCTAAATTGAAAAGTCTTGAATTATAACATTGCCATCCCACTCTCTTTTAAGTGTATTTCCTCCAATATTTGTATTTGTAATGTACGTCAATAAGCCAAGGTCCCATATATAAGTGTTTTCCTCAACAATAAGAGAGAAGTGGTCTAAAAAGTGTGTTTATAAGGAGTTATTTCATAAGAAAAAGGGTCATATATGATGTTATGCTCTAGGTTGGAAATGAACTCATCCAAGAAATATGTCCATAAGCCTACACCTGAAGGGGCTTCACTCTGTTGACCAATTTATAAAATGGGTTTTACAATTTTGAAAAATAAATTCGTTGTATTTTAAGTATTAGAGGGGAGATGTGTGGTAAAAGTGTGTATGATAGGTATTTAGGGGCATAAGAAGGGGTGTCCAGTGAAAATAAGGGGCTCTTTTATTGAAAAGATGTATTGGGAGAGGGTTTAAACAAAAAGAATTTGGCAGGTATTTAACACCTAGTGAAATTACGAGTATTCTTTAATATTCCATGAACACATATGCCAATGTCATAGGTTCATTGAGTGAAGACCCTATTCTTACACGTTAGGGACTAGTCCTACTATCAACGTTGAGAAGTTGTCTAATAATTGAGTACAAAAGCATGGTTCCCAATTAACATGGGTGAAACATGAAATTCATGAATGAATAAGGATTTTGTTGCAAGTGTTTTCCACAATCAAATGGATTCAAATATTTTTTAACCAAGATATAAGACCATCCTTAGCCAAATGATCATCCATATAACTACAAAGGTTAATTGTGTATTTGGAGATAATACTACAAATTCAAACTAGTTGATGTAGATTGTTCACAATATCCCTCAATAAAATGCCCAAAAAATTATTTGATACCACTTGCAATGGTCCTTAATAAATTTGAATATTATCAACTATTATTATAACCCTAAAATGATATAAATTCCCTTTCACTCTACTAAATCATAAAACCATTCAAATAGCGAAACACCATACAAAAATATTATGGAAAGATAAACTTGTGTTCATTTACCTCCTTAAGTGGAAAACCTTCCAACGAACTAATATTGCAATACAATCACAATAGTTAACATTTTATAAAGAGGATTTCATCCTTATTTATAGTGGTCCAACAAACATCAACCCTAACCATAACAAACATCAACCCCAACCACTATAGGTTCACACGTTAATAAATAAACCATGTTACGTTTATTACGGGATAAATAACTCATGAGTATTAGAGATGAAAAAAAAGGATAAACATGCTTAGAGGATAGAGTTAAGCTAATTGTCATATTATCTATTTATCATATGTTGTTGGAAGTCATAGAGATCTAAATCCCTTTTATGATCATGTTGATAACTAAACGTTTGTTTCTAATAAAGGTTACATATCTATTCCAATCCTGATTCATTCAAGGTTTATGAGAATTTTCTATGGGTTGATGTGAGGTATATTAAGAAGAGGGTCGTGGGGAGTGTCATATTGATATGATTTTTCAAATTTTCTAATATCTCAACCGTTTATTTGATTGTTTAGTTTTATTAATTATATATGTTTGAGGTTTCGTTTAATAATTAAAATTTCTTCCATTTTAAATAATTTTATATTTGTATTTCAGGAATTTGTTTCTTCTAAAAATTTATAAATTTAAATTTAAGATAAATTTGTATTTGTTAGAATTCATGTTATGAGAATAGAGGTGACTGGGAATCTTTTAAATTATAATAATTTTTTATACTAGCAATTGCATCAAGGGGTGCAAAGGAATGCTTAAAGCTCAAGAAGCCAAGAACAAAAACACAGGGGGAAAATTGAAGTGTTGGTCGTGGCAAAATCCATATCATGATCGGACCTTCATAAATTGTTGAATTAACTACAATGTTGGGCACACCAATCTATGGACACAATCTCTATTATTAGTGTTAAAAACATGCTCCACCCCTAGCTAGAAAAAACATTAAGAAAAACAACCATAATCCAATTCTCTTTCAGATTCCCTTATATAATCATAACAACATGAACAACACAATAGAAACCCTAGAAGCGGCAAAGTAGGTAGGAAAGGTTCTCACACACTCAGATACCAAGTTGAGATCATAAACAAATAGGGGATTGAATAGAACAAAAACACCAAACCAAAAATCTATAGTAAAATGAGACAAACAACATTAAAGAAGTGCATTGAGGATGAACCAAAAGTGCACTACAAGGAGAATATGCTGAATCATGATTGCACTACATATGAAATGCATACAAGTACATAAATGAGAAAATATACCCACTACAAATGAACACCAAAGATGTAGTGCATGTAGGCTTAAAAACACTTGTGTTAGAGAGCCTTAGCTCAATAATAAAAATAAAATAAAAACAAAAGATTAACATATGAGGTCTGAGTGATGGGGCATCCTCTCAAGCAGGGTTATGGGCCCACATGTGTTAGGTTCCCATCCATCACAATAGACATGTGATGTGGTGTGTCTGACACATGGGTACAGTGTGTCCCATGTGTTCACAAATTGGACACTAAGATTCAAGCCCCTTCACATAAACACCATGAGTCTGACACCTTGGCCTTGAAATTTTTCTCTATCCATGGTAAATGACAAATGTTAAAACTTGATAAATTAAGTGCTAAAAGGATCCAATAATACGTTGATCATGATCAAAGTGTTATGGACCATAATTAGGAAGACAAAGGAGGAGGTAGGAAAGAGAAAACATGACATCCTTTCTCTTTTATTGTTTTTCACATAATGTTGTGTTTCTCATGTATCAAGAAGGTGATCTTCAGGCATTACAGAACCTGATAATGCATAACAAAACCCTGTAAAGCAAAATGGTGGTACTTCGGAAATTAAAAAATAACAAAGATTTACAATACCGTATATGTGAATCATTTCAAACTTTAAATAATGAATAAATTCATAAAATCTCATTTCAAACTTTAAATAATGAATAAATTCATAAACTCTATGCATGAATCGTTCGAAGGTTTAAATTATGAATAAATTCATAAACTTGAACATTATCCTTATTTTTGAACTTTAAAGTCAAATATCTTAGAATTCTACATAAGCAGAAACTTGAAAGTTGAAACCGAAAACTTCATAAACCAATCACATGCAAATTTATAATCATTGATAAAGCAAGGGATAAAGACTAATGCATTTAATGAAAATGTGCAAGATGATTATATACTCAATGAGTCAGGAAAAGCATGAATGATTGTCTAAAATGAGAAAATGCAAAATATAATACATAGTGCATGTATAGTTTAATGTTAATGGTAAACTCCAATGTAGTTGCCTAAAAATGCATGACAACGGAGGTTGTATAGCCATTTATCCAAATCATTTTTGCATTTCTTCTTCTTTTGGGTGATATTTTTGACAAATTGTAATAAATGTTTTTTCTAGTGCATGGAATTTTGTTAGGATGGGGTTGCTGGGGTCAATTTTGTTGAGTTTTGAGTCATTTTTACAATATCTTTTTGTAGCAAAGGTAAAGTCTCCGCGAAATGTGGAAAGCAAAGTGCGAAGCTAAGTAGAGTCAAAAGGGGCTTTAGTCCCTTAGGTGGGTAGGTAATAGAGTTGTTTTGAGACCCGCCCATGGTTTGCAGACCATGGTAGTGTAAAGCAAAGGCTATATAAAGTTGAGTCATAATGAGTCTTTGAATATAACTTTTCCAAAGAATCATTGTAAGGACAAGGTGCTAAGGCAGGAAAACTCTGTTTCCTATACTTAGGCGAAAGGGGAAGGCTCCTGCAGTTGAGTGCGCAGAGACCTTGGTAAGTTCGCAAGATGAGTGCGCGGGCCCCGACAACTAATTGCACAGGGAGGAGAAGTCTGTAATTGAACGCTTATTCATAATAAAGACTGTTTGGGGAGCAATTTTGATGCATTTGTGCCTTGTTGTTTACTTCTATTTAAGTTTATGTATCTTCGCTCTGTGATGTTTTTTATGTGAATTAATGCTTATTTACTGCATTAAATGAGTAGATCTGTAATATTTATGCATAATAAGTACAATTAAATACCTTTGTGAAGATTTGGAAGTCGCTAGATAGATATGTTTTAGTTAGATGTCCATAAAGGGTAGATCTGCGTGAAGGTAGATCTATACCATAAGGGCTTCAGAATACACATCACATAGGCCTCTGTATGTAGAAACCTAGTTTTAGCATCCCCCAATACTGCTTTGAGTGAGACTGCAACCTGGGTTAAGCAAGTTGTTTCCAAAAGGGCCAACGGTGTAGGGTTTTGTTGGTTGGTATTGCTAACTTTGAACCTAGGTCAGGAACTCTTAAGCCAAAAAATGGTTATGTTGTCGGGACCGGGATCTATCCAAGGGATGTGTGATGTCGAATAAGTGGTTTCCTATGAAGAAGGAAATTCAAAAGTGGATTGATCGAAAGTTGCATGCTTTTGCAGCTTAGGAAAGCAAAAACCCTCAGTTATCCAAAGAGCATTAGTTGAATAGATACCTATACATAGATGAGACCAAAAACTTTTTATGTTTCTTCCCTTGCTAATTGCATGAGTGGTCATCTAGATTAGCAGACAGTGATGGTACATGGAGACTTGATGGCCCTATTGTGCGAACTCTAGAGCTGGTGAGGCACTTGGAAGCTTCAGAAAATAATATCGCGCAGACTATTGATCACTGGATTGATGACATCTTAGGAGGATTTGTTATTGAGCTCGTGATCGATAGAACTATCAACAATAACAAAGCAGAGCACAGGATGTTCAAGGGACTACGAGGTAAGTACTTAAAAACATTGAAAAAAATGGATTAAGATGTTCTTGTGTGGAAAAAAGGTTATGACATTACCTTGATGTTTGGAACTATGCAAAGTGGAAAACACTTTAAAAAGAACAGAGAATTGGGCTCTAAATACAATCCATTGTTGGGGTCTTCTTCAAGAGACAACGAAGGGACTATTCTCAATACACCATGAAGTACGTCGTAGCTGGTATGTCAAGGTATCCTGCGGGTACCTCATCCATCCACTCCACCTCCACCTCCACCTCCACCTTTGCACCAACCATTCAACATGGCGAATGAAATGAAAATGCCAATCTTTAAAGGGGTGTGGAGTGAAGACCTTGAGCAATTATGGTTCATTGCAGATTTTTGTGGAAAGTGCATCAGATTATGGATGGCAGTTTAAAGAAAGCGCAACTTGTCACAGCGCTGCAGGATAGAGAATTGACCTGGTATATCATGTTCTATCAAGACAGACTTGGCACAACATTGGCAGAGACTTAACAAGCGTTCAATGGTGATTTTAAGAAGCCTAAGTCTTGGGCACAATCCGTAACAAAGTTTAAGGAGATTCGACAATTAGTAAATGAGTCCACGTGGGACTTCGATTAAAGGGTGAAATCCCAGATACAACAGCCTAACATGAAAATCACGAATTCTCAGCATAGGGACTGGTACATCGCATCCCTCCTTCCACATCTAATATTTCCATTATCATAGCAAAAGATAGCAACGCAGGCAAAAGTTGTGGAGATCACGATGAGACTGGAGGCTTTACCAGTACAAGATATGATTGTAGGAGTACAACATATTTAGTCATAGGTGGCAAGCTTGCATATGGAATTGTAGAGATTGAAGACAGGAAAGGATGCCAGTTTGAGGTGCGCATTGAAGTTTGGTGTATAAAATGCAAAGACAAAGGACATGACGTAGACCACTGCCCCATGTATCAAAATTACTTGATTGGAGGAGCTCTAGTGTCGTTGAGGCCTAAAAACATTGTAGGAATGAGTGCATGAGTACCATTATGGTGCATGATCTGCCAGATAACAGGAAATCATGCTACGAATAACTATCACCTCTTGCAGAAGTTTGTGCAAACCCCGCAACAATTGTTTTGTACATTTTGTAAATCAGTGGGGCATGATGAGAGAAATTTCTAGAGCTATGAATTGATGATGGAACAAACCCCCACATATCAAATGCAAGCAGAGAACCAGCCTCAGGATCAGGGCGCGGGTGTAGTGCACGGTGGATTCCAAGGTCTTGGAAGAGGGAAGAGGGGGCGGGGCTGGCAGAGGTTGAGGACAAATCATTTGCTAGAACTAGGACATTTTTTGCATGATTTTCAAAACCCAACAAATCCATAATGTCAATACTGCAAGTAGTTTGATCATGTGATAGAAGATTGCCTAGTGCTAATAGATAAGATGCAAGAGAAAAATATGCCTCATTCTACAAAGAACATCCAGATGATGAGGTCGGAGCCTCGCAAAGAGGACCATAGTATTAATATAGTCACGTGAAGTGGTATGGACATAGGAGAAGATAAGGGAAAGCAACCTGAAGTTGAAGGATGGGTGTGCAAGGCTGCTTTTAAAAAAAAATTGGATTTGAACTCAATCGAGATAAAGAGACGTTTATGGAAGCCAAAAAGATCTTCATTGAGGCTTCTACATCAGGAAGTCAAGAGAAAACAACTGTACAAAGTGAAGTGCAAGATATGGATCCATCACTATTAGCCACCTTTCTGAAAACTTGTATGAAGTTGCTGAGAGAACAAAAGGTAGTAGAATGGTTGCACGAACTGATAGAAAATTGTATGGGTAAGATTAAGATTCCTTCAGAAAAATGCATTGTGAGGAAACTAGGTAAGCATAAGAAGCAGACAAGGTACGAGATAAGGCTGATCACGTAGATAGGAGAGTATGAAATTGACCAAGTAATCTTGGATTTGGGTTATGATGCGAACGTGCTTCCTAAGTAGACATGGGAAAGGATGGGGAGATATACGTTGAAATGGTCTCCTATACAACTATGCATGGTCAATGAACAAAAGACTATTCCTATGGGGCGCCTGTATGGGGTAACAGTAGACATTGAAGGAGCAAGTGCTTTGGCTAATTTTGAAGTAATTGAAATCTTGATGACCACATTCCTTACCATGCGCTACTAGGAATTGATTGGGCCTTTGATATGGGCATGGTGATAAATCTAAAGAAGCAAAGGATGACTTTTGAGAAGAAGGTGATCAGGGTTATTGTGCCACTAGACCCTACTAAAGGAGTGTGCTACATTGAACTGGTCTGTGACTATGAGGAGGATGATGATTTGGATCAAGTCTTCAAGATTAATGCAAGCGACGAAGATTGGATCAATCCCACTGTAGATGGATGGATCACATGGGATAGAGACAACTCTTGTACCTCAGACTCAGATGAAGAGCTTGAACACTGGCATAATTGGTTACATGAAATCTCTATGCTACGTTGCAATATGATGAGCAAATCGTTGTAGTGTATATCGACGGAGGTAAGAAATCTCCCACATTATGATGGATTAAATGATGTTAATATCTTTTTGGATGAGTTTGAAATGGAGATGCCCAAGGAACATTGATTCTAGGCACTTGAATTGGCATTTTGCGCTACGCTTGCTTGTTGGTGGGGTACGCATAAGGAAATTTTCACTGACTGGAAGGAATACAAGCGAATGATGAAGCTGAGGTTTGGATACACTAATACCCAGATGACTGAGAAATATAGCGGAAGGGATGATCCATGCAAGTACTTGGCATGGTGGACTAAAGCTTGGGGAGAAGAGCCGCAGCTAGAATGGGTATATATCTTCTGTCATACCCTCGATAATATCCCAATGAACTGGTATTTAGAAATAGAGCTATGCCATGGGATGGTCGAATGAGACATCTTGAGCGATAAATTCTTATAAAATTTCAGCTTTGAGGATGGATTCAAGTGCATTGATGAAGCACTTTAGGAAATTAAGGTTATTATCATTAGAACACCTAAAGAGACAGTAGAATGAGTTCAACCGGACTGGAGTACATAGTTGTGCCATGCGCTGGAATGCTACAATGTGTCTACAGAAGAAGAAGAAGATGATCTACGAAAATTGATATCTCCAAGACTTAAGGATAGTGTGAGGTTGAAAGACCTAAAGCAGAAAACTTTGATATATCAGAAACTTTGAAGACTAGGCAAGTAAAAATTGGATCTAACGAGTAGCCTAAGTTTGCAAAAATAGGGGATTATTGGGATGAAGATACAATTGATAAAGGTTTGGAGTTGCTGCGTGAATACCAGGACTTGTTTCCTACTAAGTTCTCAGACCTGAAGGGAATAGTAGGGGATCTAGGAGTGATGAAGATCACTTTAAAGCCCGATGTGAAGCCCGTGAAACAGAGACCTTGCCGGTTGAATCCCAAGTATAAGGAAAAGGTGCACAAAGAGCTAGACAAAATGTTGGAAGAAGGAATTATTGAGCCAGTAGAAGACTTAGATTGGGTGAGCCCTATGGTAGTTCAATGGAAGAAGCAGCAAAGTGGAATCATAAAATGCGTAGACCTGAGGAAGCTCAATGATGCATGCATTCATGACCCATTTCCAACACCATTTACGAATGAAGTTTTGGAGAATGTTGGAGGGCAGGAAGCTTATTTGTTCACTGATGGGTTCTTAGGGTACCATCAAATTAAGATCGTGTTAGAGGATTGCAAAAAGACGACCATCACGACGGAATGGGGATGTTTCCAGTGCACAGTGATGCCATTCGGGTTGAAAAATGCGTC
This sequence comes from Pinus tabuliformis, assembly GCA_031772625.1. Taxonomy (NCBI): domain Eukaryota; kingdom Viridiplantae; phylum Streptophyta; class Pinopsida; order Pinales; family Pinaceae; genus Pinus; species Pinus tabuliformis. Next base: position 1,869,400,718 of record CM062818.1, read on the forward strand.
CACGATTTTTTCAAGAGTTGTAATTGCATCTTTCAAAGAATTCGTCCATAAATTATTAGAAGTGTATTTTGATGACTAGACTATGTTTGGGTTGGTAAAATGCCATGTTGCAAGTCTTCTCCTCATGTTGGATACTTGCCACTGATACCAAATTTCTCTAAATTTGAAGAAGTGTATCTTTTGCGTGCCTTATGGGATATTGTTGGGACATGTGGTCTGCAAGCAGAGATTAATGGTAAATCCTGCGAAGATAGCAGTGGTTGTCAATTTAGAAGCATCGAAGAATGTAAAGCAGTTGCGAGCAACGTTGGGGAACACTTGTTACTATAGAAAGTTCATCAAAGCTTATGCACAGATAACTGCACCAATGAAAAAGTTACTAAAGAAGGACACGACCTTATGTGGGGATGAAGAGTGTCAACACAGTTTGGATACATTAAAGGAAAATATTGTGACTGCACCTATTTTGGTGTTCCCATACTAGAAGAAAGAGTTTCATGTGCATGTGGATGCCTTTTGTATTGCGGTGGGTGTGGTATTGACCCAAGTAGGAGAAGGTGAGATTGATCATCCGATAGCCTTTGCAAGCAGGGATTTGTCTAAGGTTGAGAAAAACTATTCAACTATAGAGTGCGAAGGGTTGGCGATGGTCTACGCGCTCCAAAAGTTTTGACATTACTTATTGGGTGCACATTTCAAAATGTATACAGATCACTCCACTCTCAAATACCTGGTCAATAAGCCTGTGTTGGGGGGGGGAATATGTAGGTGCTTGCTATTGTTTCTGGAATATGATTTTGAAGGGATTGTGAAGCCTGGATTGTTGAATGCAGGACCAAATCATCTATCCAAGATTGAGACAGGTAAAGAGCCAACTAATTTAGATGAAGGATTACCGGATGCGCAACTATTTTCTATATGAGTAGCAGATGATCATTTTGTAGATATAATTCAGTTTCTAACTACTAGAATAGCTCTAGAAGGGTATTCTACTCAGCAGAAGAAGGAACTTGTGGTCTGCACTGCTGACTTTTTTGTGATAGCGGGACACTTGTATAAGATGGGTACTGATGAAATATTGTGCAGATATGTTCTAGAGTTTGAGCGTTCTAGTATCCTCGCCGAAGCACATGGAGGAGTAGCGGGAGGACACTATGCAGGTAGAGCGACTGCGCAGAAGATTTTGCACGTAGGGTTATGGTGGCCAACAATGCATAAGGATTCTAAGGCATACTGTAAGGCATGTGATGCTTATCAAAGGATGGGAAATCCATCGCGATGAGATGAATTACCCTTAAATCCTCAAACTTCATTACAGGTGTTTGACAAGTGGGCTATTGAATTTATAGGTCCGATACAACCACCAGGGAGGAAGACAGGTGCACAATACATTATTACTATGACAAAGTATTTGAAAAGATTGGTAGAAGCACAACTAGTGAAGGACTGTACCACTGCTATAGCCGCAAAATTCATGTTTCAATATGTGTTGACAAGGTTTGGATGCGCGGAGATACTGATGAGCGATAGGGGTATGCACTTCCTCAATGAAACTATTTCGTGATTCTCGAATAATTTTAGGTGTATCATCAGAAAAGTATGCCTGTAACCCTCAGGAAAATAGAATAGTTTAAGCTTTTAATAAGATCTTGGAGAATGCATTGACTAAGGTCTGCAACGCACAGAGGAACGATTGGGATTTGCACATACCAGCGGTCCTATGGGCATATAGGACGATGTGTAAGAAGCTAACAAGACAAACCCTGTTCAGGTTGGTCTATGGGACAGAAGCAGTCATGTCATTGGAGTATATTGTGCCAAGTCCATGGATTGCAACATTAATTGAGATGGTTGATTGTGAGACTATGGAAGAGCACCTTGCACAGTTACTGGAGCTCAAATAAGACTGATTTTTAGTAGGATTTCACCAACAGGTGTAGAAGGAGAACGAGAAAGCCTGGCATGATTTACATATTAAGTTGTGCATCTTCAAGGTGAATGAGTTGGTGCTACTATATGATAGCAAGTTCACGAAGTTTCAAGTAAAATTTCAAATGCATTGGTTGGGACCTTATATCTTCAAGAAAATCACAAATGCGGGCACAGCTCAACTCACGAAGCTGAATTGCGAATTATTTCCAGGAAAAGTGAATGGAAGTCAGTTGAAGTTGTATCAAGGGGATCCTGCCCCTGCGTGATGATACTATGATGGAAAGATAGTCTTAGTACTCCAAGCAGCTTCAAGGAGGTACGGGACTATAAATGACACTGCCCAAAGAATGGTGAAACGAAGTAAGGGGGATGTGCGAGGAATGTGCCAAAGGAAGTGCACCAGGAGGGTTGTGCCATGGAGGATGGTGTCATGCAGCTGGGTCCAAAAATAACCATTGAGTGCATTTAGCTGATTAGATGGCGAAAACCCCATTAGGAGGACTGGGTAGGTGACATTTATGGTGAAAATATTTGGAAATATGATGCCAAATATGCATTTATGATCAGAAATTGGAGGGAATGGTCGGATTTGAAATTGAAATCGCCTATAAATCTGGCATGTTGGGCTATAGTCAAAAACTTTGCGTTTTGAAAATTATTTGTAAGCTCTGTTATCTAAAACCTATGAACTGAGAAGATTGGGAGAAACTTCTGTCACAGTCGACGTTCGTAAATTTTCCTGAATCGAACCGTGAGCTCATCTTCGAGAAAATGAATGCAACAAATCCCAGAGAAGTTGCTATCTCTGAAGACGTTATCTCTGAAGTCGCCATCTCTAATGCCACAACCCATGAAATTGCATAGATAATGGAAGATACACCATCTGTGTCTACGACGTTGAGGTCGCCTAGGCCTAAACCATTCGCTGCTAAAGGAGAAGCAGAAGAAACCTCAAGTTGTACCGTTGAGGTAGTCACCAAGGAATAACCCCATTGAGATTCGGTAGAAAGGGAAGATGGACAAGGAAAAACAACCATACGAACCCCTAGATCTGGATGAAGAGGAGATTCACAATGGGGTTGAAGAGTTGGATGTTGAGGAGGGAAAACCTATCACTAGGCTCCCGGATTATATCCCTTTATGACAGGGAAAAAAGAAGGTACCCAAGGATCCAGATTCTCGCAAGATTATGGTCTCCACACCGCTATTGCCGGAGAAAGTGCCATTTGAAGGCATACAATTAGGATGCATTCCCGCACTCAAAATGGAGGACTGGGATCTAGCTAACCACGAGAAATTCCTGCACTTGGTGACAAACAAATATTTGGCAAAGATATACTATGAGGAGACTGGAGTCATGTGACTAGAGACTATGAAGTGGGTCGCGGGGGTTGAAAAATCTAGGTTGTTGAATATGTTGTCGATGACACACTTTAATCGAACCACTATCAACACAGTGTGACTACACTAATTGTTTACGCTGGCGCATGATGGGTGTCTCTGGCTGGGAGAGCCCATCCCCATCATAGATATGTTGATCCAATGTATCACAAGGTTTCCCTACAAAGGATTGGATACCACCAAGGAGTTTGGAGGCAAGAGTCAATAGAAACAAATTGCGCACAAAATGAAGCACGAGTATGGCTTGGTGAAGAAGTTGCACAGATACTCTATCTGTTCCATCACTGACATGGCAGTGCATTTTTCCACCCAGATATTGGCTTGCAAGATTATGAGAAAGTGTCGCCTAGATGAGGTGCTAGTGCCATTTGTTTCCTTGGTTTCACAATGCACGAAGGAGGTGCAGTGCAACTGGGTGTAGTACCTCTACAAAGATTTCCTGTTGAATTATCACAAAGCATAGGATGACGACACGACATTCAATTATGCCTGGCTACTACTATTGATTGCCCTTGTCATGTGGAGGCTTCCAGAGGACTGTAAGTTCCCTCCATGGGAGGATTCTTTATCGGAGTCCATAAATTTTGCTCCGCTATGGGCAACAAAGGACCCAGAGAGGGTCATGGAGACAAAATTGTTATGGGTGCTAGTCAAGATGGACCTTCACACCGTGATCAGCCAGAGGCCAAGGCTATCACCAACATTGTTTTGACAATTGGAGGCCTACACGGAGTTTAAAGCTGATTTCCATAACGTATCCATCTACGCGAGGAGAGACCCTAAGAAAATATGGTACAAGTTACCATACCTAGTAACAGAAGCAGATGTATAGGAAGTCATAGGAAAATGGCCAGCTGAGTGGAGTTAGCCATCAAATCTTGGTGCAAGAATAAGCACGGTTGGGTAAAGTTCCTCCGCGCAAGCCACAACAATGCAAAAGAAAAAGGATGTTGTGCAGGCTATTGCTCGAGGGAAAGCAGCGCAAAAAATGAAAGAGGTTAAGCAGGCCACAACCCAAGAAAAATCCACACATGAGAAGAAAGAAGATGTTTCTAAGGCATCCACTAACAAGGAGTGCCCCATGAATGACGTCACATAGGCAGTTGAGGATTCTACTTCTCTACATACTGTGGATAAGGAAGGGTCCAAGGAGAAAGGGGGCGGTGGCGAGGAGCATATCACTCCCTTTAAATTGTAGAAACGGACCAAGGAGATGACTTCTAGGCCTAGGAAGAAGCGGAAAGCAAACAAGCATGCACATGCGGATCCAATGGTCCTCACATAGGGGGACTTGGATGAGATCGGAGACAAGTTCTGCAACACAACAATAGAGCCGTGGACACAGTTTGAGGAGCAATACATGAAGACGTTGGGGAGTGTGCAGTAGGATCTCTGTGAGTTGCATATTCAAACAAGTTGAATTCAGGCGAGTGTGGGACAAGAGAGCATGATTCAAGTGAGCTTACAGCAAGCCAACACGTCGGTACTAGACACAGACAAGACTTTGGACCTCAGAGTTATTCCCTTACCAAAAGGATCACTGAGCAGAGGTAGATGAAGCAAAAACCCAGCTCAAGAAGATGAAGGATGTGGGTGTCAACTTAGCCACACTACCTATTCAGACCCTCCACTGCCATAACTTCACATTCCAAAGGATGCAAAAGCACCTGCGAAGATTTGAAAGCTAGTTTCCATAGTAAGAGAATCAAAGGAGGAGGTCGATCGGGTAATATTTGAATTTTAAATGAAGATCTTAGAGCTATAATTGAAATTGCAGCCAACAACTCCGCTATAAATCTGGGAGCAATGTGGAGCAACCATCAGGGAGAGAATGGCCACTTTGGATGCAACAATCATAGGCTACACACTAAGCTTCGAAATATGGACGACTCTGCAGGAGGACCCAAACCTATAGAAACTTGGCACAAATGTTCGGGAGACGCAACGAAAGTTTGATGAAATCAGGGCAACTACGCGCACTTTCCCGCCAGTCCACCACCTCGCTTAATTGCAAGAAGGGAAACAACTACAATCACAAATTGAAGAGATATAGATAAAAGAGGTCATTTTAAAGGAAAGAATCCAGCCATGGATAGAGGAAGCAAGTCAACTTACTATGTCCTTTTAGGAAAAGTTGAAGACACTCCAAAAGACTCAAAGGACAATGTGCCTCACAATGGAGGGGTCGACTACAGAAAACCTGGTATAGGAAGTGCAACAAGCCACGATACAGGGTTTTGCTGACCTAGAAGCATTGCAGGTCAAATTTAGTGACCTTCACAACAAGATCAAGGCACCAACTAAGTGACTCGAGGACGAGTCAATGAATTTGTGTTGGGGGCCTGTTGGGATGGGGTCCCTAGGGTAAATTTTGTTAAGTTTTGAGTCATTTTTGCAATATATTTTTGTAGCAAAGGAAAAGACTTCATGAAATGTGGAAAGCAGAGCACTGAGCTAAGTAGAGTCAAAAGGGGATTTAGTCCCTTAGGTGGGTATGTAATAGAGTTGTTTTGAGACCCACCCATGGTCTGCGGACCATGGTATTGTAAAGCAAAGGATATATAAAGTTGAGTCATAGCGAGTATTAGAATATAACTTTTGTCAAAGAATCATTGTAGGGGCAAGGAGCTAAGGTAGGAAAAGTCTATTTCCTGTACTTAAGTGAAAGGGGAAGGCTCCTACAGTTGAGTGCATGAAGATGTTGGTGAGTCTGCAAGCTAAGTGCACGGGCCCCTACAACTGAGTGCGTAGGGAGGAGAAGTATGTAATTGAATGTTTATTCATAATAAATACTATTTAGGGAGTAATTATGATGCATTTGTGCCTTGTTGTTTACTTCTATTTAAGTTTATGTATCTTCGCTTTGTGATATGTTTTATGTTAATTAATGCTTATTTATTACGTGAAACAGATAGATCTATAATATTTATGCATAATAAGTGCAATTAAATACCTTCACGAAGATCTAGAAGTCGTTAGATAGATCTTTTGTAGTTAGCTTTCTGCAAAGGGTAGATCTATGCGAAGTCAAATCTAGGCCATAAGGGCTTCAGAATACACATCACATAAGCCTCTGGATGTAGAAACCTGGTTATAGCATCCCCCAATACTACTTCAGGTGAGACTGCAACCTACGCTACGCAGGTTTTTCTGAAAGGGCCAGCAATGTAGGGTTTTTTTGGTTGGCACGGCTAACTCTGAACCTGAGTCAGGACCCCTTAAGACAACAAATTTGAGTATTCATTTGTCTCTATCAATGTTGTATTTACTCTGTAGGAGATGGAAGAGACGTGCCCTATGTTTGGTTTGTTTTCATTTTTGCTAATATTTTGGAAGAAATGCATAAAAAGAAATAAATGGTAGCCTTTGTTGTCGTTGTGCCAACATCAATGGATTTGAAAACCATTGATTTAACCATCAAAAACTGTGGTAACTATAATAAACAATAAGAACCTGGAAGTCTGGTCAATGCACTTCAGTCTTCAACACTCAAAGGCCCCCATTCAATCTATTTTTTGCATTGTTATTCTCTCTAAAGCTTTCAGGAAACATTCACAAGCAGTGTCAGAGAGACTGTTACAATTGAGGTTTGAACTGTTGAGGCAGCTTCATCTCAAGTCTTTGCAAAGGTAAGGTTGATTCCATGTAAGATAAGAGTGAGTGAGGTAATGTGAGAAGTGGATCTAAACAGAAATTGCAGGCAACATGAAGGGGAAATTTGTTAGCTCTGTGAGAGTGAATGTGGAACAAGAAGTGGAATGAGAGAACTGAGCATTAGAGTAGGGTTCTTAGTGTTTATGGATTTACCAACTATGTCCCACATGGCCCTTATTTTTATTTTAGTTTGTTTTTTGAATCACCATAAGCCAACACAGTGTGAGGCAACCCTGAATTTTTGAGGGACTTGAGGACTGTCCCTTAAATGTTCTTGATTTATGGACCAGAATGGTTTGGGTGTGGGCTAAACGTTCTTGAGTTCCCAGTGACCTCCTCGAGAAAATTAGAACATTTTTTGAAGTGTCCCAAGGTTCCTTGAAATGTGATATTAGCAGGTACATCTATTTTAAGGCAGTTCCGAGCCCCGGTGTAACATAGCCATTTTCTTTTTTATTGTCTTTATGAGTTTCTTTTTCTTATTTGTCCTAGTGGCATGATTATGTATTAATAGATTCAGATGACCTAGACTGATTCGGTTGCTAACTCTTAAGCCAACTGGAGTTGGTATTGTTATAGTCAACCAATCCCAAGTACACTACCTGAGTCGTGTATCATTGGAAGCATTTTGAAAGATTGCAATGTGGATTACGAGTTGTCCTGAGTTTTGAATTATTTACCCAACATATTTGATTAAGTGCTAAATTCATATCTGCATCACTAACAATAAAGTGAGAGGCATGAGAGTATAGAAGCTTCTAAAATTGTCAGACAATTGTTTTGCAAAAATAGTTCATCATGATTTTTTACCATGGCTTATTTGTAGTTAAATTACAGTTGTAGCAAAAGTGAAGTTTTATAGGGAATTTCCCCTGCTGATTTGCTTCTTGATTCTTGTGGGAGTTGTTTTGATTTATGTGTAGTTTGATAATGCTTAACTGGAACAAATTCATGAAGCATTGTTTTGCACCTGTTATGCTTGCAATTTTATTGTTAAGGTGGTCTGATTTGTTTTAGTTGTTATCTAAACTTTTCATGTTGTGTTTATCTCACGTGTTGAGTATGTTAAATTTTATGTAATATTGTATGATTAGTTGTTAGATTAATCTGGTTAGCTTAGGTGAATATTAAATTCAAATTCTTTCTTATCTACTCTTGAGAAAACATCTTTATTGCTCACAATTTTGGTTATTATAAGGGTCTACAAATGTCAATGTTGTATTGAAGTTGTTCCAATTGGCATTATAATCAAGATTGTAATGACTTTCCATTTGCATTAGTGACTAGCTTAGAGAGACAATTACAACTATATCACTTGAAGTCATGTAGATGTGTGTAAAATGGTTGCTATGTTTATAAATTGCCTGTTAAAATCAAGAGAAGCCTTCAAAGGTCTTATTTTAGGCACTCATTTTTTCTTTATTTTTTTTAATCCTTCCCACAATGATAGTCCATATGGTCTACAATGGCAATGAGGGAAGATAGTGAAACACATCTCTATATAGCTTCATAGCATTCATTCCATCCTTGATCCTCCCTCTCTGACAACATCTATGAGTGGCTTGCTTCTGGCTCAGGCTTGAGAGAAGTGGGGAAGTATATATCAACTTTGAATGAATATCTATTAAGGGCTTAGCATGCTACTTTGATTAGAGCCTCTTTGGAATGATTATTCCTCGCTTTCCATGTTATGTATGTTATGAGGTTCTGGTTGATAATGTCAACTTCAACTTTGAAGTTTGGCTTCCACAAAATTGTACAGAGGTGAATGATCTGGGAGATGCTATTTAAGGTACAATGATTGTTCTTAGTATATTCTTCTTTATTGAAATTCTATAGGGATAGAAGTAGATGTGCTTATTGCATCTCCACATCGTGTCTATTAAATGGAATGAATTTGTTAATATATCTAAGACAATTAAATCCATACAAAACTTACCCTGGAAATATGAAGTTCTTGACTAAGTAGTGGTAGATAGATTTTTTATGGTATCACATATTGGAAATCATGAAATGTTGCATCTTGTTAGAGTTCATTCCAAGACAAATGGGATATATGATATGTTGGCATTATGTGATACTGTAAGTTTGTAACTTGTATATTCTTTGAAAAATCCCACAATTTCATTAATCATGGTCTTATAACTATTTATAGGATATGATTTTACTTATGTTCTAGGACTTCTTTCATGTTATAAAATCATTGCATTTAAAAAGAAAAGAAAAAATGTTTGTTAACTAACTAAAATCAATTTCGCAGAGCTAAAATTTCAATGCCCTTTCATATGTGCACTTGCTTGTACATTTTTATTTGTTTGCCTGTGTGGCATCTAAGATCACCATAGAGGTTGAGAACATTTCATGCCAACTGAATCTTTGGTTCAGAGATGCCAAGTCCATGTTTTCCATGTTGATTCTGATGCATTGATCTATTCACATCCTATTCATTCTGCTTACTGGTATATGTACTGCCTGTCATGCAGCTGAAAAGTATGTTAAGAAGAAACAACCTAGAACAAGCACTTGTATATTCAGGAAATATAGCCTTATATGAAAATCCTGATGGTTAAAGAGAGGATGATATTTATTAGGTTGTCAGTCTAGTTCATAGTTTGTAAGAGGCTCAATGCATAGAAATTTTGTTTTTGAGCATTTGAATTGTGATGTACAATAACTGATATCTTCAATAACATGTACTGAGGATTTCCTTCCTGTTTTAATGTACTGCAGAGGCTATTTGAGCCCGATTTTGATACCTTCTTCTAATCTACACCTTTGATTTGTTGGAGATGATTGTGTTGTGGAGAGGTTGGTTGTTTTGATTCTTGGTAATGAGAAGTCAAGTGTCGTTATTGAAGGGATTTCTTCAGATACTTTTAGAAGATATTTTTTGTTAAGTTTACCTGGTGGAAAGCTCTCATATTTCTGGTAGTCAGAGAAGTCTAAGTTGGTTGGAGATGAGTTGCTCTCAAAGGTAGATTGCTAACTGTAGTATGTGAATATAATTAAATAGTATTAGTAATTGAAATAAATTGCCATGTGTGAACATTGTCTATTAATCCTAATATTTGGCTCTTTTATACAAATAGAAGATCTACTTGGATGGAGGCCTTCTCTTTCACAACTTACTGGAATATATGAGTCACAGCTTGATTCATTTGCAACTTAACTTAGAACTTCTTTTCTTGGATCAGTAAGTTCTTCCACTCAACAAGATCCAGTTTCATCTTCACACAATGTTAGTATGGTGAACTCTACTGAAGCAGTCTCTGGTGCAACTAACTTGAGAAACATATTAGCTCCATTTGTATGACCTTCACAACGCTTCAGACTTGGTTTAATTCAACCAATTATGCATGGGAATTCCCATGTTTACAATCAAGGTTGCTTGTAATCTTCCCTAAAACATCTTCTATCCTTGCGTCACAATCCAATCAGGAGGATGCTTCAGATTAGTCTGAGTAACCGACTTGAGCAACAATCTCTGAAATCTCTGCATCGTTGGTAATCTCCACACTTCTGAGATTAGTCAGATACCCTTTAGGATCCACATCCGTGAATCCTAAAACTGAATCAAATAGCCTATTGAGCTTCGAAGACAACACAATCCCTCTCCCCTCTCCAACAATCGTCAGATCAGTCACTGGTGTAATGCCCTACTTGATCCTATCATGCTAATTTTTATTAGTGTTTAATTAACCTAAAAATATTGACTTATAATTATTAAGAAATATTGGTATATACCTACATTTGTGAAAATGTAATGTTATTTTACTAATATGGCTTTTATTATTGTTATTATTCAATTCCAAAGTTGTCTTTTCAAATTTAATTTTGGATAGAAAATGGTATCCTCCAATATATTTCTAAATTAAATATCCCTATCCCAAGGTGTCTTCTCAAATCTACTTTTGAGAAGATATGGTCTTCTCAAATTTAATTCTAAATTAAATATTTATATTTTATTCCCAAAGTGTCTTCTCAAATCTACTTTGAATAAGATATTTTAAGCAAAGTCAATGATAATAAATAAAAGGATAAGGGGGTAGTCATGACATTAGTGTTAGGTGGTTGAGGTGGATGGGAGAAAGAGACATAAAATGGAAGGAGGATGAGAGGAGAGGGGGAGATCCTTGGTCTTGGTTTTTGGTTTTGGAGGATTTTTTTTTTTGGGAGGAATTTGGAGAAAGAAAAGGGAGAGAATGGAAAGATAAATGAGAGAATTCAAATTTGGATCTATTTGACGGTGTTGGTTTAAGTTGGACACACTACAGCTGGTTGGACTTGGGCTCGGAGGACTAGAGAACCCATGGAGGTTCCCTGAGCTAATAATTTATTCCTAGTTGGTTTTGAGGCAAATTCAGTTGAGTAGTCAAGAAAAACATTCCAACAGAGTCAGGAGCACCCTAACCAATCTACTGGAACAAGTATTCTTTCATTTATTGATTACTTATGTAAAATGTTGAAATGAAATTTCTTACTTGTTTAATATGTTGTAAATAAATTGCACTTGTATATTTTCATCAGATACACAACTAGAGGTATTCATGTTGTGACCTTTGTTGTCCCCATGGAGGAGCTCTTGAGCTTCAAACCGGGTGTAAGAGTGGAGCACTTCATAGAGATATTAGCACAAGAACTAGCTTGTTGGTTATTTGGAAAGGAGAATGATGGAAGCAGAAGTAGATAAAAAAATGGAGGATTGGGGGGCATGGATGGAGGAGACCGACTTATCCTCGCTAAGCCCATTGCAGTTAGTTGTTGCCTCTCCGCCTTCCCCTGCACCATTCAACATTTCGGATGGGGACAAAGATTTGTCATTGAGGAAGAGAATGATGCAGGCGTTGAAGTACATAAAGGATTCTAAGTCCACCGAGTAGAATGTGCTGGCGTAGGTGTGGGTTCCCATTAGACAGGGGGCTAAACACATGCTCACTACCTGCGAGCAGCCCTTCGTTGTCCTCTTCCAACAATGTTCTCTTCCAGTATTGCACTCTGTCCTTGACTTATCTCTTCTCGGCCAAGGAGGAAGGGGAGAATGAGGAGGAAGGTGATGGTGACAGCTGCGGGCACTCCCATGCACTTGTCGGCTTGCCTGGGAGGGTTTTATGGCGGAAATTGCCTGAATGGACGCCCAATGTGTAGTACTACTCTGTGAACGAATATCGTCGTGTTGCTCATACTCAACACTATAATGTTCAAGGGAATTTGGCTCTTCTGGTGTTTGAACCTCCGTGCTAGTCTTGCATTGGTGTGGTGGAGCTCGTCATGACTGCACAGAAAATTAACTATGGACCCAAAGTGGACAAAGTTTGCAGATCCCTCTAGGCTATTAATTTGAGAATCTAATAGGAAAGCGAAACAAGCAACCACACAACCAAAACCATACAAAGAAAAATCAGGATTTAGGGATTACATCTCTGATAAATTATTATGCATATAGACTTACTACCCACAACATCACGTGTCAGTGCTTCTTCTCGCTTAATGAACTCAACTTTTGATATTAGATATCAATAGTTCCATGATGTACTCGTCTTTCTAGTTTGAAATTTCTCCATTTTGAGAAGTGAAAATCATTTTATTTGAATTGAAGATTTTGGTGTAATAACGACCTATGGTTTAAGGACCTGCGGTCCAGGCGACTCCACCGTGCGAAGTGCGTGCGAGGAGCTCGTGCGAAATGTGAAACGAAATGAACTTTGGACGAGTTTATAAGGTGTTGGGCGAGTTGAGGCGGCGGTCCCATGAGTTGGGCGGGCCGACCCTCCTCCTGGGCGAGACAACACATTGTGAACAAGTCGGCTTGGGCGTTGGGCGTGGGTCGACCGGGTGACATAACCCGCCACCCGCCCGTATATATTGGAGGGCGTTTGGAGGCAAACAACCATCATTCGATCACACCAGTTCGAACAAGGAGTTCTACAATGCGTGGATGAGCCCGCATTACTGGCAGAACTCGGGTGAAAAAACTCGTGCAGAAAAGTCGTTCAGAAAAGTCGGGTGAAAAACTCCAGTGAGAAACTCAGGCGAAAAACTCGTGCAGGAAAATCATGCAGAAAACTCGGCAAGGGGGAACTCGGGTGAGGTCATCGAGCAGAAAACTCGAGTGAGGTCGTCAGGCGACCCGGGTGAGGTCGTTTGGGCGAGCCAGGTGAGGTCGTTGGGGGACCCAGGTGAAGTCGTTCGGGCGAACTGGGTAAAGTCGTGTGGCGACCCGGGGGAAGTCGTGTGGCGACTCGGGTGAAGTTGTTCGGGTGAACGAGTTTGGGTGAACGGGTGGACGTGCGGACAGGCAGCTGGGCGAGGGCGCGCCATGCACACTGAAACGAACAATCGTGCGGACGGGCGACCCGAGTAGGGCGAGCCGCACACGACGAAACGATGGAAACGGTGAAGTGTTGGAGTTGTGAACAGAGGTGTGACTCGTGTGGAGGCGCCCGTGTGTGGCGACTTGGTTACGACGAGGCGCGCCCAAGTTGCGCAAACAACACGATCATGCGACGAGGTGAACGAAGGGTTGGTGAGTCGTGCGGCGACCGTGCGGAGGCGCCGATGAGCTAGGCAACCGAGTTTGCCGAAGTTGGAAAATTGGCTAAGTGTAAATTTTGGGTTTCCCAAGATTTAACTTGTACTTATAAATGAAGATTAATATATTGATATCGGGCAGACTCATATTGCAGGGAGTTGCCCCTCCCTTTATATTGTTGTGCAATGGTATATGTGTTAATTGTTGTTGATGATGAATATGTATGGGTTTTCATCTGCATAAAGGCTAATAATAATACTTGGTAACAAAAAAATAAACTAAGTATGAATGTTAAGTGTACTCTACAATCGTAAGTATTGGTGAAAAGAAAACGATTGGTAATGCCACACCTCGCTATAAGCAGTTGAAAGACTACCGTAGGTGTAGGGGCGTGACACGTGGGAAGTGAAAAATTGGATTTTTGTTTATAGTTAGGAGTAGGGCTTTCTCTGCTGTGGGTGCGTACTCTTATCGGTAGTGAGCTGCTATAAATGATGGGTACGAAAGCTGGGAATGATCGGTACGTGAGATTGGCAGATGGGTAAGTTACCGGTGCTTGTTCCTAATCGGCGTTATGCGGGGCAATAGCATAAGCAAGGGCAGGTTCGATTAGTAGCACTCTCTCTAAATATGATCCTTAGCTAGACTCCTCTCCTGCCCGTACTATTCTTTGAAGCAAGCAAATATATTAAATTAAATTTGTATTTAAATATGTTCAATCAGTTAAAATATTTAAATTTGTTAAACCTGTTAAAATATTTTCGAAAGCAGCAAAATTATCTTGATGGAAATAAGTGTTATTTTTCACAGTGTTTACGACACCAATCAATTCCATTTACTACCAGCAAATGGAACCAGTCGTAACAATGTGCATGTCAATCCACAAAAAACTTATCCCCGCTCTTGTCGTATGGTTTCACACTACCGAATTTGCTTGTCAACATTTACCGATTCAAAGTTGTCACCATATCTTCTTGTTTTATATTATCATCATGTCTCTCATACCTAAACGTCTTATACCAAAACTTTATAATCATATTATGTTTTATGTTTCTTCAAAATATTTTAAACGTCTTTTCTTTTTAATCTCTTCTTCCTATACCTTTAAATAATTTATTTATTGGACAATATGGGATAGTCCAATTACCAATAAGGTTAATAAAATAATTATATTTCATTTAATATATCTATTTATCTATATATGTTTTTAATTTAAATTATTTTATGAAAGAAGTGGTGATGGGAACTTTTAATTTTAGGTGTTACTTTATTTTTAAGATTTATATTTTCTTATTACATAAAAATATAATATTTTATTTACCAATGGAAATGTTGTTTATGGCTTTTCATATGGAATAATTGTACCTTAATTTTGTTGATAGTATGGTTATTATTATTATTCAATTTTATCCATGCAGTGATTTGATTGCTAAGTCTACGAAGGCATATATACTCTACAACCCTCTGGTTTTGAACTTGTGACCTCTGAGGAGGAAACATGTGCTCTTAACCATTAAGCCCACTCAAACTCTATTAAAGTGTTGATCATGCTTTGTCCAAATTGTGATAATAGGTGAAATGAAAAAAAACTAATAAACAAGAACCATATCAAAAGACATATGATAAATAAATTTATATATTTATTAATACATAATTTAAAGTCATTAAACATTATAATAAAATTAAGCATAATATATATATATATATATATATATATATATATATATATATTTAAGTGATTTATTAGTATGGATCTTTAATAAATATCTATAATATCATTTAACTAATAAATCACTTAAATTATAAATATATATATATATATATATATATATATATATATATATATATATAGATATAGATATAGATATATATATATATAATTATAATTTAAGTGATTTATTAGTTAAATGATATTATAGATATTTATTAAAGATCCATATTTATTTGTATTTATTTATATCAAACTTTATATACATGGTATCATTATATGTTTACATTTAAATGGGAAAAATATTAATAACATATTTTTATATTATATATCACATAAATTAGATATTATATGTCAATTGTTGACTTTATGGGAATGCCCAAATAAATAAGGAAATTGATAAGTTAAATATTGTGTTTGAAATGGTTAATAGTAAACTTAGTTTGAGAAAAAAGAAATGAAAGGTTAAGTTATTTTCTTATCCATTACCATTTGTAGCTTCACTCTCAAAGGACATTTTGTGGAGAGTATGCTCAAAGAGCCAAGAACTATAGTGAAAGGATTGTTCATTAAAAGTTCAACAACCATTTGGAGTTGGTTTCCCATTTTAGTTTCCAAGGTAGATATTGTGTTCATTATGCCTCAAATGGTTTGATACTTCTATGTCTAAGAAATAAATATGTATCTAGAATTAGTGAAAGTTCTTCTTCATATTTAAGCTACCAATTGAAATTGAATTAATGGTTATTTTGGTGGATACACAAGAATGGTTCCAAATTTCATTCTAGATTAGTATTTTGAAGATCACCAAGAGCGAACTAATATTCCAATATATTAAACCAATTCATTAATTAAAATTTTGTAGGTTACATATCAGATCACACATGAGAGGATTTAATGGATCCTTGGGGATTTTCCCAGTATTAATAATTCTCATTTATGAGCATAGTAAAAGAAAAACATATGTCTATCATTTTATATATATGTGTGTGAGTCGACTAAGAGTGGACAAGTCCTAATTTGGAACATATATTGGAACAGTTCAAAATGGGGAAGATGTGGGGAAATCGAGGTCAAGGAGGATCATCCCAAGGACCTCCTATACATAATCCATTGCCATCGCTTAAACTAGCTCTCATCTTGTGCTCCCTAGAAGTAATTAATGATACTTTATGAGGGCGTCAAACAACTGAGGTGGAAGTGGAACACCCTCATCAAGGTTGGGAAATCTCAAGGGATCAAGAGACTCCGATAGAGAACCTCCAATAAAGGAAATTACTAGGGAGCTCCAAAAGATTAAGATCCCAGAGTTTGTTGGAGGTCGTGCTATCGAACGAGAAGAAGCCAGGTTAGAAGGAATAAGAAGGTGCTTTGCACTAAGAGATTATACTTCCAATTCAAAAGCTAAACTAGCAATATTCCAACTTAGAGATAGTGCTCTGAATTGCTGAGGTAACTTAGAGTGTCAACTACACCTCACGCTAGACACAGCTACTTGGGAGTTATTTGAGGAGGGGTTTAGGAAATAGTACCTACCAACATATTATGAAGAACAACAGGTAGGAGACTTCCATGCTTTGGTACAGGGAAACTGCATGGTAGAGGAATATGAGATTAGATTCATGGAATTGGTCAAGTATGTCTCCTACATGGACACTGATCAACACCAAGCAAATCGTTTCATTTTGGATTGAACCCTAATATTAGGGCAATGTTGCAGATGTGGAAACCATCCTCAGTTGTAGAAGTTGTCGAACATGCTTGTTATGTTGAAGAGAACTTACACTTAAAAGGTGGAAACAAAACCATTTTTACACAACAACCAAGGTGTATGGGGAAGGCCCCTCGTACCTTCTCCAGGGGTGGAAGTTTGAGGCCACCACCATATGGAAATAGGGTTGTACCCAGAGCACCGATAGTGGGGATTTCAATGGTTACCAATGCAGCTTCACCAGCAGGTTCGAGGACTTGTGTAAATTAAGGTCATACACGAGGAGCCATAAGTAGGGGCAGGGGTCTCAGGGGAAGGAGTCATTTCCAAAGAACTCCACAACATTATGTTCAAAGTCTACCACACATCATTTATTGGTGATGCAGGGGACCTCATTACCAACATGATTTTCCTAAGTTACAAACTAGTGACAATCGTAGAGAAGGAAAAGAACTAATGGGGGGATAAAGTAGCCACCATCCAATCTATGCAGCAGTTGATAACCAACAAGTTGAACACCAATATGATGTGGTAGAAACCTTAGGTATGATAAACAAAGTAAAATTTAAGTTTTTTTTTTATTATGGTGCTACATATAGTTTCATTTCACTAGTTGCCTTAGAAAAATTTGGGTTGGCAGCCTATGAGCATGATGAATTTAAGCAAGTTTAAATGGCCTCTAGGATAAAATAAGGAGTAGGACCTAGTGTTTACCAATGTCAGGTGAACCTTAGAGTGTGTTTAACTAAGTTGAAAGCATATGTCGCAACACTAGGGACGTATGATGTAATCATCAAAATGGACTGGCTAGAAGCTCATTGAGCTTTGGTAGACTATTTAAAAAAGAAGGTGACTTGTTTAGATGATGAAGGTAGGTCAACTGAGATTTGTGGTATGAGAGGAGTGTCCCTATGATTCATCTCCACGATGAAGGTAAAACGATGTCTTCAACAAGGTTGTAAACTATATGTGGCCGAGGTTGTAAGTCACCAGAAAGGACCCTCCCTAGATCAAAACCCAGTTTGTTGGAATTTAAGGATGTTTTTCCTAAGAAATTTCCTGGATTACCTCCAGTGAGGGAGATTGATTTCACAATCGATCTAAAACCTCGTGCAAAACTCATCTCCAAGAAACCCTAAAGGATCACCGCTCCAGAACTTTGTGAGTTACAGATGTAGTTAAAAGAGCTTTTAGACTTGGGATTTATTAGACATAGTATTTCACCTTGGGGTGCACTCATGATTTTTTTCAAGAAGAAGGATAGTTTCTTAAGGCTATGCATCGATTATAGGGACTTTAATCGAGCCACAATAAAGAATGGTACTTGATACCTCGAATAGATGACCTATTTGATCAAATGAAGGGAGCAACATTTTTCTCTAAGATCAATCTACGATCTGGATATCACCAATTGAGCATTAAGGAAGATGACTTCTCAAAAACCAAGTTTTGAACTTGGTTTGGGCACTATGAGTTCATAGTTATTCCATTTGGTTTGACCAATGCACCAGCAGTATTCATGAGCTTCATGAATGGTGTGTTCATGAAGTATTTGGACCAATTTGTGTAAGTATTTCTGGAAAATATTCTTTTGTATTCCAAGAATGAAAAGGAGCATTTAGAGCACCTAACGGTTGTATTGACTTGCTTAAGGGAAAATCAATTGTATGGAAAATTGTCAAAATGTTCCTTCTTTCAAAAGAAAATTCATTATCTTAGGCACATCATTTTAGGTGAAGGGATTTAAGTGGACTTGGAAAAGGTAAAGGCCATAATGGATTGGCTAGTACCAAAAAATGCTCATGAGGTGCATAGTTTTATGGGGCTAGCAAGTTATTATCGTAGGTTTGTGGAAGGGTTTTCGAGTATTGCAAAACCCATCACCACATTACAACGAAAAGGGGTGAAGTATGAATGGACATATGAATGTGACACTGCATTCACTGAACTAAAGAGGTTACTAACTAGTGCACTGATCCTTTGAGTACCAGACATGGAAAAATAATTCACTGTTTGCACCGATGCTTCAAAGCAAGGATTGGGAGCAGTGTTGATGCAAGGAGATGGAATAATAGCTTACGCATCTAGAAAATTGAAGAAACATGAAAAGTTGTATGCTACCCATGACTTAGAGTTGGTAGTAGTGATGTTACTTTTGAAACTATGGAGACACTACCTCATTGGAAGAAGCTTTGAGTTAAGAACAAATCATCAAAGCCTGAAGCACCTCTTCACCCAAAGGGATTTGAATGCTAGACAGAGGCAGTGGAGTGAATTCATGAGTGAATATGATTTTGGGATCTCATACATTAAGGGAAAGGAGAATTTGGTGGTTGATGCACTAAGCAGGACGCCACAAACCTTCTCCCTACTACCCTTGAGGGCTAATTTGAGGGAACGCATGTTGGAGAAACTCTTTGAAGATAATTGGTATCTAAAGGTTATATCAACACTCTAGAGTGGGAAGCGGATAGAACCAAAGTTTGAGGAATATGTCCTTGAACTAGATGGACTATTGAGATTCGAAGGAAGAATGTACATCCCTAAGGAAGGGGGTATAAGAAGAACCATCCTCGAAGAGTCACATAGAGCATTCTATTGTGCACATCTCGAAGTGAAGAAGATATATTCAGACATGAGGAAACTCTTCTTTTGGGTGGGAATGAAACATGACATAGTCCAATTTGTCACGAAATGTCTTGAATGTCAATGGGTGAAGGTTGATCATCGCCATCTAGTGGGACTCCTACAACCACATGACATCCCTATGTCTAAATGGGAGGTCATTTATATGGATTTTGTTGTGGGTTTTCCACCCACTTCATAGAGGCACAATTCTATATTTGTTGTAGTTGATAAATTGACCAAGAGTGCCCATTTCATCCTAGTGAGAGACACTTACGATGTTACTGATGTGGCACAAGTTTTTGTAAGTGAAGTTATTCAATACATGGGTTTCCCACAAAGATCATTTCTGATAGAGACCCTCGCTCTACATCTAGGTTTTGGACAATTTTGCAGTCAATGTTGGGGACTTAGTTAAACCATAGCACTGCATATAATCCAGAAATAGACGGGCAGATTGAAAGAGTAAATCAAGTTATGGAAGACATGCTCACAATGTACGTCATGGATAATTAGACTCAGTGCGAAATGTATGTGCCATTGGTAGAGTTTGCCTATAATAACAATTACCATAGTTCCATTGGGATGCCTCCTTACCAAGCTCTATATGGGAGGCCATGCAAAATGCCATTGAGTTGGGAAAATTTAGAGGATCAAGTAATAGTTGGGCCTAAATTAGTTCAAGAAATGGAGGAACATGTAAGAGAGATTTGACAAAGGTTGTAGGAAGCAAAATATAGAAAGAAGAGCTATCCAGATTCATATAGGATTGATTGTAGTTATGAAGTAAGAGACCAAGTTTTAATCCATATCCAACCCACTAAAAGCACCATTCGGTTTGAGAAAGGGACAAAGTTGTCACCTCAGTTTATAGGACCTTTTAGAATCAAGGAGAAGATTGGACCAGTTGCCTATCGTCTTGTACTGCCGCCCCATTTTCATAAAACCCATGATGTTTTTAATGTATCTATTCTACCAAATTATTATTTTGATGAATCTCATAAACTGGATTGGAGGGAATTGCAGGTCTCGGACGTGGGAACCATAATGGTCGAACCATTACGCATATTTGACCATAGGGTTCGACAGCTTAGATGTCACATGGTGGACTAGGTTAAGGTCAAGTGGGATAAGTATAGCCCATGATCTGCTACCTGGGAGGATGCAGAGACTATACGTCATGACTACCCCTCACTTTTTGAGCACCTGTGATGCCCATTTTGACTTAAATAGCTACCTATGCTAAGGCTCTATTTGTAGTTCCATGTTATTTATTTATGTACACTATGTAATATTGATGCATTTAGTTGGATAGGTGAAACTACTTATATAAATCATTATATGGATTATGTAGTGTTGATTGAAATATTTGATGTATGACCTAATGTACAACTTACTTGATTATGGCTTATCTATTGTATGACTTATCAGAGTTATTGTTGTTTCATGTATGGCTTAAGTGGGTATGATTTATATAATGAATGACTTATCAAAATTATGGTTTATGTAATGTAAGATTTATTTCCAGTATGAAGTACAAAATTGACACGTGGATACTAGACTTAATAACATGATGTTTAAGATCACTTATCTATATATATTTTGCTATTATGTATATGCATGAATGAGAACTAGCCTGCAGATTGGAAAGAACTATATGATAACCAAGACATACTCTTCCGATGGGGAATGTCGAGACATCCAACGAGGAATGGTATGATGTACATTATTCTATTACATTTGTATCTACTTGATGTGCACTCTTATGGCATGGGTAAAGTGTAAATGGTAGGTGACAAGACTACCTGACTGGATTATTCGATGACAATTATCCAACCAACGCCGTAGTGTGGTCCATATTAGGGTGTTGACCCTAGTTGTAAGGAGGGGTGGAGGCATTTCCCACTGTGTAACCTCCAAACCTAGAATCGTGGGAGGGCAGTGATGGACACGCTCCCCTAGACATGTGATGACGAATACTAGTTTCGTGTTGGGGAAGTTAGGTCAATATAGTCGACACTTCCACCATATTGGTTTTATTAGTGGTTAGATTGGTATAGTCGATTCCATAGTATATTGCAGTAGAGGATGGATAGGGTGGGAGCGAAAGTACGTTAGGAAGGATAGGAGGATATAGGTTAGATGGAGACTCTTGATGGGAAGTGATATCATTGCCTGACTTAATTTGACTAGTATTACTTTCTCTCTATTTTATTATGCCTTATTGTCAAACTTATTTCAAACTCCTTGTGTCTTTTTCACTCTAACTTCGGGACGAAGTTTTCTGAAGGAGGGGTGTATGTAATGCCCTACTTGATCCTGTCATGCTAATTTTTATTAATGTTTAATTAATCTAAAAATATTGACTCATAATTATTAAGAAATATTGGTATATACCTACATTCGTGAAACTGTAATTTCATTTTACTGATATCATTTTTATTATTCTTATTATTCAATTCCCAAGTTGTCTTCTTAAATTTAATTTTGGATACGATATGGTCTCTTCCAATTTATTTCTAAATTAAATATCCATATCCCAAAGTGTCTTCTAAAATCTACTTTTGAGAAGATATGGTCTTCTCCAATTTATTTCTAAATTAAATATACATATCCCAAGGTGTCTTCTCAAATCTACATTTGAGAAGATATGGTCTTCTCCAATTTATTTCTAAATTAAATATCCATATCCCAAGGTGTCTTCTCAAATCTACTTTTGGGAAGATATGGTCTTCTCCAATTTAATTCTAAATTAAATATCTATATTTTATTCCCAAAGTGTCTTCTCAAATCTATTTTGAATAAGATATGGTAAGAAAATTCAGTGATACTAAAATAAAAGGATGAAGGGCTAGTCATGACATTGATGTTAGGTGGTTGAGGTGGATGGGAGGAAGAAACATAAAAGGGAAGGAAGATGAGAGGAGAGGGGGAGATCCTTGGTCTTGGTTTTTGGTTTGGAAGATTTTTTTTTTGGGAGGAATGTGGAGAAAAAGAAGGGAGAGAATAGAGAGATAAATGAGAAAATTGAAACTTGGATCTATTGGAGAGTGTTGGTTTAACTTGGACACACTACAATTGATTAGACTTGGGCTCAGAGGGCTAGGGAACTTGTGGACGTTCCCTTGGCTAGGAATTTATTTCTAGTTGGATGAGAGGCAAATTTAGTTGGGTAGCCAAGAGGAGCATCCCAAACAAACTACTGGAACATGTATTCTTCCATTTGTTGATTACTTATGTAAATTGTTGCAATGAAATTTCTTACTTGTTTAATATGTTGTAAATAAATTTTACTTGTATATTGTCATCAGATACATGTTGAGCTAGGTTATTTCCCTTCTTATTGTGGTTAATTAAATAAATTTATTATTTGTTAGAGGAACCTAGGTAGCATCCTCACAATTGGCGTCTATGTCCACATGGTCTCTGTGCCACCGACAACCTTGCCTTTGGGATCTAATACACGGACGTGCTCCTTCTCTTGCCTGGCATTCTCCAACAATGTATCCAGAATGATAACAAACTCTCAACCCTCTTTTTCTTTGTTCCGAAATGAATAATCCCCAATCTCTGCTATGCTATCCCATTCCTCGATGGAAGGCGTATACAATTTCCTCTTAGTATCTGCAAACTACTATGTAATTTTCAGGTTTGAGGCTCTATACTAACCAATCTCTTGTTTCAAATTCACCTCCCACCGGTCCTTGCGGCAAGAGTCCATCCTTTTATCAATGCTCTTCCAGATGACATCAACTTCCTTTTCATCCTCATCATATTCTACAGAGCCAAATAAGTCCACATCGTTACCCTCAGATTCATCAAACTTCTGGTTCTCATCATATACCTTCTCGTTGTCTACTTCTTCCTTATCTTCGGCACCCGCGACACCGCCCTTGCCCTGCCTTCTGCCTGATATAGCGCCACATTTGGTGGTGGTAGACTAGTCTGGGGTAGACCTCGTAGGCCCAATATTAGACAACATATGAACCACGTGGCCTCTTGGCCTAACTTCGCCACATAGTTTGATGGGGGTTTTGTGTTGAGAAACTCCAGTCGGGGCCGAGGAATATTCGACATCTGTATCCTTCCTAATGAGCCTCATCATTGAGTAATTTTATGGGCCTTAATTGTCCTCAATTCACCTCCTAGCTTAGTCAAACCAACTATTCTCACAACTTATTGCATACTTTTGATTATATTTTTTTTTATGAGATGAGTTAGATTTGGATATTTGGCTTTGTGGTCTAATGTGCATGTCATGCATGAACCAAAGATAAAAGCAAGGAGAAATGCGGGTATAAAGGATAAAAGAAAGGAAATATGGCAAAGACCTTAGTAAAAACTCGAATGGGACAAGGGAGAGAAATTATAGGAGGTAAATCCTCCTCATTTACTACCCTTCCAATCGAATATTCCTCCATCAGCTCGGAGTGCAAACAACCATCACTTTGAAGACTAGAAGACAGCTGAGCAAGTGAAAGGGACAAAAACCAGTTTATCTTGAGTGGAGATCCAAGCCTCCCTAATGGGAAGGAAGACGTTAGAGACTTCAGATGTATAATTAGAGAGGCTTAGGACCTCAGTAGGATTCATACTTCATTTGTAAAAACTCTGTTTTATTTCTGAGCTACAAGAAACTTGTGACAGTTTTTTCTGTAATCCAGGGTTTTTATAATAAGAATGAGTTATGTTTAAGCCAGTTCTAAGTTAACTCTGAGGGCTGAAGATCTTGGGTTGGGGCCCAACCCAAGTAGCCAAAGCTCCTCTCTACTGTACATATATGCTAGCATAGAGTTATTTTTTATGGTTTTCACTATTTATTTGCTTAAGCAGTTACAATTTCGTTACAGCAGTATAGCGTAGATTATTCATGGTTTTTATGTTCAGTTGCTTCAATAGCTACATTTTCTTTTGTTTAATTCTAGTTGTGCCTTATTTTAGTCCATAGGTTAGTTAGAGGAAAAATCTCACTATCAGGCTATGCGCAGGTGTCTCGGCCTCATCTCCTCCCTCTAGGACCATGACTTGAGGAAGGGAACCTTCAGTAGCCCCAAAAACACAGGTTTTTGGTTCTCACATGAGGTATGGAGTTTTTCATTTGATGCAGTTACATGTTCACCCTCATTGTGTTTTTCTGTTGTTTTCATTTAAAAACCACCTTCAATACGTTCTTCATGCATCGCTTCCTCGTCGTCCAATCCCCAACAAACATTCACAATCACTATCCGATTCATTATTTTCTCTAACTGCTACCTTGCGTGAAGTCTTCCACTTAATTTATGCACTTTAAGTCCCCATCATTGATTTGCCTCGCCTGATCCAACGGCTATCGTGTCACCTCAACACTTCATGTTCTTTAAAACCCCCACCGTCGATATGCCTCACTTGATCTAGCGGCTATCACTTCACCTAATCACCAACTAGCTTGGTCGATCTCTACCTTTGATCAGCCCTGCTTGATCCATCGGTTATCGCACAATCTCACACAGATTAGTGCACAGCTGTTATTCGCTCGAGAGCATGTGAGAAAAGTGGTTTTATCATGCTACGTGTCGTGTAGTTAGGCTAATTGCGTGAAATTTCAAAATACATCTTACAGCCTGAAGGGCACGCGAGAAACTACTCACCGCCTTAGTGTTATAGACATTTTTGGGCATTGCAACCCCAATCATATATGTCCATAAACTGAGGGCTTCTAAGTCCCTAAAAGTGTTGCTTCGCACCCTAAATGAACAAGTTCATCTGATTACATCATCTCCCAGAAGTTATCCATGGAAAACTGCTCAGAACTGGTCAAAACTGGACCATACAGACTGCTCAGTGCTAGGGGTGCGATGCATCTCACCTGCTCAGTGCAAAAAGTGCGATGCATACTGGATAACCCTTCTGTAGGGTGTGATGAGTGAGGATGGACAAATGGCAGAGACAGTTTGCAAGGTGGATGATCATGGAACCTTCCAGAAACTTCTCCTGTGACACTTGCCTCTCTGAATTCGCCCAGGGATGAGTAAGAGATCATGTATCTCCAAGTGGAACCAAGAACTATCAGAGAGAGGACACTAATAAAAAACCCAGTAGTTGACTCACCCCCCTGCAAACATCTATATATGTATCCCTCATCACAGAGATCCAGAGGCTAGAATCTTGTATTTGTAAGGAAGTGTTGTTTATTTCTGGGTGGAATATCATAGTGTTGGATGATCTAAGCTTTTCATGAGGTGAAGAAGGGCTTTCATGCTGGGAGGATGACACTGGGTCAGAACAATTGGTTATAATCCTCTTTGCTTTTCTTTCTATTAATAAAGCTATTCAAGTTTTCCTCCACATTCTTGTATGTTTGATAATATATGCATTTGTGTGGTCAATATATATTTGGTCCTATATTGTTTATGATTGTAGATCTCTGTACTTCGATAGTGTTATGCTGCTTTAACTTTACAGGTACTCTCTGAAGCGGGATAAGCAAGGAAGAAGCGGCAAAGACCTGTCAGAGGGGAGAAGAAACAAGCAAGGAACCAAGTGAAAGACTGAGGTTGGTACTCTGCTTCTCTCCCATCTACTTCTCATAAAGGAAAACGAAAGTAACTTTAGTGTGTTTGTTTCTAAGATAGCTACCCGTCTTAGTGGGACTAGCAGCTCTGCATAGACACTAGATTTCCCGATAACAAAATGGCGACTCCACTGGGGAGCGAATAGCTTGTTTGCTTGTTTATATTTGCTCACTTTATAAACTACAGATGGAGCTTGAAGTCAAGCTAGCTATCCTTCGAACTGCATTTGCTATGCGAATGCAAAGTAGAACAATGTTGCTTGAGTCTATCTCCGGGTTTTGTTTATAAACTGAACAATTGATTTGCAAACATCCTAATTTCCCTCGTGGTGGCTCGAGTAACCTCATTAGATCAACCCCTGTGATTTATGCTTATCGACTATCATTTGCTCGGCCTAAACCCCTGAACTGGACTGCAAACTGTGATTAAGAACCAAGTGAAGTCTCGTTCTGGTATCATTGCACCCTCTCTTCAAGGAAATCTAGATGCATCACACCTCCCATGTGCAGTAGGTTAGATGCATCCATGTTTCCTGTGTTGCAGGTGCGATGATCAGAAAAGGCTAATTTTGCCTCTAGATTTTGGTTTTTCTTCACTCTCTTCAGTTTTATTCAGGAGTTTTGCTGTCTGTGATCAGTATACCACTATGGAAACCCCCTTCCTTTCCATTATTCGGCCTCTATCGTGCAAAGAATTGTGAATGTTTTTTATGTATTGTGCGCCATTTACAGTTCTCTTTTACAAACAAGTAGCGTAATTGAATTGTCGTCTTTTGATTTGGAAGTTTCGCAAGTGTCCTTTTCAGTCAAAGAAAACAATCCTATTGTTCTTGATGGTCAATTATACTGTTACTCTTGTATTTGATTTAAACTAGTAGTTTTTCAAGTGTCAAAAGTAATTTTCAATTCAAAATCGCAAAGTGTCGTCATTATCTTCCTTTCGTTCTTTGAAGAGAAAATCGTTAGTACTGTTGCTTTGAAAAGATAATTCAGATTTGTACTCAGCATTATTTTTGTCATTCACACATTAAGAAAGCGAAAAACAAATACATCCATGTGCATTTGCATTTAGACTGCTTGTTGATTTGATTTACAACAGTGCATCTAGTGTGTGCTCTCTGCTCTATGTTGAAAGAAACTCATTTCTCTTTCCTTAGTAGCTAGGATTTCCATTGCAAAAAGAAGATTAAATGATTGTTTATCATCTTAGATTGCATTTTAGGAATCGTATATCTACATCATGCGATGAACTTGAAAGGCAAATTTCTTAAGAAAGATCAACTGCAAAATAAATTTAATGAACATAAAAACGCTTTAGAACCTAATGCACAACATCTAGAAGTCTAGGCTAGAGATGTATTCCGGCATCGTAATGTCTGGTAACTATCGCTTTCATTGTTGGTTGGGTGATTCCTCCTCTTTGAGACGATAAGTTCCAGTACGAACTTGTGCTCCCACGTACCGTCGAGTATATATTGGGAGACCACAATAGGCTATATCCTGTATCCTTAAGAAGCCGTGTCTGCCACCTTATCGATCGCAATGCACTGAACACAGCATTCGGAAAGATTGACTACCGTACCGTAAAAAGTATTCTGCAGTTTTGCGATTGGTTTGGTAATCCCTCTGTCTAGATTTCCAGAGTAGTCTCTTTCGTTCCTTTTCAGACTCCTTAAAGGAAAAGGTCCATCTGAGCACTTGTCACTTCAAGCTCATTAAAAATCGAAGGCAACTAGAGTCATCTTTTGTTTTTCATCGATTCTCCAAAATTGAAAAAGCAAGTTGTGTCAAAGCGTCTAAAATTTATTTTAATTGTAATAACATCACTATTCCCGTGTTGGTCTTAGGTTGAGAAAAATGGAGTCCACCAACCAAGGATGTCCCCTTGGAGGAAATCCTAGTCCTTTCTCCTCTTGGGGAGATGTTGGTGCACCTCATATGGCCACATTGTCACTTCCAGGATTGACAATCGGCTTGACAATATGGCTCTTCTCAACCTCTGTTGTTCAAAGCACCGCGGTTCCTGAATAATCAAGTCAGCAACTAGGTGATACTAGAGTTACCCCCCAACCCTCTGCTTCTCTTGTTTCTCCCTCCCCTCCTTCCTCTTCACTTGGTGAAGCTGGTGAAGCTAAAAACCAAGTAACTAAGAAGAAGAAGAAAGGGAAGGAGAAGGAGAAGAAGAAGAAGGAGCCAAAGGCAAAGAGGGGCAACCATGCATCATCTAGCGAAAATCCACACACTGAACCATCCAAGCCCAAATCTCCATGTGTCATTTGCAAAGGAGACCACTATCATCGAGATTGTCCTTGCATCCCTCGGATTTTAAGGGACCGGTCTCCTCGTTTTGCACAATCCGGTGTTGTCAACCTCTGACAATCACGTTGAAAGTA
This sequence comes from Pinus tabuliformis, assembly GCA_031772625.1. Taxonomy (NCBI): domain Eukaryota; kingdom Viridiplantae; phylum Streptophyta; class Pinopsida; order Pinales; family Pinaceae; genus Pinus; species Pinus tabuliformis. Next base: position 1,869,429,221 of record CM062818.1, read on the forward strand.
CACCGTCAACTAGTGAAAGTGAAGTCTTTGGATAGAAAAGGAAATGTAAATTTCCTTGTAAACTGTATGAAGGCGATCAGGTCATCCACCATTGTCCCTTCCTAGATGAAGCTAAAAGAGTCTTGGATAACCATCCTGCTTCACCGCTACGGCTTCCTCTTGGATACAAGAAACTCTTGCCGAGTCCATCACTAGTTGAAAATCCAACTGACACGCCTTTGTGGTTGGTCGAAGCATCTATCATTAAAGATAAACCCTCTGAACCCACACTAGACGGAAGTCAATAGGTTGAGACGGCAATCGACCCGGTTTCGCCTTCGGAAGGTCCATCTTCAAATGATACAGTCACCGAAGAGAATGAGAACGACACCATCCAAATTCTTTTCGTAAACACAGACTCCGATGAACATGGGGGCAATCTACCCGTTCCTTTACCGCAGGAAGGAAGTTCGTCAGAGTCATATCCGGCTGTCTATTTCGTCCCACCTCCGAGCAACCTAGTCGTTTCCTTCGATTGGAATCTACTAGGCAGACCCCGTTTACCGTCTAATGTACCATTCCGAATCATTGTACAAGCTTACAGAATGGTCATGGTCGGTACCATCATAGATGAAGGGGTTTTTGTGAGTATCCTTTCCTCAACTGCTTAGAAAGCGATTGGATCGCCATCGCTTATGCCTGAGATGAGAAATCTGACAGGCTTTGACAAAGGAACCAGTCAACCGTTAGGGATCCTTCCAAATGTGCCTATAACTTTGAGAAGGAAAACCATTTATATAAACGCAATGGTAGTCCAAGGACCTCTAGACTATAATCTACTCCTTAGGTGTGACTATATTTATAGCATGGGAGCCATTGTCTCCTCACTCTTTAGAGTAATGTGTTTTCCGCATGAAGGCCGAGTGGTCCAGCTCGTAGACCAACTTTCATTCCCCGGCTCACACATAGCTAATAGTCAAACGCCATCCCTAACTGGTCTTTTCACGCAAGGAATGTCTCATCAATCTCCAGTTTGTCCACCCGATGAGTGCGAGTAATTCGGGGATTATGAACTAAACACAGGGGGCATGCACCCTCGTCTGCTTCGGCAGGAAAACTCTGGGTATAGGGTAGGTTTCCGCGAAGGATATATGACTAGTCTGACACTCGTCCGTATAGGAAAGTGGGGTTAGACTGGAATAAGATTCCCTCATCAAGGTTAGGTGATTGGAGCTCGAATCACCTTTGTCCAAATGGACTAAGCCGAGGAAGTGTTTCTGTCTACTATGCGGATGGAAACTATCTTGCAAATGCGAGAACCTCTATATGGTAGCCTGGAAACTCTATTTCACTATACCTGGGGGCATGCAAACCTTTTTGCATGCAAATGAAGAGCGACCATTTATTTTCTTAGTTTGTAGATCCTCAAACCCTTTAAACTTGTAGGATTGGTCATTCCTAGTTTGCATAATGAAAGGATACAGAGCAAAGCTTGGAATGGTGCAAGCTCCACAAAAATGGAATCTATCAATGAGACATCCTTATCATACGACTGGCACAAGCAGTGTTTATGCGAAGTTCAAGCTCGTTAAAAATTAAACCTAAGCAATGAGCAAATGTTCCCCTAGAGTTTAAGCTCATTAAAAAATGAACCAATCTCCAGTAAATAGCCATTGTGAATGAATTATCATTAGCTTTTGAGCCTTGGTCGTGTTCTCATCATCACCTCCACTCTGTTTTAGTCGATCATACGCCTCCATTTGATTATTTACCCCTTTTGAGGAACATCTGCGACGAGTGACCTTGTTAGCCATCCTTGTGACACTGCCATGATTGGAAAATTCCAAACATTACTTGGAATCAGCTGTTAGCAAGTCGCTCTTGAACATGACACTTTGACTCCATGTCTGAGTCGGGTTGGGTTATTTCGTTCACCGGTCATATTACCATTGGTCCATCGCACCATCCATCTTTGGGGTCAACGATACCAATCCATTTCAATGTCGCCGAAATGTTCAAGAGAATTCGCTCAGAGAATTCACCTATGTCTCATCCGCTGCAATACATTCACGCTCCATTCTTTCATGACCGCCACCCTGAACCTTGTATCATCAGATCATTTTCACCTCCACAAAATCATTTGCTCCATTCCATGTCGTAGATGTGGGGTTCATTAAGGCCCTCCTACGACGGGTCACTTCTTGTCGACATCAGCTCATTATCCAAGAAGCCGACCTAGGAACAACCCTTTCAGTACTTTGAAGCTTGCATGCCTCAATGGCAAGTTTCTCACTTTCGTCGACAGGTTTACATCAATGGCCTTCGACCGAAAGATTTGACGTGGTGTTCGACACCAAGTCCCTTTTCCACACCACGTGAATTGTACTGTCGTACCTTGAGGGTCATCATCATTATCAGTGATTCCTCTCACGCTTGTTAACATCTTACATCATTGGCTGGTAATCAGGCAATGTCTTTCCATGTTCGACTCCAGAACATCTTTCACATGGATCGACTTGTACTTCGAGCAAAGATTGAACGAGTTTTGAAGACCCCAGATCTAGTTTCATCCATCTGTGCTATGATATATTCAGGAAAATAAAGGCATCAAATGTACATTATTGTCGAACAGATGATCATCTGAATCAAAGGATGATGACTCCGTCCGAATCATCAATCTGCTACACAGACGGTTGTCTGTCCTATGTACATGAAAATGAATTTATAAAGCTAAGCATGGGAATTCCCACCTCAACTAGATCATGGAAAAATATTATGAAGATAATGTATTGTATTGTATCTTATTACAGGTCGCCTTCCAGTTCGAAAAAACTTCAGATCCTCATGATAAAGCATTTCACCCGACATCAAAAGATTAACGACCTCATGCTTTAGGGGGCAACTGTTATAGACATTTTTGGGCACGACAACCCCAATCATATATGTCCATAAACCGAGGGCTTCTAAGTCCCTAAAAGTTTTGCTTCGCACCCTAAAGGAACAAGGTCAGCTGATTACATCATCTCCCAGAAGTTCTCTATGGAAAACTGCTCAGAACTGGTCAAAATTGGACCATACAGACTGCTCAGTGCTAGGGGTGCGATGCATCTCACCTGCTCAGTGCAAAAAGTACAATGCATACTGGATAACCCTTCTGTAGGGTGCGATGAGTGAGGATGGACAAATGGTAGAGACAGTTTGCAAGGTGGATGATCATGGAATCTTCCAGAAACTTCTCCCGTGACACTTGCCTCTCTGAATTCGCCCAGGGATGAGTAAGAGATCATGTATCTCCAAGTGGAACCAAGAACTATGAGAGAGAAGACACTAATCAAAAACCCAGCAATTGACTCACCCCCCCTGCAAACATCTATTTATGGATCCCTCATCACAGAGATCCAGAGGCTGGAATCTTGTATTTGTAAGGAAGTGCTGTTGATTTCTGGGTGGAATATCATAGTGTTGGATGATCTAAGCTTTTCATGAGGTGAAGAAGGTATTTCATGCTGGGAGGATGATGCTGGGTCAGAACAATTGGTTGTAATCCTCTTTGCTTTTATTTCTATTAATAAAGTTATCCAAGTTTTCCTCCACATTCTTGTATGTTTGATAATATATGCATTTGTGTGGTCAATTTGGTCCTATATTGTTTATGATTGTAGATCTCTATACTTCGATAGTGTTATGCTGCTTTAACTTTACAGGTACTCTCTGAAGCGGGATAAGCAAGGAAGAAGCGGCAAAGACCTGTTAGAAGGGAGAAGAAACAAGCAAGGAACCGAGTGAAAGGAACCGAAGGAAAACGAAAGTAACTTTAGTGTGTTTGTTTCTAAGATAGCTACCCGTCTTAGTGGGACTAGCAGCTCTGCATAGACACTAGATTTCCCGATAACACTTAGAAACTCATTCCATCATTTCTGCACATTTCTTTTTCCCTCGATACGATCTCCGCCGTCTATCTCTTGACTTCATCAGCGTGATAAGATCTCAACCATTCATCATGTGCGTTCATCCTATTCACCCATCTAGTCACTTAATCTGCGTGATAAGATCTCAGTCATTCATCGATTCGTTACCTCGTTCGTCCATATCTTCACTTAATCCCTCGTGATACAATCTTCATCGTTCATCTACTTTGTTAAACTTGTTCGTCCATCCATTCACTTAAGCCTTCGCGATACAATCTCCATTGTTCATCCTGTTCATTCACCTTGTTCATCCATTTATTCACTTAAAGCCCCGTGATAAGATCTCCATCATCCATCTTCTATTCGTTCATCGATCCAACGGTCCCTAGGCACTACTACATCCCTACATCCTCCTTTCACCAATTTTGATCTTCGACTTCTTTCTCCGCTTGAAAACCGATTTAGCGTAGTTTCTTTGCTTGCACCTTAGGATAGTTTGATTCTCTTTACTTATGCAACTTAGATAGCATCCTTAGGATTAGTGATTGTTTTACCAATTCTGCTTAGCATGGTTGTTTAATTGGTTAGTTAGGCTATGGTGTGGTTTATCATTACATGTTGTTTTCTTCAATACTGTAGTAGAAGTAGCTTTCCCTTAGGATAGATTTGCTCTTCTTCCATCAAAGGGTTAGGCTTCTTCTGACCCTATAGAAGTCTAGCTTGGAACCCCTGGGGTCTCTTGCCAGATGAGCAGTGACAATAGGCAGTACCTTCACTTTTACTTGTGCATATAGCACTATCACCTCCAAGTTTGTACGAACCTCGGGTTGATAAGTAAAGTTGGTAGCCCTGGTAGTTGGGAGGTGTCTAAGTAGAAGTAATTACTGCTTTCTTCTATTTCCTAGTCTCCAAATTTTTGTTCTTCTAGTTCTAGTCTTCAATTTTGTTCCATTAGTTTATTTCTGTAAAAGTAATCTAGTTTATTTCTTTCTTTTAGTTGTCATTATCTGCTTTCCTTTCCATTCTGCAAGTGTTTATATCTTTAACAAAATCTTACAAAAACCAACCCAAAAAATTTCCTTTCATGCCTCGTAGGAATAGGGACAATTCAGGTAAATTCTTGACAAATACCCCCATTGCATCCAACAGTCAACCTTCTCTCTTCTTCGATGACTGTGAAGTGGAAGAACCTTTAGGTGAGAAACCTTACATATTTGAAGAACCTACAAGGGAAGAAGAAGAGGAAGAACCCATTCCTATTGAATCGATGGCTGGAAACCAAAATGACAAGGGAGATAGAGAGATAATTGAGAGTGCCTTACCCATTATGGAAACCAATGGGGACACTAAGATGAAGAATATAAGCCCCTCTTCTCTACCTCATTTCTATGGCCTGACCACAGAGGACCTTGACACTTTCCTATTTGAGTTTTTTGTTATATGCCGCACCTATGACTATACAGATGATAAGAAAAAGTTAAAACTGTTTCCATCTACCCTCAAGGATGCAACATTGCACTGGTTCATGGGTTTACCTAGAGATAGCATCACAACTTGGGCTCAGATACAACAAACTTTTAACAAAAAATATAGGGACTACTGTAGGTTAAAGGATACTAAAGAAGAGATTTTCAGGATGACCATAGGCTAGGATGAACCATTAGAAGACTATGAAGAAAGATTCCAGCTCAGTTACAAAAGGGCCAGGTGCACACTTGACCCTGAGTCACTAAAGCTGGTCCTGCTTAGAGGGGTAAGGGAGGAACTTCTAGATACCTTACATATGATAGCAGGAGGAGATTTCTACCAATTACCCTATGAGGATATTAAGACTGTCTTTAGAAACCATTCTAGGGAAGCCAAGAAAAAGCATAGGGGTAGTAAATCTATGGCCAATACATCATCCTCTAACTTATCCATCAAGGGTGAAATTAGAAATATGATGGAAGATTTCAAAAGTGATATGTTGCAAACCCTTGCCTTGCAATTGGACACCATGAACATCAAAAGGAAGCAAGAGGAAGCAAAGCGATCCTTGGCCATCTTTTGTCCTAGATGCACCAGGAGACATCCTAGGAACGAATGTCCATTAAACTGTATTAATATTTTCTCAGTATGTGAAGAAAACGACTCCACAGACAAGTGCCCTTCTTTAGCTGGACTCAAATTTGTATATCAAGGAGCTGAAAGTGTCACTGAGCAACTTTGCTACATCAACCAAAGGAGACCTCCTGGGCCTAGAGCATACGAGCAGGGTATGCAAGGGTCATCCCATGCATATTACAACCCCAACCAAACCACAGTTATACCTTCTTGGGGACCCCCTGCTCATCCTTCCTGGTCTACACCCCCTCCTTGGTCCTATGCATCTCAGTGTCAATCCCAGCTAGCCAGCCAGTCATTTCAACCTTATGTTCAGCCACAACATCAGTGGAATACCCCACACTAGGGGTAGAGGCCCCAATTCAACAATGTTTCAGCCCTATTGCCTCCAACACCTACCCAACCACAACTTCTCCACTCTGCTCCACCCAAGCAACCCTAGATGCCTACCCAGCCAAATCCGAACCCAAACAATAGGCAGGCTCAACAAGCATACAATGGATAGACATCATACCCAGCTTATGCTGTAGAAATCCAGGAGATCAAGCTAAGATATGGGAGAATTCTCCCTGATAACAAACCTCCCTCTCCACATGGGGAGGTTGAGGAAGAAATAGAGGAAAGAAACCTTAAATTAAATCCACCCTTTCTTGAGAGATTAGCCCAACCACTCCAGCCTACCCTAGAAGAAACTAAACTTCTGGGAGAATTGAAAAATTTATGTGTAAAGATCCCCCTTCTCCTGGCAATCAAAGATATTCATATTTACAATAAGTTGATTAAGGAGAAGTGCTTCAAGCATCCAGGAAGAAGAAAAAGGGATTCCCTTACCATTAATGTCATTGGGCAGTTGTCGGACTTAATGCTGTGGTAGGTAAATGTCCAAAATATTTGGACCCTGGAAGCCCTGTAGTAGATGTGCACATCAATGGCACCATTTTCACACATACTTTGATTGATCTTGGGGCTTCCATTAATGTGATGACCAAGGAAACCATGCTCAAGCTCAACCTCCAAGGGTCATTGAGAAAGACCACAACAGTTCTACAACTTGCAGACCGTTCCACAGTCACCCTTGAGAGAATTGTGGAGGATGTGATGGTCTCCATTGAGTCCAACGAGTACCCTGTAGATTTCCTAGTTCTCCAACCTAAGGCTACGCTTACTGGTTACCCTCTCATCCTTGGGAGGCCATGGTTGACCACAGCTGATGCTTACATTAGCTACAGAGCTGGGAATATCACCATCAAGAGTGGGCATATGTCCAAACAATTAGTCCTATACCCTCCTGCTCAACCTACCCTAGAGCATGATTTACCTGTATGGTTAGAAGAGGAAGAAGATGAGGTTTATTATGCCCAAGTTTATGCTTTGGAAGTAACCATAGGAGGAGGACTGCAAGATCGGGATGACTTAATTGAACACCTGCTCCAAAGTCCAACTCCTAGTTCATTACCATTAGAAGAGGAAGTAAGGGAAACCCAGAACAATCATCCCATTGACTTATGCTTGGCCAGTTCCAACCCACTCCGTGTCAAAACCATAGAATGTGGCCCAGAGAAAACTTTGAACATTAATCCATCTCTTTCTGCTTTAGAAGAGGAAAAGTTGTCCAACATGTTGAGAGAGAACCTAGAAGCCTTCGCTTGGAGTTATAAGGAAATGAAGGGAGTACACCCCTTAGTGTGTACTCACCACATATATATCAAAGAAGGTTGCAAGCCAATTAGGCAACCAGAAAGGAGGATGAATCCAGCTCTTAAAGACATAATCAAAGAAGAACTGCAAAAACTGCTAGATGCAGGATTCATTTACCCTATCTCAAACAGTGAGTGGGTCTCTCCTTTAGTGTTAGTTCCCAAGAAAAATGGTAAGTGGAGGATTTGTGTTTATTATAGGGAGTTGAACAAAGCCACAAAGAAGGATCATTTTCCCCTACCCTTCATTGACCAAGTGCTAGATGGCATGGGAAGGAAGAAGTTCTTTTCTTTCCTAGATGGATTTAGTGGGTACAACCAAATCCAAATCTACCTAGAAGACCAAGATAAGACCACATTCAGCTATCCTTATGACTTTTACGTATAGGGTCCTTCGTTTTGGCCTATGCAATGCTCCTACCACTTTCCAGAGAGCAGTATTGCGTATTTTTGTTGAATTAGTACATGATGTAGTAGAAATCTATACGGATGATTTTACACCTTATGGTTGTGATTTCCAAGAAGCCCTAACTAACCTCCGCAAAGTATTGCACAAATGCATTGAAATGAACCTGTCTCTCAGTCTAGAAAAATGTGAATTCTTAATGACTGAAGAGACTGTACTAGGTCATTCAATATCTCAGCAAGGAATGCAGGTGGACCCAAACAAAATAGCAATCATCCAAAGGGTCCCACCTCCACAAAAGAAGAGAGATGTAAGGAGTTTCTTAGGTTTAGTTGGATATTATAGAAGGTTCATAAAGGACTTCAGCAAGTTGGCCTCTCCTTTGTTTGGGATGTTGGCCAAAGATTCTGAGTTTATATTGTGAAAGAGCTGTCAAGAGGCCTTAGACATTCTAAAGAGTAAGCTAACCACTGCACCAATCCTTAGAGGCCCAAACTAGGCCCTCCCTTTTCATATTCATGCTGATGCCTCACATAAAGCCATAAGAGCAGCCTTAGGTCAGGAAGATGAGAAATTTCCATATTCCATCTATTTTCTTAGTAGGAACCTATCAAAGGTTGAGATAAACTATGTTGTGACTTAAAAGGAACTCCTCGCTATTGTGCATTCATTGAACAAATTTAGGCATTACATTACCAGCTATCAAACATTTGTGCGTACTGATCATGGTGCAATCAAATATTTAATGAATAAACCAGATGTGAATGCTAGAATCATAAGATGGTTGCTTTTATTACAGCAATTTGATCTAACTATTGTTGATAAGCCTGGTAAGGAAAATGTTGTTGCTGACTTTCTATCTAAGATGAATCTACCTGCAGGTGAAGAAGGAATGGTGGATGACCAGTTACGAGATGAGCATTTGTTTGCTATTTCAGTTCTCTCCCCATGGTTTGTTGATATAGCAAACTATCCGGTATCATCACAGTTCGCACCAAACTTACCCTCCAAAGAAAAGAGAAAGATAGTCAGAAAGAGCTTCCCCTTCACCTGGATTGGGGGCAATCTGTTGTGAAACCAACTCACAGAAAGATGGAAAAGAGAGATAAATTCCTTAGAATTCAGCCTCTTCGAGGGGGAAACCTCCTTTACATTACACAAATGAACAATTCTTGGATGATACAAATGGCAATACCTCCTTTCTATATATAGGAGTCTAAGGGGTCATAATATAATTAGAGCCAACATAACAATAATAATCTAAGGGCACAATAATAACAATATGGGGACTACATGGGTACAACAATATAATAAGGGGGTTGTACTAATAACAATAAGGGGTTACACTAGTAGTATAGGGACCTAACATGCCCCTCTCCTTCAAAAAGTGTTGTTCTCAACACTTGAGTAGTTCTTGATGATTCTGTATAAATTATTGTCCTCCCATGTGGAATATTCAGCGGGTAAGTTCTTCCACTTGATGAGATACTCTGAAATTGATTTATTTCATAGCTTTCGATTTCTCAGTTCTGTGACTGCTTCAGGTTCCAATATGATTTTTCCTTCCTTGTCAAGTTCTCGCAATACTGTTTGAACTGGGATCTTCTGCAACTTTTGAATGAGTTCCCACTCCTTTGGGCATATGGATATATGTAAGGCCTGATGTTTGGAGGAACACTTCATGGAATCAAATGAATAGCATGATCATGATCACAAATAGGTGGGAGACCTTTGGGAGTCTCAAATACCTTGGAATGATTGTCCAAAACGTTTTGGAGATCTCGAGAAATACATGATTTCGACGTGGGATCATCTAGTGAACATAATTGTGCAATTACACCCCGTTGTTATTTATTTAGAAGATTTGTCATGATGTTAGAGTTGATTATCTTTCTAGGTTTTCCTTCGATACCGCTCAATTCAACTTCCTTTCCTTCCCAAAAAAATTCCAGGAAAAGTTCTTGAAAAGTAAAAGCTATCGTACTCAAAGATTGTAGCCATTGGACTCCTAGTAAAACATCAGCACCACCCATTGGAATGGAAAGCATTGGGATATTCAATACATATTCTCCCATTGATAGCTTCATATTATGGCACTTTTGAGAGAAATTTATGGTTCCTCCACTTGAAACCATCACTTGACACTCTTCTTGGTTCCTGGTGTATATACTCTTCTTTTGACGTTTCTTGATCCTTTTCTTCCTCCTCTCCACAATCAATGTAAAAAAATTCTTCTCAGTAGACTTATGACCTTTAATGTATTTTTTATCACAATTGTAACAAAGCCCTTTTTCTCTTTTTTCTTCCAATTGTTGTGGTGTAACCCTTGTAGGTTGTGGAAGGCTAGGAGAAACAATGCTTCCATCTTTATAGTTGTGAGGGGTAGGCTTGCTTGTTTCCATAATTTTGCTTTCCACTTTGTAACAAAGCCCTTTTTCACTTTTTTCTTCCAATTTTTGTGGTGTTTCTCTAAAGAAGGTGTTGTTCGTTGTATCCTCATAATGTGCTATCATTTCATCCGTGAAAATTGACCATGTAACAAGTTGTTTATGAGAACAAAGCCCTTTATACCATAAAAATTGATCTGGTTCTAAATATGAAGATGCAATACATACCTTTTGTAACACTGGTACACCATGTAGATCAAAATATTGCTCCATTTGTAGTATCCAATTTACTGGACCCTTTCCATCAAACTTCTTCATATCGCTTTTTCATGATTTTAGGAGCTCGACCTTGAAATGATTGTAACTCTGTACTTTCAGATCTCAAAGTTTTGAAATTGTCTCCTATAGTGGCCCTCTAAGTCCTCTTTCTAACTCCGCAAGTCTGATCAGAATTTGATTCTCCAAGAAAGAGTTATGCCCAATATCCTAATATGACCTGATTATATAATGTTTCAGTAGAGTGAACTTGTATGACATGCCACATGTCACTATTTCGACCTTCGGATCTGAAAACTTTGCACAGAAAACTACCATCCATCCTCTTTCTGTAACTTCTGACAAAATTTCAATTTTTTGCTCAGAGAGAAAGTTATGATGATTTTCCCAAGGTCACCTATTTAGGATGTAATTCAGGAGTCTGCAAAAACCCTAACTTCTTTAGATCATATATCCGAAAATATAGCGAGACAAGATTTGAAATTCAGACCCGAGATTCAGAACGATTTGTTCTCAAATGAAAGTTTTCTTTAGCTTCTGAAACTTCATAGCGAAAAGGTTGTACTGAAAATACCACGATGACCTATTTTAGATGAAATTATGGAGCTTGCAAAAACCCTAACTTCCTCATATCATATCTCCGAAAACATAGCGAGACAAGCTCTGAAATTCGAACACGCAGTTCAAAAATATTTCTTCTCAAATGGGTTTCTTTTTTAGCTTCTGAAATATCGCATAAAAAAAGTTATAGTGAAAATACCACGATGTCCTATTTGGAGCAGTGAAACCCTAGAATCCAAAGCTCTGATACCAAATGTTATGAAACCAACTCACAAAAAGATAGAAAAGAGAGATAAACACCTTATAATTCAGCCTCTTCGAGGGGGAAACCTCCTTTACATTACACAAATGAACAATTTTTGGATGATACCATTGACAAGACCTCATTTCTATATATAGGAGACTATGGAGTCATAATATAATCAGAGCCGACATAACAATAATAATATAAGGGCACAATAATAACAATAGTGGGCTTCTATGGGGCATAATAATAACAATATGGGGACTACATGGGCACAACAATATAATAAGGGGGTTGTACTAATAACAATAAGGGGTTACATATTAGTATAGGAACCTAACACAATCTATTCAAACTTGGCCCATATCAAATCTTAAGAAGGTGTATAAGGGAAGAGGAAGTCTTTGACATCCTTCTGACTTGTCATGATGGGCCTTGTGGAGGTCACATTCCAGCAAAGAGGACAACATTCAAAGTATTGCAAGCAAGCTATTATTGGCCTACTCTTCATCAGGATGTGAAAAAGTATATTAGTAAGTGTGATTAGTGCCAGAGGATGGGAAAGCCTACTCCAAGAGATGAAATTCCCCTACAACCTCAAGTGACTTTCGAGCCATTTAACAAGTGGGGCATGAACTTCAATGGGCCTATCAACCCTCCTTCAAAGCAAAAACAACACATCATTGTGTGCACTGATTATTTGACTAAGTGGGCTAAAACTAAGACAATTAAGGCAGCAACAAAAAAAAGGTGGTTGAGTTCCTAAGGGAGAGTATATTCCACAAATTTGGGTACCCTAGTAATCTAGTCAAAGACCAACGCAGCCAATTTACCTCCAGCATGATTGAAGAATTGCTCAGCCATCACAAAATCAAGCATAGGACCTCCATTCCCTATCATCCATAAGCTAATGGGCAAGTGGAGGTGACCAATAGGGCACTAGAGAACATCTTAACCAAGGTAGTGAGCACCAATAGAAAGCACTAGGCATAGAGACTAGTTGAGGCACTTGAGCCTATAATACCACATGGAAAACCATCACTAGATTTACACCCTATGAGTTGGTCTATGGGAAAAAGGCTTTGTTGTCCATTGAGTTTAAATATAACACATTGAGGATGGCAGCCCAACTAGATTTGGATCTCAACCATGCACAGAAAGAAATATTGTTACATTTGAATGGCTTGGATGAATTCAAAATGCAGGCCCTTCTACATATAGATATAGTGTAGCTTCAGAGGAAGATCTAGCATGACAAGCACATCAAGGAGAAGCAATTTCAAGAAGGGGAGACTGGGCATTGTTATATGATTCAAGGTTTAAAGACTTCAAGGGCAAGCTAAGGACAAGATGGCTTGGACCTTATGTGGTGGAAAGATGCCATGACAATTGTTAAGTGAAAATCAGAACTATTGATGAAGAAGCCATTCCATTGCTAGTTAATGGACACCGATTGAAAATGTGCAAGAGGCCTTTATCAAAACAAGAGTTCATTGTCAATATGAATAAGACAATGATGATGGTAGAGAAATTTCCTGCTCCTCCCTCATCAAGTCACTGAAAAAGGAAAAAAGAATAACGATTTAGGTGAAAACCTCCATGAGGCACCTGAGTCCCATCTTTGGGTTGAAAACATCATAAGGCAGCCCAAGGATGAAAAAAAATGAAAAAGAGTAAGAAGGTCCCTAGGTGAAAACCTACCTTGAGGTGCCCAGGGTAGATATCTAGGGTGAAAATCTCTCTGAGGTAGCCTAGGTGTTTTAATATATATATATATATATATAGAGAGAGAGAGAGAGAGAGAGATAAAAGAAAAAACATAATTGTTATTTGCAGGTGGGTGAAAAAGACAAGCAAGGAGCAAAGAGAAGATCCAAAGGGAACCCTGCCTCACATATATTCATCTCATCCACTCCTTACCATGCATCCCTCCATCAATTCTATTGTTTTTCACTTCATTGCTTCAATTCAGGTGAAGATTTTGTTTTCTAACAGAATCACCTCAACCATTACCATCATCCCTGCATCCACATACACTCCTACTCCCTCTGTCCATTCATTACAACATCCTCAAAACACCATCCATCAACATGATCAAGAAATTTTAAGGGAGACACCAAACATTGCCAAGTGGTAATCCAGGAGCTCCACATCAGCAGCAACATCAAATCTAGGAACTCCACAGTAGCAGCAACATCAAATCCAAGAGCGCCATAACAGTAGAAACATCAGATCCAAGAGCTCCACAACAGTAGCAACAACATCAGATCTTCAATCACAGACACCTGCAAAAGATAATAAACCACCAACAGACAACAGAGGTGGAAGAAGAATGGCCATCAGCAGCACCTATGATCTTTGACAACTGCAGCATGGCATCAAGACCACAGGTAAGTATCCCACTCACTCACTCATATGCATTTGCTTCAATAGCTACATTTGCTTCAGTTTACTTCTAGTTATGCCTTCTTTCAGTTCATAGGTTAGTTAGAGGAAAGAGATCACTATCAGGTTGTTCGTAGGTGTCTCGGCCTCATCTCCTCCCTCTGGGACCATGACTTGAGGAAGGGACCCGTCAGTAGCCCCAAAAACATAGGTTTCTGGTTCTCGCATGAGCTATGGAGTTTATCATTTGATGAAGTTACTCGTTCATCCTCACTGTGTTTTTCTGTCATTTTCATTTAAAAACTGCCTTCAACACATTCTTCACACATCGCTTCCTCATCGTCCGATCCCCAACAAACCTTCACAATCACCGTCTGATTCATTATTTTCTCTAACTGTTGCCTCACGTGAAGTCTTCCACTTACTTTATGCCCTTTAAGTCCCCACCGTCGATCTGCCTCGCCTGATCCGACGGCTATCGCGTCACCTCAACACTTCATGCACTTTAAAACCCCCACCGTCAATCTACCTCACTTGATCCGACGGTTATCGCTTCACCTAATCACCAACTAGCTTGGCCGATCTCCACCTTTGATCAACCCTGCCTGATCCAATGACTATCGCGCAATCTTGCGCGGATTAGTGCATGACCATTATCCACCTAAGAGCACATGAGAAAAGTGGTTTTCTCGTGCTACGAGTCGCACAGTTAGGCTAATCGCGTGAAATTTCAAAATACAACTTACAGCCTGAAGGGCCTGCAAGAAACTACTTACAGCCTTAGAAGCCCGCTCCATCATTTTCACACATTCTTTCCCCCCCGATACAATCTCCGTCATCCATCTCTTCACTTCATCCGCACGATAAGATCTCAGCCGTTCATCGTGTGCATTCATCCTGTTCACCCATCTAGTCACTTCATCCACACGATAAGATCTCAGTCGTTCATTGCTTCGTTACCTCACTCATCCATCTCTTCACTTAATCCCTCATGATACGATCTCAATCGTTCATCTACTTTGTTAACCTTGTCCATCCATCCATTCACTTAAGCCTTCACGATACGATCTCCAGCGTTCATCCTGTTCATTTACCATGTTCATCCATTTATTCGCTTAAAGCCCCGTGATAAGATCTCCACCATACATCTTCTGTTCGTTGATCAATCCAACGGTCCCTAGGCGTTACTGCATCCCTGTGTCCTCCTTTCACCAATTTCAATCTCTAACTACTCTCTCCACTTGAAAACTGATTTAGCTTAGTTTAGTTTCTTGCACCTTAGGATAGCTTAATGTTATTTACTTTTGCAACTTAGATAGCAGCCTTATAGATAGCAGCCTTAAGATTAGTGATTGTTTCAGAAATTCTACTTAGCATGGTTGTTTAATTGGTTAGTTAGGTTATGGTGTGGTTTATCATTACATGTTGTTTTCTTCAATACTACAGTAGAAGTATCTCTCCCTTAGGATAGATTTGCTCTTCTTCCATCAAAGAGTTAAACTTCTTCTGGCCTCATAGAAGTCTGGCTTGGAACCCCTGGGGTCTCTTGCCAGATGAGCAGTGACAACAGACAGTACCTTCACTTTTACTTGTGCATATAGCATTGTCACCTCCAAGTTTGTACGAACCTCGGGTTGATAAGTAAAGCTGGTAGCCCTGGGAGTTGTAGCATTCTTGTTGCAATACCTAGTCTCATCACTTCCTGCAATAAGGAGTGGCGATGGCAAATGTAAAGTTACAAACCTCTTAGCAGCATCAATACCTCCTTCGAATAATGATTTTCTAGTCAATTAAACCAAAGTTTATTGCCTCACTCGCTTGTACGTCATATGGGAAAAAGTCTGGAATGAAATGTGAACTGAGTGACTTTTCAATGGATGTTTTTCAATGACGGTAACTTTTCCACCACCTTACGCTGTTTGATACCATGAAAAGAAGCCACGTGTTAAACTTGGATAGGTGCGAGGAGGACGAAATTTAAGCTCATTGATTCACTAGAGTGAACAATGTTTGCATAGCCAAAGCCCGCAAAGAGAAACACCATCAGCGTAATTAGTGGAATTACGTGTTACCCAAAGGCCTTGAAATTAATAATAAATAAGATGGTCTTCCCATTTAAAGAAACAATACAAATAGTTCATAAGCCGCATTTTCTACACCTTTTTATAAATATAATATTTATACAATATGATTATATAAAAATATATTTTTTATGTTAAAAAAATAATTTAATTATTCATAAATGAAATATAACATGTTAGAAAGTATCTAATAATCATATTTCTTACACCCAAATTCACTTAATTCATAATAAAATTAAATATTTTTATTTGAATCTATATATAAAATTGTTTATGTTAGATCTAAGACTTTTGTGATCCTTAATGTAGATAGATGTCTTTCAGATTAATCATATTATCAAGATTTGGTCGATGTTTCGAACCAACTTATATGGTCCATCCTCAGGACAGGGTGAAGAATCAATCGATCTTAAGGAATAAATAGCATGGATGCATCATTGCCTGAAGTCAGCGCTTGAAAACTAGCTGTTGGTAGATCAGTTAAATTAGTTAATTAGGTAGGTAAAATATTATTGATAATAAGAGTTGTTTATTAAAATAATAATATATATTGGTTAAAAAACTAGCTATTAGGAGTCCAAATAAATAAAATGTATTGAAATATTATCTATTTAAAAACTAGTCGTTAGGAATAAATTAATATTATATGTTTTAGTAATAATTGACTTGTTTAACTATTAATCTTTTTTATTTAAAAATTAGTTGTTATGAAATATTCTAAAGAAATATTAAAGTCTAAAATCTATTTTTGAAGAAAGTATTTTATCTTAATGTTATAATAACTAATAAGAAAGGTTAATTAACTTAAAATAACAAATGAGGAAAAGGGGGTCCCTTATTAATATTGAATATAAAAATGTTATATACATAAATTATAAATAAAATAACACTTAAAAATAACCTAGAAATAAAAATAACCAAGCAAAAGAGAGGAATCAAGAGGTGAGAGTCAAAATCCAGCTCTCACTTAATTTCCAACCATCATCCCTATTAAGATTTTTGGCATGCCTCTCAATTTCAATGGCTTCCCTAAGTTTCCTATGGTGGAAGTGATCCACCTTCGCAATGACTTTGGGTTCTTCAATGCAAACATCGTGATTTGTTTTCTCTGCATGCTTAGCTAGGGCTAAAGAGCGGGACTGATTATGCTTAATATCTGCAGCATGCTCATGGATTCTCTATTTGATCGACGTGTCTGTCTCCCCAATATAGGGAATACCACATGAGCAGGGAATAGAGTAGACACCCTTCATGTCCTTAGGGTCAATAGCATCTTTAACTGATCCCAGAGAATTTTTAATGGTATTGAGAGGCCTAAATGAGGAAGTGATATTAATCTTCCTAAGGATATGGGAAATCCTATTTGTGGTTCCTTAGATATACAGGAGGTGAACATTAGGGATAGGATCAACGTGAGCAGGTTTAACTTTGGGGGCTTTGTTTGCTTTGGGAAAGCCCTTAAGGATTTGCGACATGCTATACCCATTCCTTCTAAAGACCTCAAGAAGATGTGATTTCTCTTGATCGTGGTGGCTATCATTAGAGATTCTTAGAGCACGGGTAGAAAGAGTGCTTAGAACCCCGAATTTTTGAGCCGAAAAGTGCTCTATTTTTTTTTTAAGATTTAAACAAGTCAATTATTATTGAAAGATATATAATATCAATTTATTTCTAACAGCTAGTTTTTAAATAGATCATATTTCAATAAATTTTATTTATTTGGACTCCTAACAACCAGTTTGTCTAACCAATATATATTATTATTTTAATAAACAACTCCTAATATCAATAATATTTTACCTACCTAATTAACTAATTTAAGTTATCTACCAAGGACTAGTTTTCAAGAGCTAACTCTTGGCAATGATGCATTTATGCTATTTATTCCTTAAGATCGATTGATTCTTCACCTTGTCCTAAGGATGGACCACATTAGTTGGTTCGAAATGTCCACCAAATCCTAATAATGTGGATGCATCCATGCTATTTATTCCTTATGATTGATTGATTCTTCACCTTGTTCTGAGGATGGCCCACATTAGTTGGTTCGAAACTGATCCGAATTGGATCCTAAAAACTCTCTAAGTTTGCATGACTATTTCAGATTATGCTAAAAGATTCAAGTCCTAGAAAGGATCGAAGCTATCAGAAGGAATTCTCATAACAATTGCAGTTGTGGCCAGAGTGGAGCAACGAGGACCCTCCGTCAAGCGCGCAGACCGTTGGACCGTGGTAAAGTGCAATGGCACAAAACTGGAAAAACCGGAGGCCATATCAAGAAACAAAGGTAGATTCTAATACGCGATTAGTGCTATAAGTGCTAATCATGTATCGCAGGGTGTCCCCCTTAATAAAGGAAATCCCCAAAGCGCCCGAACCCAAAAACGCTATAAAATTCAGAAAAGTAACTGTTTCGGTTCCGTAGCACAGAATTCCCCAAAACCGGTAGGATATCAGAAGGCTTCGAGGTAGTAAGCAATTTTGACTAAGCCCTGCCTGATGCCACAAATTGAGCGACACGTGTCCGACGTAAGAGAGAGAAAACTGCCCTCATTGGACAGGTAAACATCGTGCGACTTGTCCACCTGATATGAAGGATGACCATAGGATCTGGGGGGCCCAGATCGACAGCGGAGATACATCCCAATGACTGACTAGATTTTACAGGTCAAAAATCAAGATGACATGGGATTTGAAGTCCGACGTGGATGATGAGTTGGCAAACAATTTGTGTTTGTGGGCGATCTTGAAGCAAACAGATTTAACAGCCATTTGAATATGATTCAGGGAATCTGACACCTAGTTCGTTAGCAAGCAGGTGGCCACCTCCATGCGAGGCATTACCCAGTGATGATGTCGCAGAGAAGAGGTATTCGAACGGACAGAGGAAAGGGAACCAGAAAGCCGGGAAGTGGAAACAAGCAGTCAGAAGAATAGACTGGCTTTAAAGCCATGAACTGACAGAAGCAGAGAACGGGCAACACACAGAGACACAGAAAGCTAATAGCAGAGAATAGAGAGTAGAAGCCGAGTTGACCTGAAGGCAGCATTGAGCCAAACAAAGCTAGAGAGAGTCAAAGAGTCTGTGTACTCCATTGAAGGCTTGAGAGGTTCAAACAAACTCCTCGGCATAGGCCTGTCATACTACTATGATCCTCAAAGGTCGAGTTTCGGTAAGGAGAGTTTGTGCACTCCATTCCTACTGACTTCACTCTGTTTAGTGAGTCTTGAATCGAGCTCACTGTTGTAAAAAAAAATCTGCTTGAAAACATAATAGAGAGGCCACCACTGAAAGGTTGGACCATGAGACGTAGCCCAGAAGCATTGGGTGAACTCCTTATTAAACTTGTTTTGTTTACATGTTTGACTGTTATGTTTTCCCTAATTGCCTCAGTGTCTATGTATTCTAGCAATCTTAACAATTTGTTGCATAAGTAACATAGGCACATCCATGCACATGATTCTGTAATACCTTTCATTCTTTGTCCTGGATAAATACTAGATCAGAAACGTCAACCAAATCTTAATAATGTGATTAATCCGAAAGACATCTATCTATAATATTGTCTATATAAATAATTTTAATTATAAACCAACTTTTATTTTTTATATTTCAAAATTTTAATTTTAAATATAATTAAAATTAATTTATATTAATTTAAAATAAATAAATAAATATAAAACAGAAAATAAAAATAAAGTTTTCCAAAAATTTTAATGTTGTGGTCACCCATCAACCCACAAGGTGATAAAACTCACCACAATCAAGAAATACCCTGTTGTAAAAATAAGTCGCTCTAACGCTCATTCATCACACATTCATCACACACAATATGTTCTAGTCAAAATTCCATGTTAAACACATCTCTCAAATATCAAACATTTATTATACAAAAAGCAAAATCCCATTTCTAACATGCATTATACAAATGCAAAACTCTTTCTTGAAGCAAAATAGATTTCTGAACCATAAGAGCACTACAGCACTCATACTAAACAGACGAAAGGGGATGCCATCTCACAAACACAACATGAAATCTCGTTGGAAGAAAGACCTCTTCCAAAGAGTTGGAAAACTAAAGTACATATTAAATAGAAGCAGAAATTGGGTCTGAAAAAACAAAGCAAGAAGACCTAATAGGGAGTATTAGGTCTTGTTATCCTAAGTTGGAGATAGGGTTCTTATTCAGATACCCTGAAAATTCACCCCTCCCAACTTTTATTCCTAAACTTATTTAGATACCCTGCAAATTCATCCCTTCCAAGTTTCATTTGCCATTATCTCATATAAAGAAGATCTCCATTCAAAGGATTGTTTTTGGTTGTTTTCTTTCCACTCTTCCCACCACACCATAAAGCTGCTTCCTCCCAAGAAAACATCTGAAGAAATGCTGAGACTGTTTACCATCATTCCCACATTCCTTTCAAACTCTTGAAGATTTTGTAAGCTTTGGTGTTGACCATTCTTGATATTTTTCAGGTCTTTCACAGCCTCTTCTACATATGCCCAAAATCTGGAGTTCTCAATGAGGGATGCAGGCTTTGTGCGGTGTCCTCTAGCCCTTGAACTATAACGAGTTCTTTCTTTCTCTTCCATCCACTTCTGAAGAATTTTATGACGATTGAGTCTTTCATCTGGTAGATAGTTGATGTTGCACTTAGTGCGGTAATGATATGCAATATCCAGAGGCTCTACAATTCTTCTATATGCAGTGCCAACATTTATCCACTTGTTTTGGGATTGAAAATCACTTCCAAGTTATATTGTATTATTTTGGAAAAGAAGTTGAGCATATGGCTTGAAAGTGAAGGTAAGCACGCTAAAGGCCAAGTGGGTTTTAGAAGGAAACACTCAACAACAGACCACCTCGTTACTCTTAGGATCATTGTGGAGGAATTCCGCAATGATAAATCCAATCTCTTTTGTTGCTTTGTGGATTTTAGAAAGGCTTTCGATACAATTCCTAGAAACAACCTATGGAATAGATTAGAAGAGTTAAACTGATCCGGATTTATACTGGGACGCAACAAATTACAGAGATAACCATAAACAAAAAGATGCAGTGGAAATAATACTTCATTTCATTAATGTAAAATACTGAAATATGCTTACAAACAGAAATGGAAATAAAGTAGCTAGGGCGATGGTAGCTTATCTCTAAAAAGAGATGTGGCGGCTACATGCCTCTGAATTGACATGTGTTACAATGAGGCTCAAAGGCCTATTTATTGTTGAGAAACAATGGAAAACCATTAACATCCCAAAACCTAACCCTATAAAATGAAACGCTAAATTGTTGGCCCCATTTTGGGTAAGTTGGTACATCAACTTCCCAGAGTCGTAAATTTGGCACTCGATTTCCATTTGACGCGTACAATAGCTTGTCAGAAAGATCTATCTGTGAATTACAACTTTGGGAAGAGGAACATGGGTCAGTTGCTCCAAGATTTCCCAAAAAATGTCATTTAGGGCCTCAAAATGGCTCTGGAAGTTTAGGACCCGAAAAAACTGCTAAAAATAGTAAATTGTGCTACAATTACAGAAACTAAAAAACTAAAACAGACAGTTGTGGGGTCCAAGTGGGATAGGTAGGTGACCACCAACATCCACCTGGATCATTCCTCCCCCCTTAGGAAGCAATGGTCCCCATTGCATTGAGTTCCTCCATCTACTGAACTTGATCCTTGGTGAGTGTTCTGCAACCTCTGATGTGTCCAGTAATGGTGGGAAGCATGGTAGAGGGTGTTCCACATTGAACACTTGGTGAAAGCAAAGAAATGGAGGAATTTTGTGCTCTAAAGCATTGTTTCCCACAACCTTGGTAATGTTGTAAGGGCCATGTCAGAGTGGTCTGAGCTTCTGATGGGATCTTGTAAGGCATTCTTTCTGCAAATGTAACCAAACTTTTTCACCCACCTAAAACTTGTGTGTTACCCTTGTGGGTGAGGAGAAGTTGTTCCTGTGTTATGTCATGACCGTATCCCCTTGTTGTTGCTACTGCGTGGAGGAACCCTTCGCGGGGGTCATGGATGTGGTGATGATCTTCCCCTTACTTTGGGAGCGAACCAGATAGAAAATGAATTTCCTAGTCTGGGAGATGAGCTTGCTGCCTGTCTTAGCAGTGATCAAGGAGGTGGCAGTAGGTGGGGCTACCTATGGTATCCTCTATAATGAATTACACAAAGAAATAATGACAGCGCGAGGCCTTGACTCATACACAGCATTTCACCTCCACAAGTATGGTTGGCCTAATAATACATCACAAACATCTAGAGGTGTAACATCACATAATACCTCGTCTGTGAATGGTTTGATGTTGTAGGGAAGGCGGCACTACTGGCGGACTTGGAGATTTTGTCCTTGGTGAAGCCACCCGATCCTGTACGGCTACGAGTGTGGTGTAGTCGGTAGGCCCAACTGCTTCATGACCTCTACTGAAATGAGGTTCTTTTGGCTCCCACTATCAACAATGAATTGCGGCGGTGGACCCTTCACCCACATTTGTGAGTGGAAAAGTCGCTCCCCCTCCTCTAGATCTCCGGGCTCATTCCTTTGGATCTTGGTAGTGGCAATAGTGGCGTTGGGCTCCGCATCAATGATCTGCTTCCATTTTCCATTCCCCTTGTCGGGTTATGACTCAGGGTCAGAACATGCATTTGATTCG
The DNA here is from genome assembly GCA_031772625.1 of Pinus tabuliformis. Taxonomy (NCBI): domain Eukaryota; kingdom Viridiplantae; phylum Streptophyta; class Pinopsida; order Pinales; family Pinaceae; genus Pinus; species Pinus tabuliformis. The sequence continues at coordinate 1,869,451,913 of CM062818.1, forward strand.
GAAGCCTTCAACTCGGCCACCAGCGACTGCTTGGTTCGAAACTCACTTGTGTTATGAGTGGGACTCTTGTGGAACTCACACCAATTTCCTCTATCCTTCTTCGACTTAGTGGTGTTGTTCTTTTCTTGCGGCTTCAACGGGTTGTCTTGGGTCACCCGACCTTGGCTTTGTCCTTTGGTCTTCGGATTTGCAGATCTAAATTCTCGCTTCTTTTGTTTCAACTTCTGCTCGATTTTGACAGCGTATCAGTACGCTGTGCCAAGCGAGGAGATGTTTAGGAACTCCATCTCTTCCTGGATGTATCTATGTAGGTAGCCGCGGTATTTGAGTACCAAATGTAGCTCAGAGTCCTTGATACCCAACTGTGTCCGAAGGGTATGAAAAATGTTTGTGAACTCCGGCACATCTTGGTCACTTCCCTGCCGCAACGTGGTTCACTTTATGTATTTGTCCTCATAGCTTTTGACAAGGTAGTACTACTCCTTGATGGCATCTCGGAATTAATTCCAAGTGGGTGCAGCTGAAAATAGTGAGCCTATGCTTTCATCCTCCTACTCACAGTAGGTTTCCCATTAGTCCTTGACATGGGGGGCTGCCTTGAGAAGAGCAAAAACAATCTTTTCCTGACTCGAAAATTCATGAACAGAAAAATACCCTTCTAGCAGATTTAACCATTTATCTACAGGATCTGCGTCTATTTGACCCTCGAAGATGGGGATTTTAAAATTAACTTGTACCTTAAAGGGTGTGGTGTTTCCAGAGTATTTTTTGGAAGCAGATGCGTCGCCTCTGGGTAGCCGCTAAAGGATCCGGGCAAAGTTGTCCATCAACGCGTTCCTTTGTTGCTCGAGGGCTTCTTCGAGCAAGATTTTGATAGGATCTCCTGTCCCCTCATCTTTCTTCTCATCTGCCATGGGAGGTCATCAAGATTTGCAGGGCTGGTCTTGCAAAAGTTCGACCAATTCAAGCCCTAACTCCTTATATCTTGACCTCATTGGGGACATGCAAAGAAAAACAGAGAAAAAGCAAACCACTCTGATACCACTGATCTAGATTTATACATGAACACAACAAATTACAGAGAGAACCACAAACATAGAGATGCAGTGGAAATAATACTTCATTTCATTAATGTAAAATACTGAAATATGCTTACAAACAGAAATGAAAATAAACTAGCTAGGGCGATGGTAGCTTATCTCTAAGAAGAGATGTGGCGGCTACATGCCTTTGAACTGTGTTACAATGAGGCTCGAAGGCCTATTGATTGTTGAGAAACAATGGAAAACCCTTAACATCGCAAAACCTAACCCTAGAAGATGAAACGCCAAATTGTGGGCCCCGTTTTGGGTAAGTTGGTACATCAACTTCTCAGGGTCGTAACTTTGGCACCCAATCTTCATTTGACACGTACAATAGCTCGTTAGAAATATCTATCCGAGCACTACAACTTTGGGAAGAGCAACATCATGGACCCATGTTATTTCCAAATTTCCCAAAAAACATCGTTTAGGGCCTCAAAACAGCTCCGAAAGTTCACGACCCGAAAAACTACTAAAAATAGTAAATTGTGCTACAATTACGAAAACTAAAAACTGAAAGAGACAGTTGTGGGGATCCAAGTGCGATAGGTAGGTGGGATCCAAGTGCGATAGGTAGGTGGCCACCAACATCCACCTGGATCATAAAGGTTCCTTTCGAGTTGAGAGCTGTCGCTATAAGGTTATCCAAGAGTAATTATCAAGTTAAAGAGCAATGAGGGGTGGTCGAAAGATATTAAGTGTAATATCAAAGTTAAACAAGGTTGCCCCCTCTCCCCTACCCTATTTGGAATTTACATCGACAAGCTAGAAGGTTGTTTAGTGGAAGTAGGTTGTGCTAGCACGATCTTAGCCGGGATAGTCATCATCCTTATTCTCTATGCTAATGATATTTTTCTTCTCGCAAGGTGCCCATCTGATCTTGATAAGAAACTTAGACTTCTTAAGGATTTATGTTGTACCATGGGTATGACTATTGACACTGACAAAACAAAAGTTATGATTATCAAATCTAAGAAGGACACTTACACTAATTTTATGTATGACAATAGTAACTTGGAGGAAGTGTCGTCTTTCAAGTGCCTAGGAATTGATATTCATCACAAGCTCAACTAGAAGTATAGCATTGAGAAAAGGATTAATGGGGGGTTGAAAGCTTATTTTGGTCTTGAAAATAATTGTAAAATGGAAAACCTTGTAATGCGCAATAGGAAGAAGTTCCTCTTTGAAACTTTAGTCACTTTTGTTATCTTATATGGATGTGAGGTGTTACACAGTAATTTGTCACTGCCTTCCTGACAGTCACCCTGCTGTGCCAATCACTAAGTTCATGCCTTCTGAACTGGCCCAAAAACCCATTTTTCTAAAGTTCTATTCATCAACGCGTCTGTTTGCGAAATACCCACGATGACTGGCGCTCCATAGTGTATTCCGTGCGCTGCCAGCTCGGAAGGACATCACTTTCCCGCGCTGGTCGCCAGCGCGCCTTTCCCGTGTTCTTCCGTGCTGACATGACTGTCCCAGTTATGTAGACGCGGCGACATCGCGTCAGTTGCCTCATAATCCGCGCTGATCCAGTTTGGGCGAATTTGTTCAAACAGCCAACCTTCCAGATCACTCCAGGCTTGGTTGTTAGCTTTGTGAATGTCGACTCCCTTCTATGGCATGTCCGTTCGACCCTTTGCAACAACCTTCCCTTGAAGATAAGCTCATCCTTCCACCCTTTTAGGAGGCTCCTTCTCCTACATATACTTCCACCATTACCATGAGTAGCTAGTTAGACATAGCTTGGATTGTATAGAGCTTATAGTGCTCAGATTGCTGCTACTATAGGTATTTGGTGTGCTAGGTGTGGAAGTGATTGATTGCTTAGGGAAGGTTGTTTTGTGTTGCTTGTGTGTGAGAGAGAGTTGTTTGTCTTGGGAGAATCATCCTCAAAGGTGAATGCTTGAGATACATGCTGACTGGCCCCTCCTGAGAAGGCTACCGACGTCAGAACATTTGGTTGTACTCTTCTCTATTCTGATTAATAATAGATGACTGCTATTATTGTTCCATTCTCATTTGTACTTGCAATGGTTAAATGTGAATTACATCTTTTCTGACTGATGTATGGTTACTTTTACTAGATTTCACGCTTGTGTTTGTTCCCTCTTCGCGTGTGCAGGTATCTATTCGTGGGGATCGCGGAGGATTGTGACCAGCCAAAGCGAAGGAGTGAAGACAGCATCTCTTCGTCAAACAACAGCGCTGGAATCCAAGTAGGTGCTCTTTACCTCTTGTTTAATTGTAATTAGGAACATGCATAGCAACATTGTTTGATTGTTGCTAGACCCTTGCTGGGCTAGTAGGGATCGCCTCTATCCGTAGAGGGGATTTACCTCTCCAACAATTTGGCGACTCCACTGGGGAGCAGCCTTTTTGTCTCTTGAGTCCACTTTTGTGTTTGACTTTGATTGGTCTTTTTTCCGAGATTCTGGGATTGTCTCTCTGCTTATAAACTTTCTGGGTACATCTGGGAAGTGTCTTGATTGTTAGAAGGCTTTTGCTTTTGGTTTGGGAAGTTTTTGCTTTGGCTTTGCTTGTTTTTTATCCTCAGCGCGTTTTAATTCAGAACAGTCGCGCTGACATCGCGCCCCTGTTCCTTTGGTATCCTTTTCATCGCGCCCTTACGTCTAACAGTCGCGCTGACCTCGTTTTTAGAGACAGCGCGCTTTATTCGTGTCCTTCCGCGCTGGCATCGCGTCCCCGCTTCTTTGTGATCTGTGTCATCGCGTCTGTGTGGTTTCTTTCCGCGCTGACCTCGTTTTTCTGAGACAGCGCGCTTTATCCTTGTCCTTCCGCGCTGACGTCGCAAAGTTGCTACAGGGCTCCTCCTGTCAGCGCCGAGTTGCTGAAGGCTACCCGCGCTGGTCCTGTAAAGTTCATTTTTGACCAAATTAGCCTCCTGAACCTCTTGCTTTGACTATCCCTTCTTCTCTCCACCTGCTTTGTGACTTGCTTTTCACTGTCTGAACTCTGAACTCCTTGATTGCGAAGTCTGGATCCATAGGGTTCCGTTTTTGCTTAGTTTTTGGTTTTGCGAACACCTTCCCTTTTGCTTTCGCTGCTTGGTTTGTGTTTACACCGTCACTTTTTCGATTGCTGAATGGTTTTGAGTCTCTAATTGACTGGTTGTAACTCTCATCCTTCGGGTGTTTGCCCTTTTCTGTTGATTTTGCACTCTAACCCTAGGGTATCTAGTGGTCGTGTGTGTGTCAAGCCTTCCGTAGGGATCTTGTTTGCTCGTTTGACCAGCCAACTTCAGATTTGTTGAGTGCACTTGTTCAGTGATTGTTGGAGTGTCTTTGGTTGTGTTTCCGTGCAATTTCTCGCTTTCCCCCTTGTTTCAATCCTTGCTTGTCTTACCGAGCTTAGATCACATAGCTCGTGCGGAACTTGATTTTCTCGTCGATTTGGGAATCTTTGTTGAGTGTTTTGGGAACTTTGTGTGCTTTCATTAGGCAATTGCATTTTGCTTGGTGTTCTGGTTCCTCCGAATTATTTTAGATGCTTTGTGTCACTAAAAGAAAATCAAACTAGTGGCTTTGCTTTTAAAAAATTGAAAAGGAAAAGAATGTTTCATTGATTTGTATTTTCAAAAGAAAAAGTTTCCTTTCCTCGCTTTTAGTTGCATTAGGCTGTTTGATTGATTGTGTTCGTTTTGTTTGATTGAAATCTCTTTACCCTTCCATAGCTAGAATTCATCAAACAAAATGATTCTCTTTGGCATGTAGTTTGCATCTAGGTAATTGTGAGAGAACATACGATAGGACCTGAAATCGAAACTTAATCTCAAGATCAACTGTAAAATGAACCGAATGAATCTAAAAACGCATTGGAACTAAACACAAACATCTAGAGGTCTAGGTTAGAGACGTGTTCCGGCGTCTTTAAACATAGTCACTGTTGTTTCACATTACGGTTGGGTGATTCCTCCTTCTGTGACTCGATAGTGGTCTAACACGGACTGTGCTCCCACGTACCGTCGCGTATATAGGGAGACCCCACTAGGCTTTTATCCTTGATCCATAGGAAGCCGAGTCTGCCGCCTTACGATTCACAATGCAGTGAACACAACATTCACGAAGATTGACCACCCGTACCCTAAAAAGTATTCTGTGGTTTTGCGAAAAGTCTGGCACACCTTTTACCTAGAATCTCCAGAGCAGTCACTTTTGATCCTTTTCGGACTCCCTAAATGAAAAGGTGTAAGTGAGCGTCTTGTCACTTCGTGCTCATTAAACATTCGAAGGAGACTGGAGTCATCTTTTCGTCCTTTTCTCGACTCTTGAAACATGAAAAGGTCAAGTTCAGTTCCTGTGTCTTAAAAATTTATTCGGCCACGATAACATCACCTGATTAGATCTCGTGTGCGTTAGCTTGAGTAGGTTTCGTTTTCGTTTGCTATGGAAAATTTTCCGGGATTCACTAACCCAGGTTCCCCATCTGATGGGAATCCAGGACAATTCCCTCCTCTTGGGAATGTTGGTGCTCCGTATATGGCGACGTTGTCCCTACCAGGGTTAACTGTCGGGTTGCCTATGTGGTTGTTTTCAACCTCTTTGGTCCCTACCGTATCGGCTGTTAGTCCATCAATCCCTCCACCTGAACGACATCATGTTGATCCTAAGGTGGATCTCTCCCCCTCGACGCCTACTTCTACGTCGTCCTCTTGTACTTCGCCTGGTGAAATTCTCGATGTGAGTAACCAGGTGGCTAAGAAGAAGAAGAGGAAGACCAAGAAGAAGAAGTCCCCTCAGGGAGAGCCTACACACACAGTCCCCCTCTCAAGTCCAGCTATCCACTCCAGTACACCTGAAGTCAGGCCACCTTCTGCTCCTCCGCGGAAGGTCAAGTTTCCTTGTCGATTATGCAAGGAGGACCATCTGCTTCGTGATTGTCCTGGCATTCCCAGGGTATTAGAAGTTTGGTCCCACGATCCGGCCCGCCCTTCATCGTCCACTGATGATCATGGCGATGCTACCTCATCAGTTGGGAATGGTAAGGAGAAAGGGAAGCTTCGAATCCCCTGTCGACTTTGTGAAGGCAAACATCCCCTTCACCTTTGTCCATTCATGGATAAAGCCTCTGCTGTGTTGGAAAGTCTTGCTGCTCCTCCGAATCCATTTCCCGCTGGTTATCAACGTCTTTCTACAGTTGTAGATCGCGCCCCTGTTCACAAAGAGATCGCTTCAGATTCCCCTTTTGTCCCGGCCCCTCTTCCCAAACCTGGCTGTTCCCAGCCTGTTCCAGACCCGTCGTTGGTCGGAAAGGGTGTTGATTCGAGTTCACCTCCTCTCAAGCACTCTGTTTCGGAAGAGAAAAATTCTCATGTTCTTCTCATCTCCTCAGATTCTCCTGAGCTTGATAAAGATTCTTTTGAAACCTCTCCAGAGAATTTAGATTCGGTTCTTTCCGAGCATGGGGGCACCCATATGGTTCCCCCACCAAGTAGTTCAGTCATTTCCTTCGATTGGAGTTGTTTGACTACCCCTCCCCTTCCATCCCATGTGCCTTTCTGGGTCACCGCCTATGCCTCCCATATGGCGCTGCCTGGCACTGTGTTGGATGAAGGCGCATCGGTTAGTCTTATGCCCATTACTACTTGGCAGGCTTTGGGTTCCCCATCGCTTGTACCTGTCGCACCGAATCTCACCGCCTTTGACGGAGGAACGAGTCAACCATTAGGGATCCTTCCACAGTTTCCTATTACTTTGGGAGGCAAGACCGTCTATATAGACGTCTCGGTTACCCAAGGTTCTTTAGACTTCAGTCTTCTCCTCGGTCGTGACTATGTGTATGCCATGGGAGCCCTTGTTTCTTCACTTTTCCGTGTGGTTTGCTTTCCACACGATGGAAGAATAGTGACGATAGATCAATTATCGTTCGTTCGTCCACAAGCCCCTCCGGCACAATTGTCCTTCCCTCCTGGTTTTCTTCCACCTATTGCATCTGTCTCACCCCAGATCAACTACGTGGCCACCTCCCCCGTGCCTATATCCAGCAATGTCGCCGTCGTGCATAGTGTCCTGGGGGCATTGGGTCCTGACTTCTGAGATATTGACCTCCCACCGGGAGCACCACTCTTGGAAGCCCCGACTTCCTGTTCATTATGATGAAGTTCGGGTGGAGCATAGTTCACTTTCCTATGTCAAGCTCCCTAAAAAATGAAATTAGGTCTGGTCGGAGCATAGTTCCTTTCCGGTGTCAAGCTCCTTAAAAAATGAAACTAGGCTTAGGCCGAGGATAGTTTTGATCTTGTGGCGACCTCGTTAAAAAACGAAACAAGGTGGTCGAGCATAGTTCCTGATCTTGTGTCAAGCTCGTTAAAATCATGAAACAAGGGTTATGAGGATAGTTCTTTTACTGTGTCAACCTCATTAAAAAATGAAACAACTCCCTTTCCAAATCGAGTCTTTGGATTAAGATCTCGTAAAATACAAGTCGAGTCTTTCATAGATCTCGAGAGTGAACCTTCATTCCATCCACTTTGTTGAATGCAATGAAGCTTGGGGGGCATGCACCTTGATTTGCGTTATTATGCCGGGGGCATGCGAGCTTATAACAAGCATAGTTTTTCGTTTCAAGCTTGTGTAAACATGAAACCGAATCCAAGCAGAGTTCTCCATGGTTCAAGCTTGTGTAAAAATGAACCCATACCCGATTTACATCTCGTGATTGCTATCTTTATCTGCTAAATTCTGCTAGATGAGCCTTGGTTGTTTTCATTCCATCGCCACCATCTCTTTGGCCGATCATATGCTTTCACTTGGTTGTTTTTCCTTTCCTGAGGAACCGCAACGATGAGTGGTTTTATTAGCCAGCCTCTTGACCATTACATGTTTTGAGCAGTTCCACCATTGCCGGAACCAGTTGCTACCCTTTATACCACTCGTTCCTCTAGGACGAGTCGCCTTTAAGCTCTTTTTTGACTCGTAAAATATGAAAAGATTGCCGAGTATTTTTCCCTTTTTGACTCGTTAAAGAGAATAAAAATGGAGGTCTGCTTTCAGCTCTTTTCCGACCGTTTAAAGATGAAAAGGCCGAGTTCCCTCTTGACTCGTTAAAAGGAATGAGAGGCGGTTGCCTTTAAAGCTCTTTTTCTGACCGTATATCTTAAAAAGATTGCCGGGTGTTTGTCGTTTCGCACTCGTTATCGGCTCTAAAACGACGTGTTTTCGACCGCTTTTTTACTTTTTCGGGTCAAGAACACTATTTACGAAAAGTACTCCTCGATCGTAATGGTCGGGCGGTTCTTTCGAGCATTGTTTTATACTTTTTCGGGCTCGAGAGACACAACTGTACGAAAAAGGACCCCCCTGGAGTCTTCTTTTCTGCTGTCTTTTCAGGCTCTCTAAACAAGAAAAGACGCCGAGTTTTTCCTTTGTCAGGCTCGTTAAACACTTGATGACATCGGACATTGTCAAAATGACACTCTTCAAGCATATGCTATCCCCGTCAAGCTTGTCATCCAAAAAATAAACGGGGTACCTGCCAGAAATGGTGGGGAAAATGGAACTGTAATCATAGTCGTGTCGGCAGTATGTCGCTCTTGAACATGGCACTCTTCTGCTTCGTGTCTGGGTGGGACCATCTCATCTTGTTTTTCACTGGCCTCCGTGGGTTTGGGTTATCCTATTCGACCTCTCATCTGCCCATCGCCATCATCACTATACCCTTTGCTCATTTGATGTCAAATACTGCCAAACCCGCTATAGTGTCGTCGATATGTTCAAGAGAAGTTGACCTCTGTAATAATACAACCTCATCTGCTATCTCACACAAATCATTTTTCCTCTGTCTCGTGTCGATGATGTGGGAAACATTATGGCCCACCTTCGATCAAGGTCACTTCCTGTCGACTTCAGCTCATTATCCGGGAAGGTGACTTAGAGACTCCCTTCAGGTGCCTTAGAGCCTGCATGCCTCAATGGCAGGTTCTTCGTGTTCGACGCGAGGTTTACATCATTGGCCTCTGATCGAATGATTCCGTGGGTGTTCGACACCAGCTCATTGATTCACATGCCGCGGATTGTACCTATAGTACCTTGAGGGCCATTGTCATTATTGGTGGTACCTCTCGCGTCTGTTAACAGTTTTCATCATTGACTGGTAATCAGACGATGTTCATGCATGTTCGACTTCAACCCATATATTCACATGCTTGAACTTGTACTTTGTTCGGATCGGGACGGAGCGCAAGACCCTGGATCTCTGTCTGTTATGGTCCAGGTTGCGATTTTGTGGATGATCATTACATGACTCATTGATGGATGGCTGCGCCCATACCTGAGTCGTCATGGATGGCTGCGACCATACCTTATCATTATTATGGTCTCTTTAGCTGGGTGGCTGCATCCATTCCAACAGACCTTTTCGCATGTCTTTTTGGATGGCTGCGCCCATGCCTAGACTGCATGTACTTGATTATCAGATATTTTTCGGTCCTTCTTGGTGGTGTTCCAGTTCGGCGTGTGTTGTAAAGCATTTCACCCCTCCCACTCTCTCGGTCTTCATGCTTTAGGGGGCATCTGTTACACAGTAATTTGTCACTGCCTTCCTGTCAGTCACCCTGCTGTGCCAATCACTAAGTTCATGCCTTCTGAACTGGCCCAAAAACCCATTTTTCTAAAGTTCTATTCATCAGCGCGTCTGTTTGCGAAATACCCGCGATGACTGGCGCTCCATAGTGTATTCCGTGCGCTGCCAGCTCGGAAGGACATCACTTTCCCGCGCTGGTCGCCAGCGCGCCTTTCCCGTGTTCTTCCGTGCTGACATGACTGTCCCAGTTATGTAGACGCGGCGACATCGCGTCAGTTGCCTCATAATCCGCGCTGATCCAGTTTGGGCGAATTTGTTCAAACAGCCAGCCTTCCAGATCACTCCAGGCTTGGTTGTTAGCTTTGTGAATGTCGACTCCCTTCTATGGCATGTCTGTTCGACCCTTTGCAACAACCTTCCCTTGAAGATAAGCTCATCCTTCCACCCTTTTAGGAGGCTCCTTCTCCTACATATACTTCCACCATTACCATGAGCAGCTAGTTAGACATAGCTTGGATTGTATAGAGCTTATAGTGCTCAGATTGCTGCTACTATAGGTATTTGGTGTGCTAGGTGTGGAAGTGATTGATTGCTTAGGGAAGGTTGTTTTGTGTTGCTTGTGTGTGAGAGAGAGTTGTTTGTCTTGGGAGAATCATCCTCAAAGGTGAATGCTTGAGATACATGCTGACTGGCCCCTCCTGAGAAGGCTACCGACGTCATAACATTTGGTTGTACTCTTCTCTATTCTGATTAATAATAGATGACTGCTATTATTGTTCCATTCTCATTTGTACTTGCAATGGTTAAATGTGAATTACATCTTTTCTGACTGATGTATGGTTACTTTTACTAGATTTCACGCTTGTGTTTGTTCCCTCTTCGCGTGTGCAGGTATCTATTCGCGGGGATCGCGGAGGATTGTGACCAGCCAAAGCGAAGGAGTGAAGACAGCATCTCTTCGTCAAACAACAGCGCTGGAATCCAAGTAGGTGCTCTTTACCTCTTGTTTAATTGTAATTAGGAACATGCATAGCAGCATTGTTTGATTGTTGCTAGACCCTTGCTGGGCTAGTAGGGATCGCCTCTATCCGTAGAGGGGGTTTACCTCTCCAACATGAGGTTTGGGGTTGCAATATCTCTAGAGAATCTTGGAGAAATATTGAGCAAATCCAGAAGCATTTTATATCATATAACCTAAAAATTAAAAGCAATACACCCTATCCTATACTCCTTATAGAAGTGGGTCTTTCCACTATCGAGAACCCAGCTATGACTAGGCTTCTATTGTACAAGCACAAACTCAATAACATAAGAAACCATAGACTTCCTAAGCTAGCTTTAAATTCCAGCCAAAACCACCTAAGGCTCAAACAAGGTCAGTATAAAGACACCAAGGCCTAGTTAAACTATTGGGAGATTGAAGAGAATGTTGCATTACAAAACATTAATAACATTAAAAATATTGTTATTTCTAAGTTCAAAGAAAAAATGTGGTGTGAGAAAGATTTAATAGTTAAAATAAAATTAAGATGTTATAAGGAGGTGATCAACCCCACCCTAGAAGATCAAAAGTATCTCTCTATTTTAACTAGCTCAAAGAAGAAAATTAATATAGCCAAGATTAGAACAAACTCTCATGAGCTCCATAGTGAAACGGGTCGTTGGGCAGTTCCTAAAACACCATGGATGGAAATGATTTGCCATCTCTATAACAATATGAACATCGAAGATGAAAATCAATTCCTCATAGAGTGCCCCGCGTACAACCACATTAGATATCAGTTTCATAATCTTTGTTGCAATACTGACCTTCCTAGCCTTCTACGATGTCAAAATTATAGTGAGCTTGGGAGGCTTCTCTCCAAGTTTTTTGAGCACAGGAATAAAATCTTAAATCAAACTAAATAATTTGTTTCTTTAGGTCCGATAGACCAAAGTTTGGTCTTAGTGGACGTTAACCATCATCATCATCATAATGATGCATTTTGGTTTACATGGATTAGATCGCTTCATTGTTCAATTAATTTAATTCTATGAGATTTATTTAACCTAGAAAGATTATCAAAATCAATTCAGAAATTCCTGGTAGCAAGTCTTATGCTTTTGGAGTCATATTCTGAGGTTTTAATTGTTTTTGTAAATACTTAGTGTATACCAATTTTGATTAAAATTCATTTTTTTTCAACTCACAATTAAAAATGGCAATTTAATACAAATAAAATTAGCGATATCGTTTTTTTAATTTATACAAAGTCATTAGTTAAAAAATATTTAAATTAATGTATGACAAAAATAATTAAAACATAAAGAAGCTAAACGATTTTCAACTCAAAATATTCATTATTCAATAACATTGTATTCACAAATACATGGTGCATGAGTTTTGTGTCTTTAATTTTTTTATGTGCATGTATTACATGTATTATCCATGCAACATTGAATAACCATAGCCTAGATTACCTTCAACTCAAAGATGACGGGACATTCACTACATTATTTATACACATGCAAAAATTATGCAATGATTGATTTGATTTCCTTGGTAAATTTCCTTTACGATACCAAAAATTTGAACGTTTGTTCAATGAGAGCATACCAGAACTTGCATGTGGTCAGTGAATGGAACCACAAATATCTATGTATTCATTATAGAGAGTAACGAAAATGGGCATGTCCATTTCCATCATTACAAGAAATTTCAAAACACACAGATATATTTATTACTCATGACTAAATCTTTATATATTTACATATCTAGTAATGTTACCATTGGCCTTAAATTTACTCATGACTAAATCTTTATATATTTGCCTATCTTGCCTGTCTAGTAAAGTTACTATTAGCTTTAATGTTGGATTCAACCAAATATTTTCAAACAATTAATCAAGCGATTATAAATACAAGGGAATAATATTAAACTTGAGGGGTTAATATTATAAATGAGAAGTATATAAACCCTAAGATTAATATTATAAACTCTAAAATAAACATGGTTTACTATGGTTTATTTTCATATTGACACAATCTTTTTCACAATGCAACAATGGATCATTGTTGACCATGTTTGACCAATGTTGACCATGATTAACCATGGTTGACCATGATTGATTTCCATATAGAGAAAATCTTATGATAAACCCTATAATAAATATTATAATCCAAGGTATATAAACCCTATGATATATATTATACACACTAAAATAAGCATGGTTGACCATAGTTGATTTACATATTGAGACAATATATTTCACAATACGATGTTGCACTATGGTTCACTATAGTTGACCATGACTGATTTTGGAGACAATCTTTGTCACAATTATTTTCACAAAATATGAAAATTAGTTTCACAAAAATTATTTTACTTTAACTACACATTAAATTTACCTCGATTATACATTAAATTTATGTACATTATACACGAAATTTATTTTAATTTGATTTCACTTATAAAATTTAAATAAATTATTATTTTTTTATTTCTTTTACATTTATTTATTTTTTCTTATAACTAATTTTAATTTTAATTAATTGTATTTATGTTTATAATTATAAGGTTTAATATATTTATATTTATATTATGTTTATTTTCTAATTAATTATAATTGTAGTTAATTAAATTAATTATGTCTATATTCAAGTTTATGTTTATATAATAATTATAATTATTTATATTTTTATCGTGGTTAAAACACCCTAACATATATAATAATTATGATATAAATATATATTAAATGGACATAAGAATGTGTAGTTAATTAAATAGGAGTTGTCTTTAGTGCGACTTTTTGGAAGTTTTTTCTAGTGGATTTCCAGTATATTTTTCTAGTTTAATTTCTCTAAAATCCAGCCGGAATTCATTGAAATCACAAGATTGATGGGTAAATCCTGCACAATAGAAGTGCCCTAGGGGTTTTTAATGTTGTTGAATCCATATATATAGTCAAAAAATTATTTTAAATAATACAAATCAAGATTTCACATCAAATTTTTCCACCAGATTCCAACACCAAAAACTCAAAAAAATCGCATTATAAACAACTCCAATTAAATATATAACAATTAATTATAATTAATCACATTTTTAATTAAGGCAAGGTCCCTATAATCAATTATAATTAATTAAATATTTTTAACTATAATTAATAAATTATTATTCATTATAATTATAATTATAATTAATTATAATCAATTAACTTGTTATAATTATAATTAACTACTATAATTAATATAATTATTAAATTATGAGACTATTTATAATAGAACTATAACAAAACTATGAGCCAATACTAAATTATTGTCAATACTATTAAATTATTGTGCTACAAATTATTAAGTTTATATTTAATATGGTTGACTTAAGAATAATATTTTTTTTAACTACACATTAAATTTATGTAGCTACGGGGTTTATTTTAATTTGATTTCACTTATAAAATTTAATTAAAATAAATTTTATATTTCTTTTTATATTTATTTATTTTTTTATTATAATTAATTATAATTATAATTAATTATGTTTATGTTTATAGTTATAAGGCTTAATATATTTATATTTATATTTATATTATGTTTATCTTTTAATAAGTTATAATTAAATTAATTATGTCTATATTTAAGTTTATGTTTATGATGATATTGATGATGGTTAATGTCCACTGAGACCAAACTTTGGTCTATTGGACCTAAAGAAACAAATTGTTTAGTTTGATTTAAGATTTTATTCCTATACTCAAAAATCTTAGAGAGAAGCCTCCCGAGCTTACTTTAATTTTGATAACATAAAAGGCTAGGAAGGTCAATATTGCAACAAAGATTTTGAAACTGAGATCTAATGTGGTTGTACGCGGAGCACTCTAAGAGGAAGTGATTTTCATCCTCAATGTTCGTATTCTCACAGAGATGGCAAACCTTTCCATCCATGGTGTTTTAGGAAATGCCCAACAACCCGTTTCACTATGGAGCTCATGAGAGTTCATTTTAATCTTGGCTATATTAATTTTCTTCTTTGAGCTAGTTAAAACAGAGAGATACTTTTGATCTTCTAGGGTGGGGTTGATGACCTCCTTATAATATCTTAATTTTCTTTTAGCTGCTAAATCTTTCTCACACCACTTTTTTTCTTTGAACTTAGAAGTAGCAATATTTTTAATGTTATTAATGTTTTGCAATGCAACATTCTCGTGGATCTCCCAATGGTTTAACCAGACCCTGGTGTCTTTATACCAAATTTAATAATATTGACAATAATTTAGTATTGATAATAATTATAATTATTTATATTTTTATCATGGTCAAAACTTGCACAAACCCTAATAATAATTATAATATAAACATAATATAAATATATATTAAATGAACAGAAGAATGTGTATGTGACGCTAATAAAATATATAACAATTAATTATAATTATAATCAATTACATTTTTTATTAAGGCAAGGATCCCATAATCAATTATAGAAACATTTTTGGAAATGAATTAGTCTTTAATTCCAAAAATTATTGTTGTCTTAATAGTATCGTGATTACATTGACTACCAACTATGGGTATTTTTCATATGAAATTTCTCCTCCTTCACAAGGGCCTCTCTGCATGACAACTTCACAAAAAGATAATGATTCAATCCATTCAGAGTAAGATAATGTCTTATCATAGTGTATTTAGACATTCATGGGCAATTCTTTGATTTGTTGGAGTTGTTTTTTTATTGATCGGAAGGATCTTGGAACCAATTCTTTATTCATGGGTGCTTATGTAGATCGAGGATACTATTATGGGTAGATAGTGACACTGGAAGTTGCTCTATAAGTACGCTATAGGGATAGAATTATTGTTCTTTGACTACTTCCAAATATCAATTCTTGGAACCAATTCTTTATTCATGGGTTACCATGTAGACCAGGGACATTATTATGTGTAGATAGTGACACTGGTAGTTACTAAACTCCCATTGAAAGAAAGATATTATGCTAGCATAGTGGCCTCTTCCCATAATTCGACACACTTGACAATACAATCTACTATTTTGAACCTGCTATTCGAGACTCCAATATTAATAATAACAAACCCTTTAATGTGGGGGAATCCACGATTTTCAGCTTGCTATTTGAGACTCCAATATTAATAATCACAAACCCTTTAATGTGGGGGAATTCTTCCAAAATCATTGTCAACATGAACAATGTCATTGCATAGTTCATGTTACAAGAAGAATAAAAGAAGACACATTGTCCCTTGGCACCATTGGAAGTCAAGTGAAGGTTTTTCAACTTCTAGGCCATGAGAAGAATTGGTTATGATGGCCACTCAAGTCTCCAACAAATTCTTCTAATCTAGCCACCAAAATTCCACCAGTGACTTTCTTTTCTCATACAAGTACTTCAAACACAAGTTTGTCCTTCTCTTTCTAATAAAAATTTATTGGATTCCTTTGCCAATGTTGAAGCCTATGAATCACATCATGTGATGGAACAAACCATAGATACAAAAGACAAATCTATTCACAACTAGTATATTATACTCTTCCCATGTTCTAGGCCCTCCCATAAAGGGAGTCAAGCCCATACCTGTTGTGATACCAAATTAAAATATTGGAGAATAGACATTATTACACACGCAAATGTGCTAAATAAACTTTATCTTAAATTTTTAATGACATGCGTAAATACAACAATGATTTTTCAAGATTGCCAAGTTAATTTGATTGCCTAATTAATTAGTTGGGCAATATCTCAACCACGCACCAATCTAGAAAGCATCTAGTTGGAGAATATATCTTAAACCAATTAGAACTAACTAACCCATAAATAACAGTAAGAAGTTGCTGATTGAACCAATGTTCACAATTAATACAAGTAAGAGTTACATAATCCAACATCAAATCATAAAAACTAACTAAACTATAACTTCTTTTTATTTTTATGATATTGTTTTTGTAAGTTAATATTACATTTTTCCAAACATCAATAATCAACAGAGTTCATATCATTTTGAGTTTCAATCTTCCACAAAAAAACTAAATCTATTCACCAATAATATAATAAACAATCTACCAATAATATAATAAACAATCTACCATAATGATCAACTAACAAAATGAAAAAAAAAAAAAAAACAAACAAACTAAAATAAATCATGCTAAAACTAAAATTTATAAATATTACTAAAAACAATTTAAGTGAAAATTAAATCCTATCATCCACTAATAATTAAATTATAAATAACTAAATTAAAACTCCAAAATCCTATTCCAAAATAAATACACCAAACATTCCGAAAACCCAAACAAGATCAAAGAAAAATGAAAATGTTAGAATAAGCCCATAAGCAAAAACTTTACTTGTGCTCCAAAGGCATTGTTGACATCAACTGACGTATGCAGATGTTATGTGTGACCAAAAGTGTGAACATTAAAGGTAAGGGTACTTTGCTTTTGGATTAAATATTTAAAACCACTGGTCCGTGCAATTCGTCCTCCGATGGATTTGGACGGTTTCGTGCATTTCCTGCGCACTGATAAATTTCCACCGTAACCGTACTATACCTGCTTTTCCTATTATTTATTTTATTTTCATCTCTTTCCTTTTGACTTTCCATAAAAAAATAAGTGAAGATTCTGTTATTAGTGGCCACAATCGTATTTGTCTGTTTTTCTATTTGCCTTCATGCTTTACAGTCTGCTGATTTGTGATGCAGCATGAATAAGTTGAACAAAACCTTACATAAAAATATAATATTTTATTTACCAACCGAGATTTTGTTTATGGTTTTTCATAGGAAATAATTGTACCTTAATTTTATTAATAGTATGGTTATTATTATTATCCAATTTTATTTATGCAGTGATTTGATTGTTATTTTTTTTATTATATAAAAATATAATATTCTTTTTACTAATGGAAATGTTGTTTATGGTTTTTTATATGGAACAATTGTACCTTAGCTTTGTTAGTAGTATGGTTATTATTATTATTCAATTTTATCTATGCAGTGATTTGATGGCTAAGTCTAGCAAAGCATACATACTCAACACCCCTCTCGTTTTGAACTTGTGACTTTTTAGGAAGAAACACGTGCTCTTAACCATTAAGCCCACTCAAACTCTATTAAAGTGTTGACCCTGCTTTGCCCAAATTATAATAATAAGTGAAATGAAAAAAAACTGATAGACAAAAATCATATCAAAAAACATATGATAAATAAATTTATATATTTATTAATACATAATTTAAAGTCATTAAACATTATAATAAAATTATATATATATATATAAAATTTAACTGATTTATTAATATGGTTCTTTAATAAATATCTTTAATATGGTTGTTTAATAAATATCTATAATATCCTGTAACTAATAAATCACTTAAATTTAAATTTAAGTGATTTATTAGTTAAAGGATATTATAATTAATAAATCACTTAAATTTAAATTATATATATATATATATATATATATATATATATATATATAAAATTTAAATTTAAATTTAAGTGATTTATTAGTTAAAGAATATTATAGATATTTATTAAAGAACCATATTTATTTGTATTTATTTATATCAAATTTTATATACATGGTATTATTATACGTTTAAATTTAAATGGGAAAATATTAATAATATATTTTTATGTTATATATCACATAAATTAGATATTATATATCAATTGTTTACTTTATTGAAATGCCCAAATAAATAAGGAAATTGATAAGTTAAATATTGTGTTTGAAATGGTTAATAGTAAACTTAGTTTGAAACTAGTATGAGTTAAATTTGAAATTAAATAATATATACCAATCTATGTAGTATTGATTGTCTGGATGTAAAATATATGTTATTTATTGAACGAATTTTGATTAAAATGGATATGAATAGTTTATAAAAAAATAAAATATCAAAGACAATATAAAGATAAAGTTAAATGATATAAAAGAGTACAAAAAAAAAATTATATAGGAAGAATGGAAAAAAATGGGTATGAGAAAAAAGAAATGAAAGGTTAAGTTATTTTCTTATCCATTACCATTTGTAGCTTCACTCTCAAAGGACATTTTGTGGAGAGTATGCTCAAAGAGCCAAGAACTATAGTGAAAGGATTGTCCAATTAAAAGTTCAACAACCATTTGTTGTTGGTTTCCCATTTTAGTTTCCAAGGTAAATATTGTGTTCATTATGCCTCAAATGGCTTGATACTTCTATGTCTGAGAAATAAATATGTGTCTACGATTAGTGAAAGCTCTTCTTCATATTTAAGCTACCAATTGAAATCGAATTAATGGTTATTTTGGTGAATACACAAGAATGGTTCCAAATTTCATTCTAGATTAGTATTTTGAAGGTCACCAAGAGTGAACTAATATTTCAGTATATTAAACCAATTCATTAATTAAAAATTTGTATGTTACATATGAGATCACACATGAGAGGATTTAATGGATCCTTGGGGATTTACTTTGTGAAAATAATTGTCATTTACGAGCATAGTAAAAGAAAAACATATGTCTATCATTTTATATATATGTGTGTGAGTCGACTAAGAGTGGACAAGTTCTAAGTTGCATTAATAAGTCTCGTATGGAACATATATTGGAACAGTTCAAAATGGGGAAGACGTGGGGAAATCGAGGTGGAGTAGGATCATCCCAAGGACCTCCTACAAATAATCCATTGCCATTGCTGAAACTAGCTCTCATCTTACACTCCCTATATGTAATTGATGATACTTTAAGAGGGCGTCAAACAACTGAGGTGGAAGTGGAACACCCTCATCAAGGTTGGGAAATCTCAAGGGATCAAGAGACTCCAATAGAGGACCTCCAATCAAGGATATTACTAGGGAGCTCCAAAAGATTAAGATCCCAGAGTTTGTTGGAGGTCGTGCCAGCGAACAAGAAGGAGCCTGGTTAGAAGGAATGAGGAGGTGCTTTGCACTAAGAGATTATAATTCCAATTCAAAAGCTAAAGTAGCAATATTCCAACTTAGAGATAGTGCTCTGAATTGTTGGGGTAACTTAGAGCGTCAACTACACCTCACTCTAGACACAGTTACTTGGGAGTTATTTGAGGAGAGGTTTAGGAAAAAGTACCTACCAACATATTATGAAGAACAACATGTAGGAGACTTCCATGATTTGGTATAGGGAAACTGCACGGTAGAGGAATATGAGATTAGACTCATGGAATTGGTCAAGTATGTCTTCTACATGGACATTGATCAACGCCAAGCAGATCGTTTCATTTTGGATTGAACCCTAAGATTAGGGAAATGTTGTAGATGTGGAAACCATCCTCAGTTGTAGAAGTTGTCGAACATGCTTGTTATGTGGAAGAGCACTTACACTTAAAAGGTGGAAACAAAACCATTTTTACACAACAACCAAGGTTTTGGGGAAGGCCCATCGTACCTTCTCCGGGGGAGGAAGTTTGAGGCCACCACCATATGGAAATAGGGTTGTACCCAGAGCACTAACAATGGGGATTTCAATGGTTACCAGTGTAGCTTCACCTGTAACTTCGAGGACTCGTGTAAATTAAGGTCATACACGAGGAGTCATAAGTAGGGGCAGGGGTCTCAAGGGAAGGAGTAATTTCCAAATAGCTTCACAACATTATGTTAAGAATCTACCACACATCATTTATTGGGGATGTAGGGGACCTCATTACCAACATGATTTTCCTAAGTTACAAACTAGTAACAACTGTAGAGAAGGAAAAGAACCAATGGGGGGAGAAAGTAGCCACCATCGAATCTATGCAGCACTTGATAACCAACAAGTTGAACACCAATATGACGTGGTAGAAACCTCAGGTATGATAAACAAAGTAAAATTTAAAAAAAAATTGATTATGGTGCTACATATAGTTTCATTTCACTAGTTGCATTAGAAATATGTGGGTTGGCAACCTATGAGTATGATGAATTTAAGCAAGTTGAAATGGCCTCTAGGATAAAACAAGCAGTAGGACCTAGTGTTTACCAATGTCAGGTGAACCTCAGGGTGTGTATAACTAAGTTGAAAGCATACGTCACAACACTAGGGACGTATGGTGTAATCATCAGAATGGACTAGCTAGAAGCTCATTGAGCTTTGGTAGACTATTTAAAAAAGAAGGTGATTTGTTTAGATGATGAAGGTAGGTCAATTGAGATTTGTGGTATCAAGAGAGGAGTGTCCCTATGATTCATCTCCATGATGAAGGTAAAATGATGTCTTTAGCGAGGTTGTAAACTATATGTGGCCAAGGTTGTAAGTGACCAGAAAGGACCCTCCCTAGATTAAAACCCAGTTTTGTCGGAATTTGAGGATGTTTTTCCTAAGGAATTGCCTGGATTACCTCCTATGAGAGAGATTGATTTCAAAATTGATCTAAAACCTGGTGTAAAAATCATCTCCAAGACACCCAACAGGATGACTGCTCTAGAACTTTGTGAGTTACAGATGTAGTTAAAAGAGCTTTCAGACTTGGGATTTATTAGACCTAGTATTCCACCTTGGGGTGCACTCATGATTTTTGTCAAGAAGAAGGATAGTTTCTTAAGGCTATGCATATATTATAGGGACTTGAATTCAGATGCAATAAAGAATAGGTACATGATACCTAAAATAGATGACCTATTTGATCGAACGAAGGGAGCAGCATTTTTCTCTAAGATCAATGTATGACCTGGATAGTGTCAATTGAGGATTAAGGAAGATGACATCTCAAAAACCAAATTTTGAACTCGGTTTGGGCACTATGAGTTCATAGTTGATCCATTTGGTTTAACCAATGCACCATCAGTATTCATGAGCCTCATGAATGGTGTGTTCATGAAGTATTTGGACCAATTTGTGCAAGTCTTTCTGGAAAATATTCTTTTGTATTCCAAGAATGAAAATGAGCATGAAGAGCACCTAAGGGTTGTATTGACTTGCTTAAGGGAAAATCAATTGTATGGAAAATTGTCAAAATATTTCTTCTTTCAGAAGAAAATTCATTATCTTGGGCACATCATTTCAGGTGAAGGGATTTCAGTGGACTCAGAAAAGGTAAAGGCCATAATGGATTGGCCAATACCGAAAAATGCTCATGAGGTGCATAGTTTTATGGGGCTAGTTGGTTATTATCGTAGGATTGTGGAAGGGTTTTCGAGGATTGCAAAATCCATCACCACATTACAATGAAAAGGGGTGAAGTATGAATGGACATATGAATCTGACACTACATTCACTGAAATAAAGAGGTTACTAACTATTGCACTAATCCTTTGAGTACTAGACATGGAAAAATACTTCATTTTTTTCACAGATGCTTGAAATCAAGGATTAGGAGCAGTGTTGATGCAAGAAGGTGGAATAACAGCTTACGCATCTAGAAAATTGAAGAAACATGAAAATTTGTATGCTACCCATGACTTAGAGTTGGTAGTACTGATGTTAGTTTTGAAAATATGGAGGCACTACCTCATTGGGAGAAGCTTTGAGTTAAGAATTATAGATCATCAAAGCTTGAGGCACCTCTTCACCCAAATGGATTTGAATGCTAGACGAAGGTGGTGGAGTGAATTCATGAGTGAATATGATTTTGGGATCTTATACATTAAGGGAAAGGAGCATGTGGTGGATGATGCACTAAGTAGGAGGCCACAAACCTTCTCCCTAGTACCCTTGAGGGCTAATTTGAGGGAACGCGTGTTGGAGAAACTCTTTGAAGATAGTTGGTATCTAAAGGTTATATCAGCACTCCAGAGTGAGAAGCAGATAGAACCAAAGTTTGAGGGATATGTCCTTGAACCAGATGGACTATTGAGATTTCAAGGGAGAAGGTACATCCCTAAGGAAGGGGTATAAGAAGAACCATCCTCGAAGAGGCACATAGAGCACTATATTGTGCACATCCTGGAGTGAATCAGATGTATGCAGACATGAAGAAACTCTTCTTTTGGGTGGGAATGAAACATGACATAGTCCAATTTGTCATCAAATGTCTTGAATGTCAACGGGTGAAGGTTGATCATCACCATCCAGCAAGACTCCTATAACCACATGACATCCCTATGTCTAAATGGGAGGTCATTTATATGGATTTTCTTGTGGGTTTTCCACTCACTTCACACAGGTACAATTCTATATTGGTTGTAATTGATAAATTGACCAAGAGTACCCATTTCATCCCAGTGAGAGACACTTACGATGTTACTGATGTGGCACAAGTTTTTATAAGAGAAGTTATTTTACTACATGGGTTGCCCACAAAGATAATTTTTGATAGAGACTCTCACTCTACATATATGTTTTGGACAATTTTGTAGTCAATGTTGGGGACTCAGTTAAACCATAGCACTACATATAATCCAGAAATAGACAGTAGACTGAAAGACTAAATCAAGTTATGGAAGACATGCTCAGAATGTACGTCATGGATAATTAGACTCAGTGGGAAATGTACTTGCCATTGGTAGAGTTTGCCTATAATAACAATTACCATAGTTCCATTGTGATGCCTCCTTACCAAGCTCAATATGGGTGGCCATGCAAAATGCCATTGAGTTGGGAAAATGTGGAGGACCGAGTAATAGTCGTGCCTAAATTAGTTCAATAAATGGAGGTTAAGGTAAGGGAGATTCGACAAAGGTTAAAGGAAGCACAATATAGAGAGAAGAGTTACCAAGATTCATACTGGACTGATCATAGTTATGAAGTAGAAGACCAAGTTTTAATTCATATCCAACCCAATAAAAGCACCATTCAGTTTGAGAAAGGGACAAATTTCTCACCTCAGTTTATAGGACCTTTTAGAATCAAGGAGAACATTGGACTAGTTACCTATCATCTTGTATTGCCACCCCATTTGCATAAAACTCATGATGTTTTTAATGTATCTATTCTACGAAATTATATTTCTGATGAATCTCATAAACTGGATTGGAGGGAATTGCAGGTCTGAGACATGGGAACCATAATGGTCGAACCATTATGCATATTTGATCATAGGGTTCAACAACTTAGACGTCACATGGTGGACTAGGTTAAGGTCTAGTGGGATAAGTATAGCCCATGATCTGCTACCTGGGAGGACGCAGAGACTATACATCGTGACTACCCCTGACTTTTTGAGCATCTGTGATGCCCATTTTGACTTAAATAGCTACCTATGCTAAGGCTCTATTTGTAGTTCCATGTTATTTATTTATGTAGACCATGTAATATTGATGCATTTAGTTGGACAAGTGAAACTACTTATATAAATAATTATATGGATTATGTAATGTTGATTGAAATATTTGATGTATGACCTAATGTACAACTTACTTGGTTACGACTTATCTAGTGTATGACTTATCAGAGTTATTGTTGTTTCATGTATGGCTTAAGTGGATATGATTTATATAATGAATGACTTATCAAAATTATGATTTATGTAATATAAGATTTATTTCCAGTATGAAGTACAAAATTGACACGTGGATACTAGACTTAATAACATGATGTTTAAGATCACTTATCTATATATATTTTGCTATTATGTATATGCATGAATGAGAACTAACCTGCAGATTGGAAAGAACCATATGATAACCAAGATCTTCTCTTCTGATGTGGAATGTCGAGACATCCAATGAGGAATGGTATGATGTACAATGTTCTATTACATTTTGATCTGAAAATGGAATGTACTTGTTTAAGGGTGCAAGGTATCCATTTCCAATAATTTCAACTGTGAGCTAGACACTCCAAATGACCTCTAAAAATGTATAAACTTCTTATTTCTTATACAGAGATAGACTGTAGGGGCATTCACCGGACATGTCACCTCTAAAAAGAGGATGAGTTCCAGAGGCTACCTGGCCCTCTACAGGCTCTACCTAAAGAAATAACAAAGTAAACACTTAGAAGTCTTTGACATACACATACTTGAAGGTTAAGGTCTTGCGGAATAAGACAAGTAACTTTATGTAGCTGAATAAGTGATTATGTGTGTATGCAAGTTATATTTATTTGTTGTTTAATACTTTATATCAGTTTTGTTTAGCATATCATCTTCAGCAAATAAAGACATCAAAATGATAAAGTAGTTCACCCCCCCTCTGGGCTACATCTGCTGGACCAAACCTCTCCAACTAGGCTTGTCCTCTTGTATTAAAATTGCTACAAAGGCTAATACAAGAATATGGGTGTCTCAAAGGACAGATCTGACTGTAAATACGGAATCATAAGATAGGAATTAGCCAAACACGCTCTTTCCCAAACACTAAACAGTGAATTTTGTACCTTATATAGTACTTTCCCCAATTGGCCCTAATGGCCCTTTAAACTTGCATGGAGAATTTTGAGGTGAAGATGACATCAATTGGTTCTGAAACCTCTGCCATTAGACTCAGAAGGTCGAAAATAGTAGACATAGGCTTTTGAATCACCAAAAACAGATGAACAGAGCCCCCAAACAGCTCAATCCCTGAAATGGCCCTGATGGCCCTGAAAGCCAAAAAGATCTGTAGAAATGGATTCAAAATGCTGAAAACCTTCAGAAATGACCTTTGTTCCACATTCACTGGCTGCACAATTCCCAATGCAGCTCCCAAACTGGTTTGGCCCTAGTGGCTCCTGGAACTTCCATGAAGCAAAAACACCTGCAAATGACCTCAGATGGCTGTAAGACCTGCACCAATGGCTTTTGAAGGTCTAAAATATCCAAAATCAAAAAAAAATTCGTCCAAAACCGACTTTCCTAGCCAAAGTTATGGCCATTTAAAGTTTCTCCAGTTTTTCCGTGGAAAAACTCCAGCTAACTTTAGTTAACTCCAGATAGCTCCGCCAATTATGGCGGGTCCGCCAAATTTGGCGCTCTTGCCAAAATTCCGCCAACTTAACTGCAGTTACATTTAATTTTTGGTGGTTGCCTCGGATTTCGTGCCAGGCGGAATATTCCCTTTTTAATTATTTTTTGAAAAATTAAAATTTCTAATGTTATGGACAAGTTCTTCTTTTTGCCATAACTTCCTCATACGGCGACCGTTTTTCGAACCGTTTGTGGCGCTGGAATCGGGAAGATGAGCATTTTTCAGTCATTCAACTTTGAACTAGTTCTAAGCACTTTAAATTTTGAGCATTTTACGACACTTAGGATATGAGCACCTGATCACACCTCCCAAATGAGAAGGCTTTTGGTCCCCAAAAGCTCACTGAATCTCTCAACTGAAATGTACAGCACTTGAGGAACAGAAATATCCTCTTCCGTTCAGCCAAAAGAGCATACTGATGCCAAAATGTCCTGCCTTATCAACTGTCGTCATGGCGAATGTTGCTGCATAAACCAAGTATTCGTCGAATCCCGACAAAGCTTGTTCGCCAGACAAACTGAAAGTTTGCAGAAACTAGCAATGAAACTTTCTGATATATGAGCTGAAATATTCTCCTGAACATGTGGGCTTGCTAGCTGTCACGATGCCCATCCATGGCACCTCCGCTCCAGAAGAAGAGCTGCCTCCCAAATGAGAAGACTTTTACAAAGATGAAACACTTCATCATTTCTCCTCTTTACAATCTTGGAGATCAAATTAACTTTTTCCAAGTCAATATTACATTACATGCATGGTTAAAAACAAAGTAATCAACCCTTCAAGTTAATCACACATACATGTTTAAAATACAAGGAAATCATCATGATCCATGTGCTCATGCATATCATTCTCATGCATGCAGTTTATCCTTCAACTTTCTCTTAAGTACAATCATAAGTACAAGATCCTCAATCACATGTACATGAACTTTCAAAGCTGAAATGAATATAACTTCCACTGCAATAGAGTGAGTCTCATACTCAGCTTTTCCTTCCTGCAACTTGCATTCCCTTAACAAAGAAATGCATTCAATCAAAAGACATGCCACTTTAATTGGATAAGAATTCTAACCATTTCTCACCAATCCATTTCAAAGGCGCTTCCTTTAACTGCACATCAATATTAACATGCGTATCATCCTGACACATATCAATGATGGAAACTTCCTTCCCATTCTTGCCATACTCTTTCTCCCATTTCTTCAATTTTCATGGAAGCATTGTTGGCTTCAGAGTCCAACATCTTTCAACAGAATGTCCTTGCTTATGGCAATAGGTGCAACACAGATTCATCTTCTTGATAGCATGATTTGCATTGTTCAATGGAACTTTGGCTTCTTGCCTCCTTTCCTTCAAAAGTTTCTTGTATGTTGCCATTCTTTTCCAACATCTAGAAACATTATGGTTAAACAAACCACAAAAAGAACATGCAATTCTTTTCCAATGCTTATGTGGAAATTTTCCATGCTTTACATGATCAAAGGAAATATGATTGAAATCAGATTTATACCTTTCCCTTTCACCTTCATTACCTTCATGAGTAGGTGAATCAAACGAAGAAGAAGCTCCTTTTGGAACACCATGAATCCTTGCAATGGCTTTAGAGCTTTCACCACTTCCTTGTTCAAGTGCATGCTTATGCACACCTTCTTCCTGCAAGGTTTGTTTCAAACTATTGCATTCCTCAAGGATACAACCTTTACAACCTTGGGATAAAGAACCTGAAATGAAACTCCTTCTAGGAACTGTTTCAATTGCCTTCATGGCTGCTTTGGAACTTTCTCCACAAGATTGTCCATAGCCAAGACCCAAATTCTTAGGCCTTACCTCAACCATTATTGGCTCAACTATACCCTGTGCATGTTTGCCCAATCCTTTTCCTTCATATCCCATTTTGGACATCAACTTGGACCCTATGCCTCTGGTATGTTTCTCAAAAGAACCAACATAAACATTCTTATCAGAATTTGAAGACAAACTAGAATTGTTTACCTCTTCTTCCAGCTGATACTTGGCTAAGGCTTCTTTGGCAACAAGGAGTTGTGTCTCCAACTCATGCATCCTTTCCAGCTTCATGTTTGCAATATGAAGTTGGCCTTCCATTTCCTGCAATTGGTTAGAAAGCAACTGATTCTCTTCCCTCATGGAATTCAACTGCTCTTGAAGTCTAGAGCTCTTTCTTTCATCCTCATACATTTCTCTCACCAAATTCATCATGATGAAAAATTCTTGCTTCAAGCCTTCATCAAAGAATCTTGTGAAGGAGGACGATT
This sequence comes from Pinus tabuliformis, assembly GCA_031772625.1. NCBI lineage: Eukaryota > Viridiplantae > Streptophyta > Pinopsida > Pinales > Pinaceae > Pinus > Pinus tabuliformis. The sequence continues at coordinate 1,869,479,633 of CM062818.1, forward strand.
TTGAGAACTCACTTATGGAAGTTGTCATTATAAAAATGAACAAAAGAGCTTCAGCAACTCAAACAACAAGTACTTTGCAGAATAATAAAGCAGTCAATCTCCAACACTGCTTAAGACACCTTTCAAGCTACACAATCAAGCTAGTGATGTCAGTCAAGCAACCTAGTGCTCTGATACCATCTGATATGAAAATGGAATGTACTTGTTTAAGGGTGCAAGGTATCCATTTCCAATAATTTCAACTGTGAGCTAGACACTCCAAATGACCTCTAAAAATGTATAAACTTCTTATTTCTTATACAGAGATAGACTGTAGGGGCATTCACCGAACATGGCACCTCTAAAAAGAGGATGAGTTCCAGAGGCTACCTGGCCCTCTACAGGCTCTACCTAAAGAAATAACAAATTAAACACTTAGAAGTCTTTGACATACACATACTTGAAGGTTAAGGTCTTGCGGAATAAGACAAGTAACTTTCTGTAGCTGAATAAGTGATTATGCGTGTATGCAAGTTATATTTATTTGTTGTTTAATACTTTATATCAGTTTTGTTTAGCATATCATCTTCAGCAAATAAAGACATCAAAATGATAAAGTAGTTCACCCCCCCTCTAGGCTACATCTGCTGGACCAAACCTCTCCAACTAGGCTTGTCCTCTTGTATTAAAATTGCTACAAAGGTTAATACAAGAATATGGGTGTCTCAAAGGACAGATCTGACTATAAATACAGAATTAGAAGATAGGAATTAGCCAAACATGCTCTTTCCCAAACACTAAACAGTGAATTTTGTACCTTATACAGTACTTTCCCCAATTGGCCCTAGTGGCCCTTTAAACTTGCATGGAGAATTTTGAGGTGAAGATGACATCAATTGGTTCTAAAACCTCTGCCATTAGACTCAAAAGGTCAAAAATAGCAGACATAGGCTTTTGAATCACAAAAAACGGATGAACAGAGCCCCCAAACAGCTCAATCCCTGAAATGGCCCTGGTGGCCCTGAAAGCTTCCCTGAAGCTAAACAGTGAGAAGAATGTCTCAGAAGGAAAAACGAGCTGTAGAAATGGATTCAGAATGCTGAAAACCTTCAGAAATGACCTTCGTTCCACATTCACTGGCTGCACAATTCCCAATGCAGCTCCCAAACTGGTTTGGCCCTAGTGGCTCCTAGAACTTCCACGAAGCAAAAACACCTGCAAATGACCTCAGATGGCTGTAAGACCTACACCAATGGCTTCAGAAGGTCGAAAATACCCAAAATCAAAAAACAATTCGTCCAAAACCGACTTTCCTAGCCAAAGTTATGGCCATTTAAAGTTTCTCCAGTTTTTCCCTAGAAAAACTCCAGCTAACTTTAGTTAACTCCAGATAGCTCCGCCAATTATGGCGGGTCCGCCAAATTTGGCGCTCCTGCCAAAATTCCGCCAACTTAACTGCAGTTACATTTAATGTTTGGTGGTTGCCTCGGATTTCGTGCCAGGCAGAATATTCCTTTTTTAATTTTTTTTTTTGAAAAATTAAAATTTCTAATGTTATGGACAAATTCTTCTTTTTGCCATAACTTCCTCATATGGCGACCATTTTTCGAACCGTTTGCGGCGCTGGAATCGGGAAGACGAGCACTTTCCAATCATTCAACTTTGAACTAGTTATAAGCACTTTAAATTTTGAGCATTTTACGACACTTAGGACATGAGCACCTTATCACATTTTGTATCTACTTGATATGCACTCTTATGACATGGGTAAAGTGTAAATGGTAGGTGACAAGACTACCTAGCTGGACTATTTGATGACAATTATCCAACCAATGCCATAGTGTGGTCCATATTAGGTTTTTGACCCTAGTTGTGAGGAGGGGTGGAGGCATTTCCCACTATGTAACCTCCAAACTTGGAATCGTGGGATGGCAGTGATGGACATGCTCCCCTAGACATGTGATGACAATTGCTAGTTTCCGGTTGGGGATGTTAGGTCAATATATTCGACGCTTCCGCCATATTGGTTTTATCAGTGGTTTGATTGGTATAGTCGATGCCATAATATATTGCAACAGAAGATGGAAAGTGTGGGAGCGAAACTAGGTTAGGAAGGATAGGAGGATATAGGTTAGATGGAGACTCTTGATGGGAAGTGGTATCATTTCCTGACTTACTTAATTTGATTACTATTACTTTCTCTCTATTTTATTATGCCTTATTGTCAAACTTCTTTCAAACTCCTTGTATATTCTTCACTCTAACTTCGGGATGAAGTTTTATGAAGGAGGGGTGTATGTAATGCCCTGCTTGATCCTATCATGCTAATTTTTATTAGTTTTTAATTAACCTAAAAATATTAACTCATAATTATTAAGAAATATTGTTATATACCTACATTCGTGAAATTGTAATTTTATTTTAATGATAACTTTTATTATTGTTATTATTCAATTCCCAAGTTGTCTTCTCAAATTTAATTTTGGATAGGATATGGTCTCCTCCAATTTATTTCTAAATTAAATATCAATATCCCAAAGTTTCTTCTCAAATCTACTTTGAATAAGATATGGTAAGAAAATTCAATGATACTAAAATAAAAGGATGAGGGGGTAGTCATGACATTAATGTTAGGTGGTTGAGGTGGATGGGAGGAAGAGACATAAAAGGGAAGGAAGATGAGAGGAGAGGGGGAGATCCTTGGTCTTGGTTTTTGGTTTGGAGCATTTTGTTTTTGGGGAGGAATGTGGAGTAATAGAAGGGAGAGAATGGAGAGATAAATGAGAGAATTCAAACTTGAATCTATTGGAGAGTGTTATTTTCACCTAGACACACTACAATTGGTTGGACTTGGGCTCAGAGGGCTAGGGAACTTGTGGAGGTTCCCTTGGCTAGGAATTTATTTCTAGTTGGATGAGAGGAAAATTCAGTTGGGTAGCCAAGAGGAGCATCCCAACAGAGTCAAGAGCACCCCAACCAAGCTACTAGAACATGTATTCTTCCATTTGTTGATTACTTATGTAAATTGTTGCAATGAAATTTCTTACTTGTTTAATATGTTGTAAATAAATTTTACTTGTATATTGTCATCAGATACATGTTGAGCTACAAATAGGCTATTTCCCTTCTTATTGTGGTTAATTAAATAAATTTAGTTTTGGTTAGAGGAACCTAGGTAGTATCCTCATAACCGGTGTCTGTGTCCACATGGTATCTGTGCCACCGACAACCCTGCCTTTGGGATCTAATACACGGTCGTGCTCCTTCACTTGCCTGTCCTTCTCCAGCAATGTATCTGGAATGATAACAAACTGTCAACCCTCTTTTTATTTGTTCCGAAGTGAATAATCCCCAATCTCTGGTATGCTATCCCATTCCTCGGTGGAGAGCGTATACAATTTCCTCTTAACATCTGCAAACTGCTATGTAATTTTCAGGTTTGAGGCTATATACTTACTAATATCTTGTTTCAAATTCACCTCCCACCGGTCCTTGTGGTAAGAGTCCATCCTTTTATCAATTCTCTTCCAGATGACATCGACTTCCTTGTCATCCTCATAGTATTCTACAGAGCCAAATAAATCCACATCATTTCCCTCAAATTCATCGAACTTTTGGTTCTCATCATATCACTTCTCGTCATCTACTTCTTCCTTATCTTTAGCACCTGCGACACCACCCTTACCCTGCCCTCTGCCTGATATCGTGCCACATTTGGTGGTGGCGGACTAGTCTGGGGTGGACCTTGTAGGCCCGATATTAGACAACGTATGAACCATGTGACCTCTTGGCCCAACTTCACCACATAGTTCGATGGGGGTTTTGTGTTGAGAAACTCCAGCCGGGGCCGAGGAAGGAGAAATGCAGGTATAAAGGATAAAAGCAAGGAACTATGGCTAAGACCTTGGTAAAAACTCGAATGGGACAAGGGAGAGTAATTATAGGAGGTAAATCCTCCTCATTTACTACCCCTTCATTTAGATATTCCTCCATCAGCTCAGAGTGCAAACAACCATCACTTTGAAGACTAGAATACAACTGAGCAAGTGAAAGGGACATAAACCCGTTTATCTTGAGTTGAGAGCCAAGCCTCCCTAATGGGAAGGAAGTCATTAGTTATTTCAAATGTATAAATAAAGAGGCTTATGACCTCACTATGATTCAGACTTCATTTGTAAAAACTCTGTTTTATTTCTGAGTTGCAGGAGACTTGTGACATTTTGTTCTGTAATCCAGGGTTTTTATAATAAGGATGAGTTTTGTTTAAGCCAGCTCTGAGTTAACTCTGAGGGCTGAAGCTCTTGGGTTAGGGCCCGACCCAAGCAGCCAAAGCTCCTCTTTACTGTACATATATGCTAGCATAGAGTTCTGCTCTATTTATTTTTTTAAGTAGTTTTATGGTTTTCACTGTTTATTTTCTTAAGTAGTTGCAATTTCGTTACAACAGTATACCGTAGATTGTTCATGGTTTTTATGTTCAGTTGCTTCAATAGCTGCATTTGCTTTAGTTTACTTCTATTGTGCCTTCTTTCAGTTCACAGGTTAGTTAGAGGAAAAAGATCACTATCAGGCTATGCGTAGGTGTCTCAACCTCATCTCCTCCCTCTGGGACCATGACTTGAGGAAGGAACCCTTCAGAAGCCTAAAAAACATAGGTTTCTGGTCCTCGTATGAGATATGGAGTTTGTCATTTGATGCAGTTACTTATTCACCCTCACTATGTTTTTATGTCGTTTTCATTTAAAAACTGCCTTCAACACGTTCTTCACGCATCACTTCCTCATTTTCCGATCCCCAACAAACCTTCACAATCACCATCCAATTCATTATTTTCTCTAATTGATGCCTCGTGTGACGTCTTCCACTTACTTTATGCACTTTAAGTCCCCATCGTTGATCTGCCTAGCCTGATCCGACAGCTATTGCATCACCTGAACACTTCATGCACTTTAAAACCCCCACCGTCGATCTGTCTCACTGGATCTAACAGTTATCGCTTCACCTGATTGCCAACTAGCTTGGTTGATCTCCATCGTTGATTAGCCCCGCCTGATCCAACGACTATCACACAATCTCACGCAGATTAGTGCATGGCCATTATCCGCCCGAGAGCATGTGAGAAAAGTGGTTTTCTCGTGCTATGTGTCACACAATTAGGCTAATCACGTGAAATTTCAAAATACAGTTTACAGCCTAAAGGGCACTCAAGAAACTACTTACCACCTTAGAAACCCACTCCATCATTTCCACACATTTCTTTTTCCACGGATACGATCTCCGTTGTCCATCTCTTGACTTCATCCACGCGATAAGATCTCAGCTATTCATTGTGTGTGTTCATCTTGTTCACCCATCTAGTCACTTAATCTGTGCGATAAGATCTCAGTCGTTCATCACTTCGTTACCTCATTCGTCCATCTCTTCACTTAATCCCTCGCGATACGATCTTCGTCATTCACCTGCTTTGTTAAACTTGTTCGTCCATCCATTCAATTAAGCCTTCGCGATACGATCTCCACCGTTCATCCTGTTCATTCACCCCGTTCATCCATTTATTCGCTTAAAGCCCCGCGATAAGATCTCCACCGTCCATCTTCTGTTCATTGATCGATCCAATGGTCCCTAGGCGCTACTGCATCCCTATGTCCTCCTTTCACCAATTTCGATCTCCGACTACTTTCTTCACTTGAAAATTGATTTAGCTTAGTTTCTTTGCTTTCACCTTAGGATAGTTTGATGCTCTTTACTTCTGAAACTTAGATAGTAGCCTTAGGATTAGTGATTGTTTTAGCAATTCTGCTTAGCATGGTTGTTTAATTGGTTAGTTAGGTTATGGTGTGGTTTATCATTACATGTTATTTTCTTCAATACTGTAGTAGAAGTATCTCTCTTTTAGGATATATTTGCTCTTCTTCCATCAAAGAGTTAAGCTTCTTCTGACCCTATAGAAGTCTGGCCTAGAACCGTTGGGGTCTCTTGCCAAATGAGCAGTGACAATAGGCAGTACCTTCACTTTTACTTCTGCATATAGCACTGTCACCTCCAAGTTTGTACGAACCCTAGGTTGATAAGTAAAGTTGGTAGCCCTGGGAGTTGCAACATTCTTGTTGCAATACCTAGGCTCATCACTTTTTGGTGCCATTGCCGGGGAGGTGTCTAATTAGAAGTAATTACTACTTTCTTCCATTTCATAATCTCCAACTTTCTGTTCTTCTACTTCTAGTCTTCAATTTTCTTCAATTAGTTTATTTTTTCAAAAATAATCTAGTTTCTTTCTTTCTTTGAATTGTCATTATCTGCTTTCCTTTCCATTCTGCAAGTACTTTCTAGATTTAACAAAATCTTACAAAAACCAACCCAAAAACGTTTGCTTTCATGCCTTGTAGGAATAGGGACAATTCAGGTAAATTCTTGACAAATACCCCCACTACATCCAAAAGTCGACCTTCTCTCTTCTTCGGTGACTGTCAAGTGGAAGAACCTTTAGGTGAGCAACCTTACATATTTGAAGAACCTACAAGGGAAGAAGAAGAGGAAGAACCCATTCCTACTGAATCAATTGCTGGAAACCAAAATGACAAGGGAGATAGAGAGAGAATTGAGAGTGCCTTCCCCATTAGGGAAACCAATGGGGACACTAAGATGAAGAATATAAGACCCACTTCTCTACCTCATTTCCATGGCCTGACCAGAGAGGACCCGGACACTTTCCTATTTGAGTTTGTTTGTATATGCCACACCTATGACTATACAGATGATGAGAAAAAGTTACAACTGTTTCCATCTACCCTCAAGGATTCAACATTGCACTGGTTCATGGTTTTACTTGGAGATAGCATCACAACTTGGGCTCAGCTACAACAAACCTTTAAAAACAAATATAGGTACTACTGTAGGTCAAAGGATACTAAAGGAGAGATTTTTAGGATGACCATAGGCCAGGATGAATCCTTAGAAGAATATGAAGAAAGATTCCAACTCAGTTACAAAAGGGCCAAGTGCACACTTGACCCCGAGTCACTAAAGTTGGTCCAACTTAGAGGAGTAAGGGAGAATCTTTTGGATTCCTTACATATGATAGTAGGAGGAGATGTCTACCAATTACCTATGAGGATATTAAGACTATCTTTAGAAACCATTCTAGGGTAGCCAGGAAAACGGGTAGGGGTAGTCAATCTATGGCTAGTACATCATCCTCTAACTTATCCATCAAGGGTGTGCTAGAAGATTTCAAAAGTGATACGTTGAAAACCCTTGCCTTGTAATTGGACACCATGAACATGAAAAGGAAGCAAGAGGAAGCAGAGAGAGCCTTGGCCATCTTTTGTCCTAGATGCACCAAGAGACATCCTAGGAACGAATGTCCATTAAATTGTATTAATATTTACTTAGTCTGTGAAGAAAATGACTCCACAGACAAGTGCCCTTCTTTACCTGGACTCAAAGCTGTATATCAAGGAGCTGAAGGTGTCACTGAGCAGCTTTGCTACATCAACCAAAGGAGATCTCCTGGTTCTAGAGCGTACCAGCAGGGTATGCAAGGGTCATCCCATGCATATTACAACCGCAACCAAACCATAGTTATACCTTCTTGGGTACCCCCTGCTAATCCTTCCTAGTCTACACCTCCTCCTTGTTCATAAGCATCTCATTATCAATCCCAGCCAGCCAAGCAATCATTTCAACCTTATGTTTAGCCACAACATTAGTGGAATACCCCACACCTGGGGTGGAGGCCCTAATTCAACAATGTTCTAGCCCTATTGCCTCCACCACCTACCCAACCACAACTCCTGCACTCTGATCCACCCAAGCAACCCCAGATGCCTGCTGTTATGAAACCAGCTCAAGAAAAGATAGAAATGATAGATCAACGCCTTAGAATTAAGCCTCTTTGAGGGGGCAAACCTTCTTGTCCTCCCATGTGTAATCTTCAGCAGTTAAGTTCTTCCACTTGATGAGATACTCTGAAATTGATCGATTTCGTAGCTGTCGGGTTCTTATTTCTGTGACTGCTCCGGGTTCCAATATGATTTTTCCTTCCTCTTCAATTTCTGGCAATATTGTTTGAATTGTAATCTTTTGCAACTTTTGAATAAGTGGCCATACTTCTTCGTCCTTCTTCCATTCATCCCTTGCTTTGTTTATCCAATCTAGTTGGATAATAGAAATAGCACAAAACAATGCTTCCACAGCCTCATCCTTGAAGAGTCTTCCCATTCGGTAAGGTCGTCATTTTTTAAGTGCATGTAGTATTTTCAACATTTCCTTCTCATAATTAGCTTGCTTGAGATGTAGCAGTAAAAATACCCAATCACCTACATCAAAACATTTTTCACTATGATGTTGATCTACCTGTTGTTTCATTTGATTTTGCATTGAAGTGGCGTTATCCTTTAAAAGTTGGAGAACTTGTTGTTGATGCTCGATGTGATCTTTCTCTGCTTGAACCTTTTTCTTCTTGATATATCCTTCTATCTCTAGAGTTTGAGGAGTGGTAATTTCTTCCAATCCTTTACAAGATATGGTCAAATTCATTTCTTGATGCTCGATGTGATCTTTCACTTCTTGAACATTTTTCTTCTTGATATGTCCTTCTATCTTGATAGTTTGAGGAGTGGTAATTTCGACCAATGAATTACAAGATATGGTTGGATTCATTTCTTCTTTCTCGATGTGATCTTTTACTTCTTGCACCTTTTTCTTCTTGATATGTCCTTCTATCTTGATAGTTTGAGGAATGGTAATTCTTGCCAATGCTTTACAAGATATGGTCTGATTCATTTCTTCTTTCTCTGGGGTGGAGTCCTGGCGTATATCATCTTCTTTTGATATTTCTTGATCCTTTTCATCCTCCTCTTCATATTCTATGTAAAATAATTTCTTCTCAGCACACTTATGATCTTTAGTGAATTTGCTATCACAATTGTAACAAAGCCCTTTTTCTCTTTTTTCTTCCAATTGTTGTGGTGTAACCCTTGTAGGTTGTGGAAGGTTGGGAGAAACAACACTTCCATCTTTATAGTTGTGAGGGGTATGCTTCCTGGTTTCCATAATTTTTCTTTCCAGTATGTCACAAAGCCCTTTTACTCCTTCCAATTGTTGTGGTGTTACTCTAAAGAAGGTGTTTCTCTTTGTATCCTCATAATGTGCTATCATTTCCTCTGTGAAAATTGACCACGTAACAAGTTTTTTACGCGAACAAAGCCCTTCATACCATAAAAATTGATCCGGTTCTAAATATGAAGATGCAATACATACCTTTTGTAACAGTGGTACACCATGCAGATCAAAATATTGCTCCATCTGAAGTATCCAATTTACTGGATCCTTGACATCAAACTTCCTCATCTTGCTTTTTCTTGATTTTAGGAGCTCGATCTTGAAATGACTGTAACTCTGTACTTTTAGATATTTAAGTTTTGAAATTGCGACCTGTAGTAGCTCTCTGCATCCTCTTTCCAATGCCACTAGTCTGATCCAAATTGGATTCTCCAAGAAAGAGTTATGCACAATCTCCCAGGATGACCTGATTATAGACTAGTTCAGTAGAGCGAACTTGTACGACATGCCACGAGTCACTGTTTCGACCTTTGGATCTGAAAAATGCATACAAGAAACTAAAGTCCGTCCTCTTTCTGTACCTTCTTACGAAATTTAAATATGATCCCCAGAGAGAAAGTTATGACGATTTTCCCCAGGTCACCTGTTTTGAATGTAATTCAGGAGTCTGCAAAAAGACCAAATTCCTCAGATCATATCTCTGCGAATATCGCACGAAAAGCTCTGAAATTTGGACCCAAGGTTCAGAGCGATTTCTTCTCAAATGGGTTTTTTTTGCGACTTTTGAAACGTCACAGAAAAAACGTTATAGCTAAACTGCCACGATGACCTGTTTGGAGTAGCGAAACCCTAGAATCCAAAGCTCTGATACCAAATGTTATGAAACCAGCTCAAGAAAAGATAGAAATGATAGATCAACGCCTTAGAATTCAACCTCTTTGAGGGGGAAACCTCCTTTACATTACATAAATGAACAATTCTTGGATGATACAAATGAAAAGACCTCCTTTCTATATATAGGAGTCTAAGGGGTCATAACATAATTAGAGCCGACATAACAATAATAATGTAAGGGCACAATAATAACAACAGTGGGCTTCTATGGGGCACAATACTAACAATATGGGAACTACATGGGTACATCAATATAATAAGTTGGTTGTACTAATAACAATAAGGGGTTACACTAGTAGTATAGGGGCCTAACACCTGCCCAGCCAAATCTGAACCTAAACAATAAGTAGGCTCAACAAGCATATAATAGAGAGACATCATACCCAGCTTATGTTGTAGAAATCCAGGGGATCAAGCTAAGATCTGGGAGAATTCTCCCTGATAACCAACCTCCCTCTCCACATGGGGAGGTTGAGGAAGAAAGAGAGGAAAGCAACCTTAAAGTAAATCCACCCTTTCCTGAGAGATTAGCCCAAGCACTCTAGCCTACCCCAGAAGAAACTGAACTTCGGGGAGAATTGAAAAATCTATGTGTAAAGACCCCCCTTCTCCAAGCAATCAAATATGTTCCTATTTACAATAAGTTGATTAAGGAGAAGTGCTTCAAGCATCCAGGAAGAAGAAAAAGTGAAGACCCTACCATTAATGTCATTAGGCAGTTGTCTGACTTAATGTTGGGGCAAGTAATATGTCCAAAATATTTGGACCCTGGAAGCCTTGTAGTAGATGTGCACATCAATGGCACCATTGTCCCACACACTCTGATTGATCTTAGGGTTGCCATTAATGTGATGACCAAGGAAACCATGCTCAAGCTCAACCTCCAAGGGTCATTGAGAAAGTCCAAAATAGTTCTGCAACTTGTAGACCATTCCACAGTCACCCTTGAGGGAATTGTGGAGGATGTGATGGTCTCCATTGACTCCTGGGAGTACCCTGTAGATTTCCTAGTTCTCCAGCCTAAGGCTAAGCTTACTAGTTAGCCTCTCATCCTTGGGAGGCCATTGTTGGCCATAGCTGATGCTTACATTAGCTGCAGAGCTAGGAATATGACCATCAAGAATGGGCATATGTCCAAACAATTAGTCCTATGCCTTCCTTCTCAACCTACCCTAGAGCATGGTTTACCTTTATGGTTAGAAGAAGAGGAAGAAGATGATGTTTATTCTTCCCAACTTTATGCTTTGGAAACAACCATAGGAGGAGGACAACAAGATGAGGATGACTTAATTGAACACCTGCTCCAAAATCCAACTCCTAGTTCATTACCATTAGAAGAGGAAGTAAGGAAAACCTAGAACAATCACCCATTAACTTATGCTTGGCCAGTTCCAACCCACTCTATGTCAAAACCATAGAATGTGGCCTACATAAAACTTTGAACATTAATCCATCTCTTTCTACTTTAGAAAAGGAAAAGTTGTGCAACATGTTGAGAGATAACCTAGAATCCTTCGCTTGGAGTTATAAGGAAATGAAGGGAGTGCATCCCTCGGTGTGTACTCATCACATATATATCAAAGAAGGTTGTAAGCCAGTCAGGAAACCACAAAAGAGGATGGATCCAGCCCTTAAAGACAGTCAAAGAAGAACCACAAAAATTGCTAGATGCAGGATTCATTCACCCTATCTCAGACAGTGAGTGGGTCTCTCCTTTAGTGTTAGTTCCCAAGAAAAATGGTAAGTGGAGGATTTGTGTTGATTATAGGGAGTTGAACAAAGCCACAAAGAAGAATCATTTCCCCCTACCTTTCATTGACCAAGTGCTAGATGGCCTGGCAGGGTAGAAGTTATTTTCTTTCCTAGATGGATTTAGTGGGTATAACCAAATCCAAATCTACCCAGAAGACCATGATAAGACCACATCCACCTGTCCTTGGGGTACTTTTGCCTATAGGGTCCTTCCTTTTGGCCTATGCAATGCTCCTACCACTTTCCAGAGAGTAGTATTGCGTATTTTTGCTGAATTAGTACATGATGCAATAGAAATCTATATGGATGATTTTACACCTTATGGCTATGATTTCCAAGAAGCCTTGACTAACCTACGCAAAGTATTTCACAAATGCATTGAAATGAACCTGTCTCTCAGTCCAGAAAAATGTGAATTCTTAATGATTGAAGAGACTGTACTAAGTCATTCAATATCTCAACAAGGACTGCAGGTGGACCCAAACAATATAGGAATCATCCAAAGGGTCCCACCTCCACAAAAGCAGAGAGATGTAATGAGTTTATTAGGTTTAGCTAAATACTACAAAAGGTTCATAAACGACTTCAGCAAGTTGACCTCTCCTTTGTTTGGGTTGTTGGCCAAAGATTCTGAGTTTATATGGTCAAAGAGATGTCAATAGGCCTTAGACACTCTAAAGGGTAAGTTAACCACTGCACCAATCCTTAGAGGCCCAAACATGGCCCTCCCTTTTCATATTCATGTTTCTGCCTCACACAAAGCCATAGGAGCAGCCTTAGGTGAGGAAGGGGAGAAATTTCCCTATTCCATCTATTTTATCAGTAAGAACCTATCAAAGGTTGAGCTAAACTATACTATGACCGAAAAGGAATTCCTGGTTGTTGTGCATTCATTGAACAAATTTAGGCATTACATTACAGGCTATCTAACATTTGTGCATACTGATCATGTTGCAATCAAATATTTAATTAATAAACCAAATGTGAATGCTAGAATTATAAGATGGTTTCTTTTATTACAACAGTTTGATCTAACTATTGTTGACAAGCCTGTTAGGGAAAATGTTGTTGCTGATTTTCTATCTAGGATGAATCTACCTACAGGTGAAGAAGGAATGGTCAATGAACAGTTACCAGATGAGAATTTGTTTGCTATTTTAGTTCTCTCCCCATGGTTTGCTTATATAACAAACTATCTAGTATCATCATAGTTCCCATCAAACTTGCTCTCCAAAGAAAAGAGCAAGATAGTCAGAAAGAGCTTCCCCTTCACCTGGATTGGGGGCAATTTGTTAAAACTTGGCCCATATCAAATCTTAAGAAGGTGTGTAAGGGAAGAGGAAGTCTTTGACATCCTTCTGACTTGTCATGATGGGCCTTATGGAGGTCACTTTGTAGCAAAGAGGACAATATTCAAAGTATTGCAAGCAAGCAATTATTGGCTACTCTTCATTAGGATGTGAAAACGTATATTAGTCAGTGTGATTGGTACCAGAGGATGGGAAAGCCTACTCCAAGAGATGAAATTACCCTACAAGTTCAAGTGACTTTCAAGCCATTTGACAAGTGGGGCATGGACTTCATTAGGCCTATCAACCCTCCTTCAAAGCAAAAACAACACATCATTGTGTTCACTAATTATTTGACTAAGTGGGCTGAAACCAAGGCAATTAAGGCAACAACAAAACAAAAGGTGGCTGAGCTCCTAAGGGAGAGTATATTCTACCAATTTGGGTACCCTAGAAAGCTAGTCATAGACCAAGGCAGCCAGTTTACCTCCAGCATGATTGAAGAATTTCTCAGCCATCACAAAATCAAGCATAGGACCTCCACTCCCTATCATCCACAAGATAATGGGCAAGTGGAGGTGACCAATAGGGCACTGAAGAACATCTTAACCAAGGTAGTGAGTAGTAGTATAAATCACTGGGTAGAGAGACTAGTTGAGGAGACCTGGGCCTATAATACCACATGCAAGACCATCACTGTATTTCCACCATATGAGTTGGTATATGTGAAAAAGGCTTTGTTGTTCATTGAGTTTAAATATAACACATTGAGGATGGTAGCCCAACTAGATTAGGATCTTGGCCATGCACAGAAAGAAATATTGTTACATTTGAATGGCTTGGATGAATTCAAAATGCAGGCCCTCCTACATAAAGAGATAGTTCAGCTTAAGAGGAATATCTGGCATGGAAAGCACATCAAGGAGAAGCAATTTCAAGAGGGAGACTGAGAATTGTTATATGATTCCAGGTTTAAAGACTTCAAGGGCAAGCTAAGGACAAGATGGATAGGACTTGATGTGGTGGAAAGACGCCATGACACTGGTTTAGTGCAAATCAGAACTATTGATGAAGAAGGCATTCCATTGCTAGTTAATGGACACTGATTGAAAATGTACAAGAGGCCTTTATCAAAACTAGAGTTCATTGTCAGTGTTATAGAAATATTTGGGCACATCAACCCCAAACTTATATGTCGATGTATTAGGGCTCATCAACCCGTAAAATAGTTGTTTCATAACCTAAAGGAACATAGTCATCTAAATACATCATTCCCCAAAAGTTCCATCTGAGAAACCATCCAGAAACTGACTAATTTGAACCATACTGACTGCTCCACTGGAAAAGTTTGATACATACTGAGTGATACACTACTAGGTTGTGATGCATACTGTTTAGGCCTTCTATAGGGTGCGATGGGCGAGGATGGACAAATGTCCGGGGACATTTGTCAGTTTATTGTTCATGAAATCTTCCAGATTTTTCTCCTATGCCACTTGCCTCTCTAAATTCGCCTAAGGATGAATAAGGGATCTAATAAATCTCCAATCCCTTCTCTTGTGGAACCCATTGTAACAAGTGGAATGACAATAATCAAACCCCATGGATGACTCACACCCTTGCAAACATCTATAAATGGATCCCTCATCCAAGAGATCTAGAGGCTGGAATATTGTGAATTGCAAGGAAGTGCTGATAGTTTGTAATTGAGGAAAGAGCATTGTATTGTTGGAGTGATCTTGCTATTTCATGAGGTGAAGAAGGATTTAAGATGGGAGGATGATGCTGGACCAAACAACTGGGTTGTAATTCTCCCTTCTATTAATAAAGCTCTTCAAGTTTTCTTCCATATGATTGTGCAATTGTGAATGTTTGTTAACGTTATCATTTGTTCATTATATATCGAATTCTGTAATGTTTATGTTGTAATAGATCACGATGCTTTGATAGTTCTTTGTTGTTGTACTTGTGAAGGTACTCTCTAAGCGTGTTAAGTACGGGGAGGAGTTGCAGGATCTGCTAAAAGGGAGAGAAATCAAGCAAGCGATTAAGCAGAAGTTCTAGGTTGGTTCCATTATCTTTCTCTTATCTATTACACATAGAAGAAATCATTGAATTGCTTTAAACTGTTGTTTCTAGGGTAGCTGCCAAACCTAGAGGGCTAGAATTCTTTAGGAATACTAGTTTTCCCAGAAACAAATTGGCGACTCCACTGGGGACTGAACATATGTTTGTTTGTTGTTACTATTTGTTTTATAAACTATAGACAGAGTTTGAAGTTAGCCAGGTAGCCTTCAAACTGCTCTTGCTCTGCAATTGCATAGTAGATGAATGTTGCTTTAGTCAATCTCTAGTTTAGTTTATGAATTAAACATTTGACTTACAAGCACATCTAGATGCCCTTTTTGGTAGCTCGGTAACCTCTCAAGACATTCCTTCATACTTTTCTCTTTATTGTTCATCAAAACCCAGCTTAACTCATTGAAAACAGCTCCACATTTGAGCCCAAAACCCATTTCAGTTGCATTCCCTGGACCATCACACTATCTTCCACTGTAACTCAGTATGCATCGCACCTTCTGAGTGCAGTAAGTGCGATGCATCCTAGTTTTTGTGAATCCTAGGAGTGATGATTGACTAATCTCTTTCTCCAATCTATAAATTGAGGGATTTTGACCTTGTTTTTAGTGTTGTTTGGTTGTTTTGCTGCAAATGAACAATGCCTCCTTTACTGAAACTTACTTGCATCATTAGATTAGCCTCAATTACATTAGGATTAGTGAATTTATTTTGTGAGTTTGTTCATCATTTACAATCCTTTGTCGAAAAATTGTTTAAATCGATTTGTCGCTTTGATACAAAAAGTGTCGTAATTGTCGTTTTGTGTCGAAAAGAGAAGTGTCGTGAATTCTTCCTTCCCTTGATAGTCGATTGAACTTTTCTTCATGTATTTGGTTTGATTTGTTTATATTCGAAGTGTCGAAAGCATTTTTATTCAAAATTGAAAAGTGTTGTTTTGAGTCTTCCTTTCTCTTTTGAAAAAGAAATTGTCGAAAATGTCATTTTGAGTGAAATATTTCAGATCTTTGCTGCACTTAGTTTTCCTTTTTGGAAATTTTCACATCAAGAAGAATGAAAATAAATACATGCATTTGCATTTAGCATTTTTTTGGTTTGTATGCGAAAACATGATCTAGGGAATGCACTAGTGTGTGCTCTTTGCTCTTTGCTTAAAAGCACTGTTATCTTCTCTCCCTAGTAGCTAGGATTTTCATTTGCTCAAATAAACAGAGATTGTTTATCATTGTAGATTGCATCTTAGGAATTTTATATCATCATCACGCAGTGAACCATTAAAAGGTAAACTCTAAACAAGATCAACTTTAAAATTAATTTCAATGAACCTAATAACGCTTTGGAACTTAACGCAACATATCTAGAGTATTAGGCTAGTGACGTGTTCCAACATCATTAAAACTAGTGGCTATTGTTTTCATTGAATGTTGGGTGATTCCTCCTCCTTGATATGACAAGTGCTAGCATGGAATTGTGTTCCCCGTACCATCGCGTATATATTGGGAGACCACAATAAGCTTAAATATTTTATCCATAGAAAACTGAGTCTGTCGCCTTATCGATCGCAATACACTAAACACAACATTCGGAAAGATTGACTGTCGTACATAAGTCCTTGGTAATTTATTTTTATTTATCACCAAGGTGTATATTGCAGTTTTGCGATTGGTTTGGTATTCCCTCTATCTAGAGTTTTCCGAGTAGTCACTTTTGTTCCTTTTCGACTCTTTAAAAGAAAAGGCCCATCTGAGCACTTGTCCTTTCAGGCTCATTAAAAATTGAAGGAGACTAGAGTCATCTTTAGCTTTTTCTCAACTCTTAAAAATTGAAAAAGCAAGGTTGTGTCAAAGCGTCATTAAAATTAATTGAATTCGGAATAACATCCGTATTCCTTAGTTGATCTTAGGTTTAGACAAATGGTGACAAATTCGGAGTCCATTGATCAAGGAATCCCTTGTGATGGGAATCCTAGTCCTTTTCCTTCTTTCAGAAATATTGGTGCTCCTTATATGGCTAAATTATCCCTTCCAGGACTTACCATTGGCCTGCCAGTATGGATATTTTCAACCTCTATGGTTCAAAATGTCGTGATTTCTCCTCAATCGAGTACACCTTCAACTGGACAAAATCAACCTCCAGTTGATCTTGAAGTTGACCCTTCGCCTTCTTCCTCGTTTATTTCTTCCTCCCCTTCTTCCTCTTCGCTTGGTGAAAATATTGATACTAGTAACCAGGTGGCTTAGAAGAAGAAGAAAGGGCAGGAGAAGAAGAATAAGTCAATTCAGCAAGGGGGCAAACAAGCAATCATTGCTCTGAATGCAACATCTAATTAAAATCCATCCATTAAGTTTCCCAAACCTAAATATCCATGCATAATTTTTGCGGGAGACCATTTTCATCGAAATTGTCCTTGCTTTCCTCAGATCTTGAAAGAATGGTCTTCCCGTTTGCACCATCCCGTGTCATCAACCTCTGGAGATCATGTTGGTAACACACCATCAACTAGTGATATTAAAGTTCATGGACAAAAAGGAAAAGTCAGGATTCCATGTAGGTTATGTAAAGGCAATCATTCCCTTCACCTTTGTCCCTTTTTGGATGAAGCCAAAGGAGTGTTGGATAACTGTCCTGGTTCACCGTAGCGACTTCCATCTGGTTACAGGAAACTCTCCCTAAGTCCTTCACTAGTTGAAGAACCGACTGAATTAAATCAACCATTTGTCGAAATCACTCTCTCTGAAAGTGAATCCATTGAGTCTATACCCGACCAAAATCAACAGGTCGACCCAATTTCACCTTGAGCTAATCGTACCTTTCCTGAAGAGAGTGAAAATGATACCATTCAAGTTCTTTTTGTTACTTCAGATTCTAATGAGCTTGGGGGCAATCCACCTGTTCCATCAAGACATGAGGAAAGTCCTCTAGTTCTCGTAACACAAAGGGTTAATTCTCCTGTTTCTTCGGTACCCCCTCCAAGTAGTCTAGTCACTTCCTTTGATTGTAATCAACTGGCAAGATCCTACCTTCCTTCTTATGTGCCTTTCCAAATCATAGTACAAGTTTGTAAAATGATTGTGTCTCGCATTATTATAGATGAAGGTGCATCAGTGAGTATCCTTTCCTCAACTGCTTGGAAAGCACTTGGTTCACCACCACTTGTCCCTGTTACATAGAATTTGTTAGGCTTTAACAGAGGAACTAGTCAACCATTAGGGATCCTTCCTAAGTTACCTATTACTTTGGGAAGGAAAACCATTTATCTAAATGTGATGGTAGTCCCAGGGCCGTTAGATTACAATTTACTTCTTGGGTGTGACTATGATTATAACATGGAAGCTATTGTTTCAACACTCTTCCAAGTGATGTGTTTCCTGCATGAAGGCAAGATTGTCACCGTTGACCAACTTTCATTTCTCGGTCCAAATATAGCTCCAAGTCGATCAACGTCCCTAAATGGTCCATTTACATCAATAGTATCATCCCCGCTCCCAATTTCCAAGTCGAGTCTATCACTTGAACCTTCATTCCATCCACTTGATAGCCATGAGTAGTCTGGTGGATGTAATGAAGCTTGGGGGGCATGCACCTAATGGTAAAGATAGGTTTCCATGTAGATTATGTGATTGGTCTATCATACCATTCACCTTTGTCTATCTGGACGAAACCAAAGAGGTGTTGGATAACTGTCCTACCTCACTGCAGTGACTTCCATCTGGCTAGAAGAGACTCTCCCTTCTACCATGCTGGGGGCATGCAAACCATTTTTCAAGCATAGTTTCTTCGTTTCGAGCTTGTGTAAAAATGAAGCTGAAGTCAAGCATAGTATTTCATTTCAAGCCTGTGTAAAAATGAAACTGAATCCAAGCATAGTTTGTTCATTTCAAGCTTGTGTAAACATGAAACCGAATCCAAGCATAGTTCCCCATGGTTCAAGCTTGTCTAAAAATGAAACCATTTTCGATTTTTTAACCCTTGTGATTGCCATTCTATCAGCCTTTTGGGCCTTGGTTGTGTACATCCCATCACCACCATCTCTTTCGCCAATCATACGCTTTCACTTGGTTGTTTTACCCTTTCTGAGGAACAGTTGCAATGAGTGGTCTTGTTAACCAGCTTCTTCACATAAATCAACATGTTTTGAGAAGTTCCAAAATCACCGGAACCAGTTGCTACCCTAGACACCACTCGTTCCTCAAAATAGAGTCCTCTTTAAACCCTTTTCAGACTCATTAAATATGAAAATATTGTCGAGTGCTTGTCTTTTCCACCTTGTTAAAGTATTGGAAATGTCACCCCTCCTGTATTATTTTATCCCTTTTCGGACCTGAGGGATTACTTTACGAAAAAGAACTTATGGAGTTTTCTTTTCATCCCTTTTCAAACTCCCTAAACATGAAAAGGACCAAGTTATCCTTGTCGTTAAACTCGTTAAAAAAATAGAGGCAAACTTGGCCATGTAGACGAGACCGAGTTTCGCTGTTGCTAGACTCGTTAAAAAATTAAATAGCAACAGGTTTGCCTGAAGGGTGAATTATAGAACAAGCATATGTTATCCTCCTAAAGCTTGACAAAAATAAAGACGTACTAGTCAGCAATGACTGGGAAAAAAGGGGAAGAAACTTGAATAATTTATGGTAGTAAGTCACTCTTGAACATGGCACTTTCACTTCATCACCATTATTGAGTTGGGTTGGGTTTTTCCGTTCACCGGTCATCTCACCATTGGTCTTTCATACCATCCATCTTTTGGGGTTAACACTACCAATTCATCTCACTGTCATCTACATGTTCAAGAGAAGTCATTCAGTTGAGAAACCACCATCCAGTTAATGTCTCATCCACTGCAATACCTCCAAATTTCATTTTTTTCATGACCGCCATTCATGAACCTTGTGTCGTTAGTTCATTTTTCACCTCCAAAAAATCATTTGCTTCATTTCATGTCATATATGTGGGATACATCAAGGCCCTCCTATGACGAGTCGCTTCTTGTCGACATCAGCTCATTATCCAAGAAGTTGACTTAGAAACAACCCTTTCAGTGCTTTGGAGCTTGCATACATCAATGGCAAGCTTCTCACTTCCGGTGACAGATTGACATCAATGGCCTTCGACCGAAAGATCTTGTGTGGTGTTCGACATCGGATCATGTATTCACACCACGTGAATTGTATTGTAGTACCTTGAGGGTCATTATCATTATCGATGATTCCTCTCACGTTTGTTAACAACTCACATCATTCGCTGGTAATCAGGCAATGTCTTTCCATGTTCGACTTCTGAACATCTCTTCACATGGATTGACTTGTACATCGAGCGAAGATTGGACGAGTTTGAAGACCATGGATCTAGTTTCATCCATCTAGGCTGCAATATATTCAGGAATATAAAAACATCAAATGTACAAAGGCTCTACACAGATGGTCATCCTAACCATGGATGATGACTCTATATCTGAAGAATCACTAGTCTGTATCTGCAGACGACTATATGATCTATGTACATGAGATGAAATTTATAAAGCTGAGCATGGGAATGCATCCCTTAGATGGTTCATGAAAATCATATTATGATAATGTATCGTATTGTAACTTATGCAGGTCACCTTCCAATTCTAAACTTCGAATCCCCATGATAAAGCAATTCATCCGACATGAATATTTACGACCTCATGCTTTAGGGGGAAACTATTATAGACATATTTGGGCACATAAACCCCAAACTTATATGTCAATGTATTAGGGTTCATCAACCCCTAAAAGAGTTGTTTCATACCCTAAAGGAACATAGTCATCTAAATTCATCATTCCCCAAAAGTTCCATCTAAGAAACCATCCAGAAACTGCCTAAATTGAACCATATTGACTGCTCCACTGGAAAAGTGCGATGCATACTGAGTGGTACACTACCAGGGTGCGATACATACTGTTTAGGCCTTCTATAGGGTGCGATGGGCAAGTATGGACAAATGTCCGGGACATTTATCAGTTGATTATTCATGAAATCTTCTAGAACTTTCTCCTATGCCACTTGCCTCTCTGAATTCGCCTAAGGATGAATAAGTGATCTAATAGATCTCCAATCCCTTCTCTTGTGGAACCCATTGTAACAAGTGGAATGACACTAATCAAACCCCATGGATGACTCACACCCTTGCAAACATCTATAAATGGATCCCTCATCCAAGATATCTAGAGGCTGGAATATTGTGAATTGCAAGGAAGTGTTGATAGTTTGTAATTGAGGAAAGAGCATTGTATTGTTGGAGTGAACTTGCTATTTCATGAGGTGAAGAAGGATTGAAGCTAGGAGGATGATGCTGGATCAAACAACTGGGTTGTAATTATCCCTTCTATTAAGAAAGCTCTTCAAGTTTTCTTCCATATGATTGTGCAATTGTGAATGTTATCATTTGTTAATGCTATCATTTGTTCATTATCTATCTGATTCTGTAATGTTTATGTTGTAATAGGTCACGATGCTTTGACGGTTCTTTGTTGATGTACTTGTGTAGGTACTCTCCAAGCATGTTAAGTATGGGGAGGAGTTGCAAGGTCTGTCAAAGGGGAGAGAGATCAAGCAAGGGATTAAGCGGAAGTTCCAGGTTGGTTCCAATATCTTTCTCTTATCTGTTACACATAGAAGAAATCATTGAATTTCTTTAAACTGTTGTTTCTAGGGTAGCTGCCAAACCTAGATTCCTAGCATTCTTTAGGAATACTAGTTTTCCCAGAAATAGTTAGTACCAATAAGATAGTGACGATGGTAGAGCAAGTTCCAGCTCCTCCTCATCAAGTCACTGAAAAAGAAAAAAAGAATAACGATTCATGTGAAAACCTCCATGAGGCGCTTGAGTCCCATCTTTGGGTTGAAAACCTCATGAGGTGGCCCAAGGATGCAAGAAAATGAAAAAGAATAAGAATATTCGTGGGTGAAAACCTTCCTTGAGGTGCCCAGGGCAGATATCTAGGGTGAAAACCTCTCTGAGGTAACGCATGTATTTTAAATATATATATATATAAAGGAAAAACCTAATTTTTATTTGTAGGTAGGTTAAAAAGACAAGCAAGGAGCAAAGAGAACATCCAAAGGGAACCCTGCCTCACAAATATTCATCTCCTCCACTCCTTACCATGCATCCCTCCATCAATTCTATTGTTTTTCACTTCATTGCTTCAATTCAGGTGAAGATTGTGTTTTCTAATAGAATCACCTCAACCATTAGCATCATCCCTGCATCCACATACACTCCTACTCCCTCTGTCCATTCATTACAACATCATCACATTACCATCCAGCAACATGATCAAGAAATTCTAAGGGAGACACTAAACATTGCCAAGTGGTAATCCAGGAGCTCCATAGCAGCAGCAGCATCAAATCCAGGAGCTCCACAGCAGCAACAACATCAAATCCAGGAGCTCCATAGCAGCAGCAACATCAGATCCAAGAGCTCCATAGTAGCAACAACAACATTAGATCTTTAGTCACAGACACCTGCAAAAGCTAATAAACAATCAACAAACAGTATAGGAGGAAGAAGAATGACCATTGGTGACACCTATGATATTTGACAACTGCAGCATGACATCAAGACCACAGGTAAGTATCCCACTCACTCACTCATATTCATCATTTGATCAAAAGTTGTAAAGCTTAAGAGGTAGTTGTTTTATAAGTGAAAAGGCGGCAAAAAGGAAATTCTTTAATAAGTCAAAAGAGAATGCAAGAGTCCATAGATACAATGTTGTTGTGGAAACCATTTGAGAATGCTTGAAGAATTAAGATTTGGGGTAGAAACACCAGTTCACCAAAGACTCAGCATACCCTATTTCTTGATACAATCACTCATAGACTCCAACATCAAAGTAAAGGAAGGAAATTCCCAGCAGTTAGTTCACCATGCATTCATCAAGATCCTCATTAAGGATGCCCTCCAAAGCCTCACCTATGATGTTAATCCTTCTGTCAGTGAGGAGAAGGCAAAACAAGAAGAAGAAGATACAGAGCTAGATGGGGATGAGATGGGTGAAGAAGAAACTAATACAGAGGAACATGCTGAAAGAAGACAAGGAGGATGATGCTGAAACAAGTGGAGGAAACAAAGGAAGAAACTGATGGGCATGCAAAAGAACAACAAAAGGAAGAAGATAAGAAAAATAGAGAGGATAGCTGCAAGAAAAGAAAACCAGCTAGCATGTATGGCCAGCCTCTCCTTGGAGGCCATCCAGTGTAGGATGACATCTAAATCTTATGCTCTTTACCTCATAGAATAATGGCTGAGATTTCATATTAAAACGCTAGCACATAAGGGCACCATGCCATTTCAGGACTGCAGGTAGTTTATTGATCTTTGTGATCAAAGTGCAATAGAGGATAGGGCCAAAATGGCTAAGTTTTACTTGCACAACATGGCCCTCACAGAGATGAAAATTTGATCCTAATGCAAAGCTAAGGAGATCTACAATTAATGGCTTTGGCATCATGGAGGAACCATGAGAAGTCAAGGGCTGCAGAGATGGAAAGAATATTGGCCAGAGAGAAAAATGAACCTTCTTTCATTAGAACTGAACAATCAAATCCCATGGCCCTAATCAACACCCATAATCTAATTGCAAATGATCCTCAGCTAGCACCTAGATATCTTGCTACCCAAGAGCAAGAAATTTCACATTTTGAGGATATGTTTAGGCTGCCAAGAGATGATAATATACATGCCTTCTAAAGGAGATGGGACACACTACCACACAACTTGAAGATCAAAGGATATCACTTCCCTCAAAGGTTGAGAGAGGCACTCAACAGGACACCTATGTATAAGCAATCAATGCAAAGGTTGAAGGTCAGTTGAATAGGCATAAAACTCAGTCCACCACTACTCCTAGGGATGTTAGAAGGGAGAAAAGAAGAGGAAAATAGGGAGTGGGAAGAAGTAGAAAGGAAATCATACTTCTATAAAAAAGAAGAAGAGACCACAGCAGAATCATGGGATGTCAGAGAGGTTACCAGAGCCATGAAGGACATGGACATTGACTAAGTTGCTCAGAGGATGAGCAACACTTTCAGTAGGGGGGCGATGATGAGCCTCATTATTGAGTAATTATATGGGCCATAATTGTCCTTAATTCACCTCCTAGCATAGTCAGACCAACTATTCTCGCAACTTATTGCATACTTTTGATTGTATTTTGTTTATGAGATGAGTTAGAGTTGGATATTTGGCTTTGTTGTCTAATGTGCATGTAATGTAGGAATAAAAGATAAAAGCAAGGAGAAATCCAGGTATAAAGGATAAAAGCAAGGAACTATGGCAAAGACCTTGGTAAAAACTCGAATGGGACAAGGGAGAGTAATTATAGGAGGTAAATCCTCCTCATTTACTACCCCTCCATTTGAATATTCCTACATCAGCTCGAAGTGAAAACAACAATCAATTTGAAGACTAGAAGACAATCGAGCAAGTGAAAGGGATAGAAACCCATTTATCTTGAGTGGAGAGCCAAGCTTCCCTAATGGGAGGGAAGTCGTTAGGGACTTTAGATGTATAAATAGAGAGGCTTAGGACCTCAGTAGGATTCAGACTTCATTTGTAAAACTCTGTTTTATTTCTAAGCTGCAGGAGACTTGTGACAATTTGTTCGGTAATCCAGGGTTTTATAATAAGAATGAGTTCTGTTTAAGCCAGCTCTGAGTTAACTCCGACGGCTAAAGCTCTTGGGTTAGGGCCCGACCCAAGCAGCCAAAGCTCCTCTTTACTATACATATATGCTAGCATAGAGTTCTGTTCTGTTTATTTGCTTAAGTAGTTTTATGGTTTTCACTGTTTATTTGCTTAAGTAGTTGCACTCTCGTTACAACAGTATAGCATAGATTGTTCATGGTTTTTTCTGTTCAGTTGCTTCAATAATTGCATTTGCTTCAGTTCACTTTCAGTTGTGCCTTATTTTAGTTCACAGGTTAGTTAAAGGAAAAATATCACTATCAGGTTGGGTGCAGGTGTCTCAGCCTCATCTCCTCTCGCTGGGACCATGACCTAAGGAAGGGACCCTTTAGCAACCCCAAAAACACAAGTTTCTGGTTCTCACATGTGCTATGGATTTTGTCGTTTGATGCAGTTACTCGTTCACCCTTACTGTATTTTTCTATCGTTTTCATTTAAAAACTGCCTTCAACATATTCTTCACACATCACTTCCTCACTGTCCGATCCCCAACAAAACTTCACAATCACCATCTGATTCATTATTTTCTCTAACTGCTGCCTCGCATGAATTCTTCCACTTACTTTATGCACTTTAAGTCCCCACCGTTGATCTGCCTCGCCTGATCCAACAGCTATTGCGTCACCTCAACACTTTGTGCACTTTAAAACCCCCATCATTGATCTGCCTCACTTGATTCGACGACTATCGCTTCACCTGATCGCCAACTAGCTTGGCTAATCTCCACCATTGATCAACCCCGCCTGATCCATTGGCTATCACATAATCTTGCGTGGATTAGTGTATACTCGTTATCTACCCAAGAGCACACGAGAAATGTGGTTTTCTCATGCTACGTGTCACGTAGTTAGGCTAATCGTGTAAAATTTCAAAATACAGCTTATAGCCTGAGGGGCATGCGAGAAACTACTTACTGCCTTAGAAACTCACTTCATCATTTCCGCACGTTTCTTTTTCCCCTGATACGATCTCCACCATCCATCTCTTGACTTCATTTGTGCGATAAGATCTCAGCCATTCATCACATGCACTCATCGTGTTCACCCATCTAGTCACTTAATCTGTGCGATAAGATGTGAATCGTTCATTGCTTCATTACCTCGTTCGTCCATCTCTTCACTTAATCCCTCGCGATACGATATCCGCCATTCATCTGCTTTGTTAACCTTATTCATCCATCCATTCACTTAAGCCTTTGCGATACGATCTCCACCGTTCATCCTGTTCATTCACCCCGTTCATCCATTTATTCGCTTAAAGCCACATGATAAGATCTCCACCATCCATCTTCTGTTCGTTGATCGATCCAATGGTCCCTAGGTGCTACTGCATCCCTACATCCTCCTTTCACCAATTTCGATCTTTGACTGCTTTCTTCGCTTGAAAACTGATTTAGCTTAGTTTCTTTGCTTGCACCTTAGGATAGTTTGATGCTCTTTACATCCGCAACTTAGATAGTAGCTTTAGGATTAGTGATTGTTTTAGCAATTCTGCTTAGCATGGTTGTTTAATTGGTTAGTAAGGTTATGGTGTGGTTTATCATTACATGATTTTTTCTTCAATACTGCAGTAAGAGTATCTCTCCCTTATGATAGATTTGCTCTTCTTCCATCAAAGAGTTAAGCTTCTTCTGACCCTATAGAAGTCTGGCTTGGGACCCTTGGGGTCTCTTTCTAGATGAGCAGTGACAACAGACAATACCTTCACTTTTACTTGTGCATATAACACTGTCACCTCCAAGTTTGTACGAACCCCGTTTTGATAAGTAAAGATGGTAGCCCTGGGAGCTACAACATTCTTGTTGCAATACCTAGGCTCATCACTTCCTGCAATAAGGAGTGGCGATGGCAACAGTTCCAAATAATCACTATGTCAAGTTACAAACCTCTTAGCAGCATTAATACCTCCTTCGACTAACAATTTTCTAGTTGATTAAACCAAAGTTTATTGCCTCACTCGCCTGTACGTCATATGGGAAAAATTCTTGAATGAAATGTGAACCGGGTGACTTTTCAATGGATGTTTTTCAATGACAGTAACTTTGCCGCCACCTAACACCGTTTGATACCATGAAAAGAAGCCACGTGTTAAACATGGATAGGTGCGAAGAGGACAAAATTTAAGCTCATTGATTCACTAGAGTGAACAATGGTTGCATAGCTAAAGCCCACAAAGAGAAATGCCTACGGCGTAAGTAGTGGACTTACGTGTTACCCAAAAGCCTTGAAATCAATAATAAATACGATGGTCTTCCCATTTAAAGAAACAATACAAATAGTTATAAGCCACATTTTCTACACCTTTTTATAAATATAATATTTATACAATATGATTATATAAAAACATATTTTTTATGTTAAAAAAATAATTTAATTATTCATAAATGCAATATAACATGTTACAAAGTAGCCCCAAGAGTTAGCTCAATCGGTCAAATCAGTGCCTCGCCAATCGAGAGGTCACAGGGTCAATTCCTGAAAGCTCTTAGGGTCAGGTTAGTAAATAGTCCGAGGGGTGTTGATGCCCTTCAGGTGGCATCCACTCAATGTTGAACAACCCTAGACGTAGCGACTACCCACTGACCTGAGTATCTGTGAACTAGAAAGTGAAAAAAAAACATGTTACAAAGTATCTAATAATTATATTTCTTACACTCAAATTCACTTAATTCATAATAAAATTAAATATTTTTATTTGAATTTATATATAATATTGTTTATGTTAGATCTAAGACTTTTGTGGTCATTAATGTAAATATATGTCTTTCGGATTAATCATATTATTAGGATTTGGTCGATGTTTCAAACCAACTTATATTGTCCATCCTTAGGACAAGTTGAAGAATTAGTCGATCTTAAGGAATAAATACCATGGATGCATCATTGCCCAGAGTCAACGCTTGAAAACTAGCCGTTGGTAGATTAGTTAAATTAGTTAATTCGGTAGGTAAAATATTATTGATAATAAGAGTTGTTTATTAAAATAATAATATATATTGGTTAGAAAACTAGCTATTAGGAGTCCAAATAAATAAAATGTAATGAAATATTATCTATTTAAAACTAGTTGTTAAGAATAAATTAATATTATATATATTTTAATAATAATTGACTTGTTTAACTATTAATTTTTTTTATTTAAAAATTCGTTGTTATGAAATATTCTAAGGAAATATTAAAGTCTAAATCTATTTTTGAAGAAAGTATT
Source organism: Pinus tabuliformis (assembly GCA_031772625.1). NCBI lineage: Eukaryota > Viridiplantae > Streptophyta > Pinopsida > Pinales > Pinaceae > Pinus > Pinus tabuliformis. The sequence goes on from CM062818.1 coordinate 1,869,507,614, forward strand.
TTATCTTAATGTTATAATAACTAATAAGAAAGGTTAATTAAATTAAAATAACAAGTGAGAAAAAGGGGTCCCTTATTAATATTGAATATAAAAAGGTTATATACATAAATTATAAATAAAATAACACTTAAAAATAACCTAGAAATAAAAATAACCAAGCAAAGGAGAGGAATCAAGAGGTCGGAGTCGAAATCCAGCACTTACTTAATTTCCAACCATCATCCCTATTAAGATTTTTGGCATGCATTTCAATTTCAATGGCTTCCCTAAGTTTCCTATGGTGGAAGTGATCCACCCTGGCAATGACTTTGGCTTCTTCAATGCAAACATGGTGATTTTTTTCTCTGCATGCTCAACTAGGGCTGAAGAGCAGGACTGACTGTGCCTAATATCTGTAGCATGCTCATGGATTCTCTATTTGAGCAACCTGTCTATCTCCCCAATATAGGGAATACCACAGGAGCAGGGAATCGGGTAGACACCCTTCGTGTCCTTAGGGTCAATAGCATCTTTAACTGATCCTAGAGAATTTTTAACGGTATTGAGAGGCATAAATGAGGAAGTGACATTAATCTTCCTAAGGATATGAGAAATCCTATCTGTGGTTCCTTGGATATACAGGAGGTGAACCTTAGAGACAGGATTAACACGAGCAGGTTTAACTTTCGGGGATTTTCCTGCGTTGTGAAAGGCCTTGAGGCTTTGCGACATGCTATACCTATTCTTTCTAAAGACCTCAAGAAGATGAGATTTCTCTTGATCGAGGTGGCTATCATCAGAGATTCTTAGAGCATGGGTAGCAAGAGTGCTTAGAACCCCGAATTTTTGAGATGGAAAGTGCTCTATTCTTTTTTAATATTTAAACAACTCAATTACTATTAAAAGATATATAATATTAATTTATTCCTAACAGCTAGTTTTTAAATAGATAATATTTCAATAAATTTATTTATTTGGAGTCCTAATACCCAGTTTTCAAACCAATATATATTATTATTTTAATAAACAGCTCTTATTATCAATAATATTTTACCTACCTAATTAACTAATTTAAGTTATCTACCAATGGCTAGTTTTCAAGCGCTGACTTTGGGCAATGATGCATTCATGCAATTTATTCCTTAAGATCGATTGATTCTTCACCTTGTCTTGAGGATGGACCACATTAATTGGTTCGAAACGTCCACCAAATCCTAATAATGTGGATCTATCCATGCTATATATTCCTTAAAATCAATTGATTATTCACCTTGTTCTGAGGATAGACCACATTAGTTGGTTCGAAACGTCGACCAAATCTTAATAATGTGATTAATCCGACAAACATCTATCCATAATATTGTTTATATAAATAATTTTAATTATAAACCAATTTTTTTTTCAATAAAATTAAAATTAATTTATATTAATTTAAAATAAATAAATAAATATAAAACAAAAAATAAAAATAAAGTTGTCCCAAAAATTTTAATGCTGTGGTCACCCATTCAACCCACAAGGTGATACAACTCACCACACAATAAAGAAATACCCTGTTGTAAAAATAAGTCGCTCTAATGCACATTCATCACGTGTTCTTCACACACAATTTGTTCTGGTCAGAATTCCATGTTAAACACATCTCTGAAATATCAAACATTTATTATACAAAAAGCAAAAGCAAAAGTCCATTTCTAACATGCATTATACAAATGCAAAATCTTTCTTGAAGCAAACTATGTTTTTGAACCATAAGAGCACTACAACACTCATACTAAACAGATGAAAGGGGATGCCATCTGACAAACACAACATGCAATCTTGCTGGAAGAAAGACCTCTTCCAAAGAGTTGGAAAACTAAAGTACATATTAAATAGAAGCAGAAATTGGGTCTGAAGAAACAAAGTAAGCAGACCTAATAGGGAGTATTAGGTCCTGGTGTCCTAAGTTGGAGATAGGGTTCTTATTCAGATGCCCTGCAAATTCACCCCTCCCAACTTTTATTCCTGAACTTATTCAGATACCCTGCAAATTCATCCCTTCCAAGTTTCATTTGCCATTATCTCATACAAAGGAGATCTCCATTCAGGGGATTGTTTTTGGTTGTATTCTTTCCACTCTTCCCACCACACCATAAAGCTGCTTCCTCCCAAGAAAACATCTGAAGAAATGTTGAGACTGTTTACCATCATTTCCACATTCCTTTCAAACTCTTGAAGATTTTGTAGGCTTTGGTGTTGACCATTCTTAAGATTTTTCAGGTCTTTCACAGCCTCTTCTACATATGCCCAAAATTTGGAGTTCTCAGTGAGGGATGCAGGCTTTGTGCGGTGTCCTCTAGCCCTTGAACTATAACGAGTTCTTTCTTTCTCTTCCATCCATTTCTCAAGAACTTTATAACGGATGGGTCTTCCATCTGAAAGGTAGTTGCCCTTACCCTTAGATATGCGATAATAATGTGCAATATCCAGAGGCTCTACAAGTCTTCTGTATGCTGTGCCAACATTTATCCACTTGTTTTGGGATTGGAAATCACTTGGCAACTCATGACTCTTCCACATTTCAATAATCTCATCCCAAAAATCCACAAGCTTTGACCTCCGCACATTAGCCTCGATATCCCACCTCTCAATTTGGTTCTTGAAGGCATCATAATACGATGTTTGTTGCTGTTCCTTTTCACAAACCTCTTTGTACCACTCGACCTCTGCCATATTTTATTGCTTTTTGCTTAATAGAATAGCTAGCCTATCAACATTTCTGTTACACTTATTCTCAGTTTCTGAAGCGCTTCGTAGGGCAAGTCCTGCATTTTCATCCTGCACAAAGATGTCATCACCAAGTTAAGAACCAATGTGAGTGCCTGAAAAGATAATTCAAAACAACAGATAAGGAAATGTTTTATTAAAATTTAATATCAAAGTCTTACATAATAATATTTAAACCCTAGTTATAATGAGGCCACAATTTTGCTCAGAAAATAGTGGAAATTTAGGTATAATTTTGATTCCCAGGGAAACCTGGGTTACAATTTTTAAGCCACAGGATTTTTGGTGCCCAACAGGGTTTTTGATGGTGCTGAATCCATTTGCACTATTAAAAAAACTATTCAAACAATCCTATGGTCAGATTTTTTGGAAACAAAAAAGACTAGAATCTGGCTAAAAATAAGAGCAAAATTGTCACCTCCAAAATTTAATATCAAATCAAAAATTATGAAAAATTTAAAACCAATGATAAGTAATTTGGGTTTAATTTAGATAGTTAGAAGAAATATTATATTTCTCAACTAGAGTTCAAAATTTTGATATACTATTTAGACAACACAACTGAGAGTCATGATAAAAAACACTCCTCTCAACATATCACCCCAAATTGAAAGCATAGAAATGTTTCTCCCAAGCAACTAAACTAATCTCAAATCACACGTATAGCAATGTTTCTCCCAACCACCTAAACAAATCTCAAATCACACCGATCATAAATTATTTTAAATGTTTATGAACTTTCATTTTACGAAGGAAGTAAGTGTTACCTGCTCTCCAATGCCAATAGCGTTCAACTGCAATGAGATTCCCATCTCGAAACTGGATTCTGACTTAGAATTTACTATTCCTGTGCCAATTATGGAGTTTTGCATGACATCCTGCAACACAGAGCCATACTCTATGTGCTCTAAAAAGAAGTCCTGGACAATCTTGTCAGAACAAGTTTCTTGGCTTTGCATCGTCAGACGAAGCTATTGTATGAATAACTGAAATAATGAAGAAAACAAGAAAGCTCAACAGAATAACCAAGACAAGAAACTGAATGGATTGGAATTTGTTATTCAACAATGATTCTCCGCTCATTACATTTCATGGGCATTTGTTAGTTTTATATCATCAAGCATCGTTACATAACTAATATTTCGGTATAAAACTGTCTAGTTACATTTTACCCAAAGTTACTAATTCGTTGTCAAACTAACAAACTCCACCTTGACAAAAATTTTCCTAATCTCTTGCCCATGCCCATTCATCATCTTTTTTGCAAGCCAAGAGAAGCTAAACACCACCGCAACTTCTCTATTGTAACTGGCTTTGTGAACATGTCTGCACAATTCTCTCGCGTATGGAACTATTGAAGAGCTACTTTTCCGCCATCGATCACATGTCTCAGAAAATGATACCTTACATCAATGTGCTTGGTTCTGCTATGATAAGCAGGATTTGTAGCCAAGTGAATAGCGCTTTGACTGTCACAAAGTACATTCACTTTCTCTTGCGTCCTTCCAATCTCATCGAGCAGACCCTTTAACCAGATTGCTTCTTTACTGGCATCTGAAGCAGCTATATATTCAGCTTCGGTAGTGGACAAAGCAACTTTTTCTTGAAGCTTTGACATCCAACTAATTGCTCCACCTGCAAGAGTAAAGACATAACCTGTAGTAGATCTTATTTTGTCCAAATCACCTGCATAGTCAGCATCTACATATCCGCAGACTGATCCTTCACTACCATTAAAGACGATGCAACAGTCACTTGTGCCTCTTAGGTATCGAAGAACCCATTTCACTACTTGCCAATGTTCTTTACCTGGATTTGCCATGAACCTGATGACAACTCCAAATGCATGTGAAATGTCAGGTCTTGTAGATACCATCGCATACATTAAGTTTCCTACAGCGTTTGCATATGGTACATGAGACATATACTACTTTTCTTCATCAGCTCTAGGACTCAAAACCGAAGAAAGCTTAAAATGGGAAGCTAGTGGAACATTAACAGGTTTCACATTATTCATAGAGAACTTTTCAAGTACCTTCTCCACATACTTCTCTGTGATAACCAAAGCTTACCATTTTTCCTGTCTCTGTGTATCTCCATGCCCAAGATATGTTTTGTTGCTCCAATATCCTTAATATCAAACGTCCTAGAGAGTTGAGCCTTTAACCTGTTGATCTCTTCCATGCTTTTGCTTGCAATAAGCATATCGTCAACATACAAAGCTAAGATAATGAATATGCCATTGAAACTTTTGAAGTACACACAATGATCATACTCACTTCTTATAAAGTTCTGGCTCACCATGAAGGAATCAAACTTCTTGTACCATTGTCTGGGAGACTGCCTCAGACCATACAATGATTTCCTGAGCTTGAAAACTAATCTTTTGCTACGACCTCATACAAAACCTTCTGGTTGTTGCATATATATCTCTGCGTTCAAATCACCATGTAGAAAAGTTGTTTTAACATCTAACTGTTCTAACTCAAGATTAAGCAACGTAGTTAGTGCCAACACAGTACGTATAGAAACAAGTTTTACAACTGGAGAAAAAATCTCATGAAAGTCTATACCTTCAACCTGAGAATACCCTTTTGCTACCAGTCGCGCCTTATACCTTTCGATACTTCCATCAACTTTCTGTTTCAGCTTGAAGACCCATTTACATCCAACAACACTTCTCCCTTCAGGAAGCTCTACAAGATCCCAGGTATTGTTCTTGGCTAAGGAGTCCATTTCTTCTTCCATAGCCATTTTCCATTTCTCGCTATCTGTATCATCTACTGCTTCCTGATAACAAGAAGGTTCCCCATCTTCAGTAATCAAAGCAAAAGATGAAGCAGAATCTTCATACCTTTTGGGAGTTTTCCGTTCCCTTGTAGACCTTCTCAGAGCTATTGGTTGCTGAACTGGTTCAGAAACTTGCACTGGTTCAGAAGCTTCAATGGCTTCCTTTGTGTCATCAACACCTTTTTCTCCAGAAGTCTCTCCTTCCTTTCGACTGTCACCGAAAGGTCTAGCCTCCAACTGAACTCGTTGATTCGGCGATACTTGTTCCTGTTCAATTCTTTCAACATTTGATTTTAACAGAGAGGATTCATCAAATGTTACATCTCTACTAATGACTATCTTCCGCAATGTAGGATCCCACAACCTATATCCTTTCACTGCATAGTCATACCCAACAAAGACATAACATTTTGACTTTGGATCTAATTTTGAACGCTGATTTTTCGGAATGAGAGAATAAGCATCACAGCCAAATATCCTCAAATGTGAATAGTCACAAGACTGACCTATCCAAACTTCTTCAGGAATTTTACAATCAATTGCTACTGAAGGTGATCTGTTAACTAAATAACAAGCAGTAGATACTGCTTCTGCCCACAACTCCTTTTGCAAGTTAGCATTGTTGATCATGCTTCTGGCTCTTTCCATAAGAGTCCGATTCATACGCTCAGCAACACCATTTTGCTGAGGAGTATAAATAGCAGTTTTGTGTCTAACAATTCCCTCATCCTTACAGTATTGTTCAAATTCAACTGAAGTGAACTCACCACCATTGTCAGTTCTTAGACATTTAATAGATTTGCCTGTTCTTTTCTCTACCATTACTTTAAATTGTTTAAAGACATTTAATACATCAGCTTTCCTTTTTAGCATATAGACCCAAACTTTACGAGAGTAATCATCAATAAACATTAAAAAATACAATGCACCTCCATATGACACAACAGGGGATGGACCCCACAGATCAGAGTGAATATAGTCTAAAACATCTTTACTATTATGATTTCCAACTTTAAATCTCTGTTTACACTGTTTTCCATACACACAATGTTTATAGAAATCTAACTTCAAGGATTTCAGATCGGGAAGAGATTTACGTTTCATCAGTATCTGAAGACCTTTCTTGCTCATATGACCCAATCGCTGATGCCACAGATGAGTACCTGCTTCTTCCTTTTTTGACGCAATTGTTGCTTCACTGACCTGAGTACTTCCTTTTAACCTATAAAGATTTCCGACCTTTTCTGCCTTCATAACCACAAGGGCTCCTTTAAAGACTTTCAAGACGCAAACCTGACTTGTAAACTTATAACCATCTGAATCCAACACTCCCAAAGAAATCAAATTTTTCTTCAAAGAAGGTACATGTCTAACACTAGTTAATGTCCTAACTGTGTTATCATACATCTTAATCCTAATATCTCCCATCCCAACAGTCTGACATGACACATTGTTACCCATAAACACAGAACTATCGTTTACATTTTATATGAAGTAAACCAATTTCTATGTGGGCACATGTGATGCGAAGCACCAGAGTCTAAGAGCCAGCTATCAAAACCCCGAGAGACATTACATTCAGGTGAAGTTTCATCTATCATACATAATTCTTCAGCAGATAAAACTTCGTCTATCATACCTGAATCGACCTGATTCACTTTGTTCTTCAGGTTTTCAGATTCCTTTCATTTCCAACAGTCCTTCTTCAAGTGTCCAACTTTACCGCAGTTCCAACATTTTGCCTTACACTTCTTTCCCTTCGATTTCGATTTGGAAGACCCCCTTGGTTTTTCTCCTCTTTCCTTTGAGCATCCTCTAGCGACCATGGCTTCTGATGCAGCTGTTTCAGTGCTGGATTTCCTTCGTACTTCTTCAGACAGGAGAGATCCCACGACTGATTCAAACTTCAAAAGATCAGCAGTGCTGAAGCTGATCGAAGTTACGAAGTGATCCCACGATTCAGGCAGAGAACACAGCAAGGTTATGGCTTTATCTTCTTCCTGTATTTTGACTTCCATATCTGTTAATTGACATATTAGTGTATTAAAAACATTCAAATGTTCTGCAATGTTTGAACCTTCTTTCATTCGAAGACTGTATAACTGCCTTTTCAGATAAATTTTGTTGGTTAATGACTTTGTCATATAGAGATTTTCAAGTTTTTCCCACAATCCTAACGCCATAGTCTCTTCAACAATATTGAAGAGAACTTCATCCGCTAGGCATAACCGGATGGTACTGAGAGCTCGGGCATCCAGGTCCTCCCAGTCTGAAGTAGTCATAGTTGCAGGTTTCTTAGTTTCCCCATCCAATGCCTCGTGCAACCCTTGTTGCACAAGCAAATCCCTAACCTTCAATTTCCAAAGAGAAAAATTGCTCTTTCCGGTGAATTTCTCCACCTCGAATTTCGCATTCGACATCTTGGCCATTTTATTCTTCTCCTAGGGTTTCAGTCTTTTCAGAGGTTTATATTTCCCTTCTTTTTTTTTAAATTTCCTTCAGCTAAGGTGTATATCTCCTTATTTCTCCAAATAGAAAGAACCCTTAATAAAAAAAAATTTCTCCTTTCCTTCAATAAAAAAGAAATCTGTCTTCTTTTCCTTCTATTTCACTCACACATTCCTTTATTTAAAAATTTCTGAAACAATTGCTGAATGTTTTTTTTTCTTTGTTTTTTTTTATTCAAAGAAAAAACTTTAACAAGCCCATAATTTATTTAGCAATGGCTGAAAGGAAAAATGATACCCGGTCTTTCACGCAGCTTTGATCAGCACAGAATTCTGCGATCTCTGCAGACAGCACACGCTCTGGTCTTCACACGCAGGGGAGACAGTCACGTTCTGGTCTTCACATGCAGCAGACTCTCGGAACGCGGACAACACACCGCCCTTCACGCACCTTTGTGCAAACACGCAGCCACCAGACTCTCGGAACACAGACAACACACGCTCTTCACGAACCTTTGTGCAAACACGCAGGGTTTTCTTTGCACGCAGATTCTGGACAGCATTCCACAGCGCTCTGGTCTTCACCTCACGCAGATCAGGTCCTCACACAGCCGCCGGTTCTCACCGCACGCAGATCAGGTCCTCACACAGCCGCCGGTTCTGGATTCACGCAGGCTGGATTTTCTGGACTCTCACGCAGGCTGGATTGCCTGGACCCTCACGCAGGCTGGATTGCCTCTTCTTCAATGCCGGCTCTGGACGCTTCAACCTCGACTCACGCTGATACAGCCACCACGCCTTTTCTTCAACGCACAGCCACCTTTTCTTCAACACCCATGCTCACCGCCCTCGGAGCTCTGATACCACTTGTTGTATGAATAACTGAAATAATGAAGAAAACAAGAAAGCTCAACAGAATAACCAAGACAAGAAACTGAATGGATTGGAATTTGTTATTCAACAATGATTCTTTGCTCATTACATTTCATGGGCATTTGTTAGTTTTATATCATCAACCATCATTACATAACTAATATTTCGGTATAAAACTGTCTAGTTACATTTTACCCAAAGTTACTAATTCGTTGTCAAACTAACAAAAGCATCTCCAAAATTGTCTCCGAGTTTGCAACACAAGCTGCACCATGGCTTGAGCAAAACATGTAAGTGCCAAGAGGCTTATATGGGCTGTAATCTGACCCCCTTACATATTGACAAAGAGTCTTGTAAGCCTCCTGAATAAAAGAATCAGGTTGATCACTGCTGCCATTGATTACTTTGCCCCACAAGGGTTCAGCAGTGGACTCAAACGGTGCAAGGAGTATCCGAGGAACAATATCATTATTGGAAACCACATGACAAAAGTGGCCTCCCCAGTTCTCACGGTCTATTGCTTCAACAAGATTTACATCTCCCCACCAAAGGGCAACCAAATGTGATACAGAAGGGAGAGCTTTGCCTCAGCCTCTTTTCCAATACCCATAGGGTGGCCAAGGTTGCAACTGCGCCTCCTAAGGAATGACCCACAAAGACGATAGGTTTTAGTCTCTTTTGCTTCGAGTCGGTGTACATCTGCAGCTGATCAATAATGGAATACATCAAAACACAATGTTACTTCTCCCTTTTTTGAACAAAAATCATCTCTGCTTAGTGAAGAAGTAAACCCTCTTTTTCTGAATCCAAGGTTACTTTATGTTGGAAGGTTACCTTTGCTTGGAAATCTGTATTCTCCATAATATGCAGGAACAACTTAAGAGCTCCCTGATGGACGAGAGCTGGTTGATCACAATTACCCTTGAGGCAAGCAGAGAAGACCCTGTTGTCGGTTTGTATGTTGCATTCTCCATATCCGCTTTCTTCAACAATATAAGCTTCTCTATTAAGAAATGAAGGGAAGGAAACATATGCAACGCCTTCATACTCATTCAGAGTAAAACTCTCTGAGCCACTTGCAAGAAGTGACTCTTCCCAAGCCTTGGACAGTATTCCGCATGAAACAAGGAAAGTTGCAATCTCCTGTCCAACAGTGAACCTGCAAAAACATTTCTGTAAATTAGGGCCATATGGGCATTCGAGAATGGACACCTCCCAATTCAGATTCATGCACATTAATATGCAAAATCTGCATTGTTTTGCAAGTCAGGAGAGATGGACAATGGACAAGTGAGATCTGATTCCTTCTCAATTCAGATTTGTGTGCATTAAATATGTCAGTAGTGCACAGGTTTGTAGATTCAACAAAAATACAATAATACCTTCATTACCTAAGATGAAGATAAAATGCATTTATAATGAAAAATCATTGTATGAGATTGTACATAAGTACACAGCTTCTAAATAGAATAACTGTGTCCATCACTCTGAAATCAATTAGCTTGCCAGAAGCGGCAACTCAAAGACCAGGTAACTGTATCTGCCATTACTGGGCTGAATCAAACTCCAATTACTAAATACAAACTAAACCATTACTTACCATAGCCCTGTACAAAATCAATGGTCGTCATCCCTTTTTCACTTCAGAAACAAACAAAATAGATACAGAGGTTACTACTGAAAAAAATCAATGTCATGGACACCCTCTAAGATATATAATGTTTTTTCTCTTAAACTGCTCAGTCCAGTCCAAAGGGGCCTTAATTCTACAATTCTTTCAAAGGCTTAGGAAAAAAAACTAGGTGAAGCAGTCTATGTTTAATAGACATTGATGTTATGACTCTTTGGGAGGTCTGCCCCTTACCTTAATAATACCCATAAAAATTCACACCAAAAGAAGGTGAAAACTTAACCCAAACCATAATTGTTTGATTTGGTCTCAAGCATGATCCCATCAACCCTCAAAAAGCTCTGTTTTAACCACTACAGAAATCCAAATTTTCTCCCCATCCCATCTTAAACTCGCTACAAAAGTCCAATCTTCATTTGTAAAGAACGCCCTACTCAAACTCGATTCTTCACCTACCAATCTATTAAAAATTGACACAGAAAATCCTTTACCAAAATGTAAAGAAAATAGGCATATCCTGCAAAAAAAAATGAATTTTCAAGGTTATCCTTACGGCGGAGGGATGTCCGTCTCCATGCTCTGGTATTGCTGCTTGAATTGTTTCACAATGGTGACTGAAATTTCCTTACAGAGACAATGGTTGTTTCTGATCTTATATAGGAAAGGGGAATATAGTGGATAAGCAAAGGGAAGAAAATTCCAAGACTTTGCTTCATTTGTGAAGACATTGAATGGGTATAAAGACTACGAAAATGCGTCTGTGCCTGTCAATACAGACTTTGAATGGGCAGAGAGTCGACGAAAATGCTTTTGTCACTGTCATTACAACTTTAGCTGAGTTTTATAAATCCCCAATGTGAAAACTAACTGGTTGTAAATTTCATTATATATATATATATATATATATATATATATATATATATATATATATATCTATATATATATATATATATATATATATATATATATATATATATATATATATATATATATATATATATATATATATATATATATATAGTTAATTTCTGTATTTAGGTTTCTGTGATTCATAGTAAATTAAGTAAAGTTTTTTCGTAGAAATCATATAAGAAAATTTTTTGACATACACTTTTTAAACCGATAAGTGTCTTGATGATGAACCACTTCTTGGTTTGAAACGTGTGGCCAAAAAATTCTCAATTGTGAATTCTACCGAAATACTTTGCTAATATAGTTAATTGTTTAAATTGTTTTTTAATAGATTTAATATTTTGAAAACACAATAAAAATATTTAAAATATGTAAATTTAATTACTTAAAATTAATATTTTTTCAATTTTTAATTAAATTTCAGATAAAATAACAAAAAATATCCACACAAAAAAAACCCAAAAAAAATCATTTTTCAAACTATTACATTATTTTTCACTAGGACATTTTCTACATACCAATGTAAGAATTTTATTTAATTGCAGAATTTAATGGATGAGGATCTGTTGATTTTTTTTTTTTTTAGGCTTAGATTAATTCTCAAGGGAACATGCATTGTCTTTTAATAAATATAAAAAAGTAGATTCGTGCCATATGGCTCCTACTCACCAATTTCCTAGAGATTTGAGATTATTCCAATTCTAATAAGTTCCTCATTATTATTTATAACATTCATTTATATAAAACAAATTAAATTTATTTGGCTCCTACTCACCAATTTCCTAGAGATTTGAGATTATTCCAATTCTAATAAGTTCCTCATTATTATTTATAACATTCATTTATATAAAACAAATTAAATTTATTTTGCAAAATGGTCTATTACTTTTAATAAATCCAAAAAATTAGATTCGTGCCACTTGGCTCCATACCCATAAATATCCTAGGGATTTGAGATTATTCCAATTCTAATAAGTTTTGTCCATGATAAGATCATCATTATTATTTATATCAGTAATTTATAATTACTTTTTTTTTTAAAGTTAAAGTTGACCCATAACATTTTTATATATGGTTAATTAGGTAAATGTGTACATTAGTAAGACATTCTTCATGTTGCGATAATTTTTTTGTTTATATTTATAAACTGTTCAGCTATATCAACCACATTAATATTTTTAATCATGGTTGTACTAATCTTAAATTAATTTTTAAAACTTAGATATTAAGCCAATTTCAAAAATGAAATGAAAATAAAGTAAATTTATTGCATGTTAACTTTTCATATTTGAGCCACCCTGGATGTTGGTTGGCCACCAATTAAATGTCTTTGTTCTTCATTATCTAATAAGGTGATATGATTTTGGTAAATTTATAATGATTTATCGTTTATATTGTATTTTGAAATGTAAAGATAAATTCAATGTCTTGAAATCGTAACTTTGTATATTTTCTCATAAATTTCATCCAAATTCGGAAGGGATTTGTTCAAATCTTAACTTTAAACTATTTAATTTGCATAATAATTATTAAAAGTTTTACAAAATATCAACATCAATTTATAAATGGAAAAAAAAATACAAATTATAATCTCAATATAATATCGAAAAATCAACAAAATATTTTTTATTACCTTCGTAAGCTTTCCGGACACAGATATGCCCAGAATTGATTTTTCTATTTCTTCTCATATACCATATAGAAATGACAAAGAAGCTTCCCACAACGGTGGAAGTAAGTGTGATGAATATAAAATAGACCATAAAGTAACTAAGCATCTATGATAAAATAATAATGAAATGAAAACAAATTAATTTATTAAAACTTTTTTAAATTATGATTTTATAGAAATGACCAAGAAGCTTCCCACAACGGTGAGGTAAGTGTGATGAATATAGAAGAGACCATAAAGTAACTAAGCATCTATGATAAAATAATAATGAAATGAAAACAAATTAATTTATTAAAACTTTTTTAAATTATGATTTTTTTATTTTTTCTTTTCTAAATTAAAAGACTAGGTTGCCTACTTGATTCATTAAACTATGATCTTCTTATCTTAAGAAATTAAAAAGTTTGAACCAAAATTAAAACATTCATTAACATACATATTGATAGTTTCACAATCGAATTTTAATAACCTCTTATTTTGTTAAATTTATAAGGATATAGGTGGGGAAGCATGATAGGAAAATCTAGCCTTTAATATTGCATGGATGTTGGGGTGGGGGAAGATATTGCGGAAATATAATCTCTCATAACTTATGAGGGTGGGAGTGGGAGGAGCTATTAGAGAAATTTTAATATTAGAGAAATAAAAAATTTAATACCCTATGTCAGTGAATGTGCAGGAGGGAGTTATTAAGTAAATATTATCCTTATGAGGATGATGGTGGGGGTTGTGATTGTTGCCCTAGTATCTACCCCTACCTTATGGGGGCAGAAGGAGATATTAGGTAAACCTAATCTCCCTTACCCTTTTGGATTTAAGGTGGCAAAGACCTATTAAGGAAATATAATCCATATGAGGGTGGGGGAGGGAGTGGATATTAGGGAAATCCTCATAAAATTTACTTAATATCTTTTCTCCATCCCAATTCTCATAGAGTGGGCATTACGATTTCTACAATATCTTCCTATAATCCCAATCCTCATAAAAGAAGATAATAACAAATATTTATAAGATTTCCATAATGTATTCCCCCACCATACTCTTATAGGATAGGTAATAATTATTCTCTAATATCTTCTCCTCATATGAGGGTGGGGTCTGCAGGGATAAATTTTAGAAATATTAATACCTAGAGTAGAGTATATGAGGGTGGGGGTGAGATATTTTGGAAATATTAATACCCAATGTATATAAATATGAGGGTGGGAGGGGATATATTAATGAAATTTTATAAGAGGGTGGGTGTGAAAGGGAGATATTGAGGAAATCTTACTAGCCTATTTGCAACTAAGGTTGGAGTGGATATATTAATGAATTCTTATATGGGGGTGGGGAGTTATTATGAAAACCTTATTCAAGTTCCCTTAATTTTAGCCTCATCTTATATTAGGGTGAGGGTGGATATTAGTAAAACCTTAGTTAAATTTCTCTAATTTCTACCCCCGTTGCCTCACCCCCAACTTATATGATGGTGGTGAGGGGATATTAGAAAAATCTTATGAATGTTTTCTTAATATCTCCCTCCCACCCTCACAAAAAATACGAGTGAGAGTATGGGATAAATATTTGAGAAAAATTATTAAGATTTCTCTAATATCTACCTCCGACCTCCACCATCATATAAAGGAGTAAGGGAGTAAGGATAGATATTAGAGAAATATTATTAAAGTTCCTGATACAAGGGGGATTTCAAGGCAAATATTAGGAAAATTTGATTAATATTAACCCAATATCTCTTCGTTATACCTACCCTAATAGAGTTGGTATTGATATTTCCTCAATATCTCTCATCCACTACTACCATTATATAAAGAGAATTATTTAAAATTCTTACAGTTCCATAGGTGAAAGTGGAAAATTAAAAATAATAATAAACGTACAAAAATATTAGTAAAATATTAAAGAAATTAAAGATTGTGTTTAGTATCTTGTGACCCACCCACATACACATATAAATAAGATTTTCTTTAATGTGAATAAGAAGATATTTATAAAATATTCATGTATTTTAAAAATCTCCATATAGATGGCCAAAGATATAAGGGTACGTCAAATCTCACGTATATATGTAAAAAAAAAAATATCGTGATGGGATTGTAAATAACTTAAATAACATTCAACTATCCCATTTAGTTGGTATATATTTAGAAAACAAGTCCATATTTAAAATAATTATATCAATTAAATATTTTTATTATTTAATTTACAAAGGAATAGAGAGTCAACAAAGGTGATCATCTATTACAAACATAAAGTAAGAGGTAGAATGTGAATTCTTTCTATTGTGACATTGGAATAGTTCTAGAGATTTCCCATGTAAGAAGGAATCTTTATAATAATATCAACTCCAAGAAGATAAAGTAAGAGGTAGAATGTGAATTCTTTCTATTGTGGCATTGGAATAGTTCCAGAGATTTCCCATGTAAGAAGGGATCTTTATAATAATATCAACTCCAAGAAGACAAGGAGACAAACATGGACAAAAGTTGGAGATTTTGTATGTGAAACACATGTTTAAAATAATATAAACTCCAACTAAATAAAATAATTAGTGTAATAGGTTCAACGTGAACTTCAATGAATAATATCAAAGGTATCATATACTCAAAGTGATTGCTACAAGGTAGTCTCACTGTTATAGTTTTGGTGTTTTTCAAATATGGGTGAGTTAAAAAATGAAAAATTATAATTTTGTAAATTATTACATTTAAAGTGTTTTTCTATGGAGTTAGTTGGAAAAACAATGTTTACTTAGCCAATTTCCGGGCTTTCTTTTCATCTTCCTCTATTCTGTTAAAACTTGATATGTCGAAATCTTTGTATATCGTCAGATCTCTAGAGAAGCCCTTTGTGCGGGGTAGAAAGCTAGCCATGGTGGCAACAGGTGGGGTAATGAATTTGCAAACATTTTTGTTAGGTCTGTGGATTTAGTGAAAGTAGAAGCCATGGGGAATTTGATAGATGGGCACACAACGAAGGAAGAGGAGGGTGGTGATTTGAGAGAGGAATGCGGTGTTGCTGATGTTTATGGTGATCTGGAGGTCGGGTGTCTTTGTTACCTGGCACTGCATGCCCTACAACACCGCGGGAAAGAAGGGGCTAGTATAGTGTCAGCGGATAACAGGTCCTTGAAGGCCATGACTGGATTGAGTCTTGTCTGAGAGGTCTTTAATGAAAAGAATCTCTATCAGTTGAGCGATGCCTCGACCATTGGCCATGTGAGGTATGCCACAATCAAGACCTCTGTGGCAAGAAATGTGCAATCATTCGTGGCAAGAAACGTGCAGTTGTTGGTGGCAAGCTATAGGTTGGGTATGTTGGCATTGCCCACAATGGGAATCTTCTTATTTATAAGTAGCTCATAGGTAGGCTTGAGGACGAGGGCCCAATCTTTAATACTAGCTCTGATACCGAAGTTATGTTGCATCTTATTGCACAGTCAAAGGTAGATTATTTTATTTTATGGTTGGTTGAGGCCATGGAGCAGCTGGAGGGCACTTTTTCTTTGCTTCTTCGAAATGAAGCTTGTTTGTGAATTTAATCTCTAATAAAGATTATGCAAAAGATGACCATGATTATGTGGCAAAATCTAAGCATGTCATTGAACAAATGCAACCAGTGCATGTAAGAGTACAAGTGCATCTTGAAGACAACAAAGAAAGGTATGAATCAGTGCATGGAAAGCATTGAATTGCTTATGATTTCCAGGTGGAAAATCAAGTTTGGGTTCATCAAGGAGGGACTTCAAGGTGAAGTTTGTTTGAGCAAAAGAAATATGGTTTTGGAGAAAACGTTCAGATTCCATCCATCAAAGTTTTTGTTTTATTTTGTTTGTTTGTTTATTTGTTTTTTTTATGAATGTTTAAGAGAATTGCAGGAAGCCACAATTCTTGTCAGGAAGATAAGGACTTCACGCAGCAGGAAGGTGGAGATTGGAGCTCAAAGGCACCAATTCAAACAGAACAAGAAGGATAGAGAACGGGAAAGTTAATGAGTTCTTTCCTCACTTATTTGTTGATTGAAAAATAGAGTTTTGGAAGTCGAAAAGTTCCTATTGGGGAGGTATGATCCAGAGATACAAAATAGGCTAAAAAATGAAAGTGCTCGGAATCTCCCAAAACTAACGTCAAGTCGTTGTTTTTGTTGTCCTGACTCCAATGTTTCTTAAATTGCCTCAATCCAACGTGTATGAAGAGGTTATGATGTTCTGAAGTTTTTTATCACTAGCTAAAATGTCAACAACATGGTTGACTGGGCTGCTCACTGGGTAGTCCGTACTCATGCGCTGACTGTGCAGAGTACAGTTGGCAGCAAACCAATCAAGTATTGACATGTGGCATGTCCATACAAGTGCATTTAACGTAGTGTGGTTGATTTTTACATTCTGAAATGGCCCAATCAAAAACTTCCATGTAGCCCAATCAAAAAAATGCCACATGGCAACCCAAAATTAGTCAAAAAATTTATAATAAGCCCAAAACCTCAACAAAATTTGATACTTCAACCAACAATACAACTCCACCACCACCGCACTATAGAATTAGTTCAACGATACTATACAATTAATTCTTAACTTATAGTCATGAGTTATTTTTAATCCACCACCACACTATACAATTGGTTCAACAACACTATACAATTGGTTGTTAACTTATAATCACGAGTTATATTTAATATCATGTTTTTCAGTATTGAGTAGAGAGAATTACGTCAACCAAAAAACATCTTATGTTATGGATCCAAAATCATTATATTATTATATTTTAATTATAAAAAATTAAAATATAAAATAATTAATTTACATTAATAAATGCAATTTAAATTTTATAAAGGATATATATATATATATATATAATTTAATATTTTAAGCGAACATTATCCTCCTACAACATTTCTCTAACAACTCTCCCTAACCCTAAGTGTTCATATGTTAGGTCCACTGCAACATCGGGATTCAGATTATGTTTTATTTATAAAATACAAAGGAACAACGGTCCACTACCACTCCTAAGTTTGTGGGATTAACATTGAGAAGTTTACATGCAGTTGATTGCATATTGATTAGAAGTTGACAGTTGCGCTAAGCCTTGAATAGGATGTTGATGATCAGTGATGTTTGTTTGTTTTCGTGCCTGAAACTTGGCCACTACAATACCGTCTGTTCTCCTATAACATTGTTTGCATTCTGTCAATTCTGATAAGATGTACGTGGAAATTAGCCTTACATTTTCTTTCCTTGTCGATGGTACCGACAATGTTGAAACTTGAAAGAATATGGCGTCCTTCCTTAAAAATTAAAATATAAAATAATTAATATCCATGGCCGGTCATTGCCGTATATTTTCTTTCCTTGTCGATGGTACCGACAATGTTGAAACTTCACAGAATATGGCGTGCCTTCGTACATCATTCACCTTTTTTTTTTGTTCCATCGCTGAACATGAGCGTCAAATGTAGTTGAGATATCTAATCAAATATATTGAAATTTAAATAAAAATAATAATAATATAAATATAAATATAAAATGTACGTGGAAATTAGTCTTAAAACTCTCTGTCAATTCTGTGGAGGGAAATAATTGAAGAGATCTCCACCATCCATGGCGGGTCATTGCCTTGCATTTTCTTACCATGTCGATGGTACCCACAATGTTGAAACTTGACAAAATAAGGCGTCCTTCCTTTCTACATAGTCCCGCCTTCGTACAAGGCGTCCTTCCTTTCTACATAGTCCCGCCTTCGTACGTCATTCACCTTTTTTTTTTCCATCGCTGAACTTGCGCGTGCAGATTATTAGTCACTGATTGTGGTAGTATGCTTTTCTTAAACAAAAAGACAGACCTGTATGATTTAGTGACAGACCTGTCATGATTTAATGGGAGTTGTTTATAATGCGACTTTTTGGAGATTCCGGTGACGGAATCCGGCGGAAGAAATTGAAGTTAAATCTTGATTTGTTGCAGTTAAAATGGTTTTTTAACTGCATATCTGGATTCAGCACCCTCGAAAACCCCTGGGACGCTTTCATTGTGCAGAAACTAGCTATCAAACTTGCGATTCCAATAAATTCCTGCCGCATTTCGACCGGAAAAACCGGCCGAAAAAACTTTCAAAAAGTCGCGTTATAGACTATTTCGATTTAATGTATGCTTTTCTGAAACAAAAGGACAGACCTGTCATGATTTAATGGGATGGGTTCCCGGACCGGTTTGTTGAAATTTCAAGATTCTTTCTTAATTGCAGAGTAATTTGCTGAAGTGGCGGACCCGTAGATTTGATTTCAAATTCCAATCCATTCCTTACTATGTACCATTGATTTGATTTGACGGGAAGTGGAAGAAACGCCGGCTATGGATAATGGAACGCAATACCGAGTCCACAAAAAGATGACGAAACAAATCCGAATAGGACTTCTAGTAAAGTTCTTTAATCTTTATTATAAAATTAATATTTAAAAAAATAAACATATATAATTATGTATTATTTTATTTTAATAATGATTTTATTTTAAAAATAAATATTTATTTTTTTAACTATATATAAAATGTTAATAAATATTTAAATACAAATCATATTTTTACATTCAATTAATCCATTATTTTCTTAAGATCTTATAACTAAATTTTAGTATCTAATGAAAGTTAAATCATTATGCTCATTGTTATTAAGAATTTAGTTTTAAAATAAAGCAATTTACTGAGTAAGATATTAAGATACATATTATATGACTTTTTAAAGAAAATATATCATGATGGTGCCCTTCATGATGGTTGAGGTTAGGATTTTCCCTTAGTTAAATGTGTTGCATCCTCCACAACCATCTAATGCACTCACAACTACGTTAAGTTTTGAAGTCCTCTATTATTGTCCTCCTCAATTGGCTGATGCACTCATAATCGTCATAACCTTGTAAATTTATGGCATCCTGTGTCCCTGTGGCCTCTATTGGGCTCATAGCAGTCACAGTGCTCAAAGTTTCCTCGTTTCTCCCAAAATTGCACGCAATCCAATGGCTAAGTCTCTCTCTTGAACTGCGCACTCCATAGTCACAATGGGCAAGTCTACCTCGTTATGTCACTGTCTCCCTCAACCACGTAGTCTTTCTTCTTAATTCTCCAATCACTGCGCATTGCGCAATCCACTGGCTGAGTCTCTCTCTTGAATTGCGCACTCCATAGTCACAATGGGCAAGTCTACCTCACTGTGTCACTGTCTCCCTCAACCACGCAGTCTTTCTTCTTAATTCTCCAATCGCCGTGCATTGCGCAGTCCCAGTCATCAGTCTCTCACCCCTTCCTCCAAGAGCTATGCATTGAGAAATCCCTAAGCCTCCTCCTCTATCTAACACTTAGTCTCGAGTTTGATCAGTGAATTGCATGAAGAAAGTTAGACTAGGAGATTTAAGAACTAATGTCGTCTTGTCATGAGTGAATTTCATCTGCAGGTATTGTATCTTGACATGATAGGATGATGCTCAAGAAGGATAACAAGGAGACCATGCAAGAAGACACTTCTAAAGCTGTAAAGACAAGATGATCATCAAACAAGAAGATGAAGGGACACTAGATCGTGATAGAGGATGAAAGATCAAGATCGCATAGGAGACTCCATATCTTCAAGCCTTTTGGAGGAGGAAGATGAAGAACATGCAACATCCACCATGAAGATACAAATATAACAGCAATAAGAGAAGCTTGACATTGACACATCATCATAAAGTCCATGTCATCGGTGCCAAGTCATGTCTTATCTAAGTGTCATCTCAAGAGACATATGAGTCATCATGTGCCACATCATTTGTGGACGTAATTATGTAATTTTCAAGAAAATGAGACTCAGAATCAACGTCCAAGGTATCACTAATCCTATTGAGCTAAAGGAACGACCACAATATGAAGGATTAGGTTATGTTCACAGAGAAATTGGAGAGTGCTCTAAAATTGTGGAGGCAAATAAATCATCAATTGATGGTATGTCATGCCATGATGGTGGTGATAATGGTAAATTGTCTCCAAAGAGAGATGAATGTTCCAAGGGACATGAAAAGTCCATTTCTTCTCGTCAGAGTCACAACCCAAAGGACAAGTATAAGTGTCGTGGGAATTTTAAAAATGTTGGTGATTTTGATTATTTATGGGACCAGATTCCTTGCACATTTTGTGATGCACCTGACCATTGTGTCACTGATTATGAGCACAGTAAGGTGATGGTCACATTATTTAACCCCCTACCAATATAAACCCAATACACCTTCCGAATTAAAAATCCCCTACTTTCACTAGATATTGTAAGTGTCCATTTTTTCATTACCATTTTTTATACCCCTTTATATTTTTACATTAACTTTGGACTCCATTTTTTATACCTGCCTATATAAAAACCCTCTACCCCTTAGTGAAGCCCCCATGTATTTTCATAGGGATGAGCCTCAGGCTTTCCACAAGGTTGAATTTATGCTTATTACAGGATCAAAATGCATATGCCTTAAGGGTGAAATACGGCTTATTACAG
This sequence comes from Pinus tabuliformis, assembly GCA_031772625.1. Classification (NCBI taxonomy): domain Eukaryota; kingdom Viridiplantae; phylum Streptophyta; class Pinopsida; order Pinales; family Pinaceae; genus Pinus; species Pinus tabuliformis. The sequence continues at coordinate 1,869,529,196 of CM062818.1, forward strand.
GGATGAAAAACAGAGGCCTCGGGGTCAAAATTTTCTAAGGAAAAGATGTTGAGTTTCTTCCATGCTTTCTTAAGTGAAATTAACCGTTACCAAGCTCCATAAAGCAATAATCTTAAAAAAACAAACAAACAAACAAAACAAAACTTTTAAAGATGACTTCCTTCAAGGCTTGTTTTATTCCTTGGTTCATGAGATATGAACCTCTTCTTTTGTTTCTCAGGCAATTCTTAATTCACTTGTTGTACTTAGATGAATTTCTTGGCCAAAATGGGAGAGGGGATGACCTATTTATAGGCCTCGTTGACCCTAAAATAGGGCCAACTTAACCAAAGTAGGAACGACCTATCTTATAGGAGGGGCAACTTGACTAAGGCCATAGAAATTCAATTTTTATCTTGAAAAAATCAAATCTCCTCAACCAAGACGAGTTATGGGGTGAGTCACACCTTTTTGAAAAGGTCTTAAGATTATATTCTTTAGCATGATAACCTTTGACATCAATAACAATTATTTTCTCAATAATTTGATGTTCCAAATGAAAGTTATGGTAACTTTCCAAATACTTGTTGATTTTTGGCATCTTCCCAAGAGAAAAATTTCATAGCTTTCCACATGTCCAATTATTCAAATATAGTTCTAAAAATTATTTATATACTTTCTTATGTTTCCTTAGATCTCTAAATTTTTCACAATATGAGGTATCACTGAAATTGCTATAGTGAAAATGTCAAACTCGTTTAGAATTGATTTGAAGATCCTTCTCACACTAAAACTTCCACAGTTTATATCTCCAAAAGTGTAGAAAACCAAACTTTGAAGTTTTAACTAGATGTTGTTAAATTGGCAACTAGGGCCAAACTCCATGTGGGTCGGTTTATTTATGGCAGCTGATATTTTTATTGGATCCCTCTCGTCGAGAGGTGTAGGATTGATCCAAAGATCATCCGATTCCGATAAGTATTTATGGAGATATGAATTTATTTTGTTTATGTAATTATTATCAAGCCGACCAGCTCTTACGTAGGCTCTAGAAGCCCTACCGACGTGTATATTCAACCTCTATGTCTTTAGTATAAATAAGAGAGGATTTGGAGTCATTAGAGGACACACTCTTTAGGTGATCTCCTCTCCACGTCTTGGGTTTTTGGAGAAGAAGAGATACTAAAGAGTATGATGCCCTAGCTACAAGTACGATGCCCTAATCCAGCAACTATACGCACAGTTAAGTGTGGAAGTGAAACGGTGTTTATACGCTGGACATATTACACTGTTTATGGTTCATGATATATACGTGACATTGCTACGCTCTCTACACAGTCAACGTAATGCTGGACATTGATACGCAGTCAACGTAATAGAATAATATACGCTGGCCTAATAAGCCCTAGCCGCAGTCACAAATGAAATCAATTGTATATATGCCGCAATGGAAATAGAACTTGCCCTAATTATACACAGGGCAGAGATCCTTACACGCAGTTAGATTATGGAAGACATTATGTTGTAATAGGAGAAAATTCATACGCTGTAATGAATTCATCTAGCTGCTATTATGGGAGACAATTCATATGCAAAAAGGGGTACATACAGCCGCAGATCATGGAGACTGTAATACGCATTTCGTGGATGTAATACGCTGTTCTAATTGGATGTGATACGCTCTTCATAATGGATGTGATTCACTGTTATACGCTGTCATAGAAGATAAGTTCACGCAGTCATATATGATATGAGACACGCAGTCATCGTGATGCCCTAATCACTAGAGAATCCTTTCACGCAATTAATATACACAGGGCAGAGACACACAGTCAACGTGATACCCTAATCACTATCAAAGTGAGGTAGCCGCAGATCATACGTGAAGGAGCCATAGACTCAGCATACCTGTGTATATCCTCGAATGAAGAAAGCAGGATGTATGTGATCTGGGCACAACTATCTCAGATAGATGTGGCATAAATAACTTCAGTTAAGGACACAGTGTATGAATCATCCTCGGTTTGTCAAAACTCAATAAAGATCACGTTGATAGCATCATAACAGTAATGTGGATTTACGCTAATTCAGTGAGTCTACATGATGGTGAAAATCCTTGGTGGCATACCTGTAGCAGCCCTATCACAATGAATAGCAGTGATAGAACTATAATAAAGATTATGTTAGAAGTTATTGTCCTAGCATAACTCAGATCGATGATAGTCTGAGATCCTTTGTATACCAGTATAAAGACTCAGTCTCAACATAATGAGAATGATAAACAGTCTCTGATCATGATGATGCACAGGCAGCATGATGACGATGATTCATACTAGCAGGGGCAGCATATGCACAGGCAACATGATGACAATGAGTCATACTAGCAGCGGCAGCATAATGACGATGATGTATGGGCAGCATAGTATGATGCAGCATGATGGTGCTACACGGTAAGGTGCAACAAATGGACAAGGTGCAGCACTATGATAGGTGAAGAAGTCACCTTAGAGAATCAGTTGAAGCAATATGTCTTCAACTGATCTGTGTAGATATCATAAGTCAAAGTATTGACTTCTATTGTAAATGTACTCTCTCTCTCTTTCTCTGCTGAACTTTGAAGATAAAAGAAGATTTGATCAAAGGGTTTCCCCACACACTGTGGGGTTTGTCCCTGGCTCGCGCCATATCTTGTGTCCTCTTGTCTTGGCTTGTCTTCTGTGATTTTATATTTATGTTCTATCTGCAGTTTATTGTAATGTTGATGTGATTGCTAACTGTGAAAATTTAAATAAATTGCTCTAGCATAGAACATACCTAAACTTAACATGGTATCAGAGCTGAGGTGAAGACAATGCCCAAGCAAGAGTGAAATAGCAATCACCGAAGACAGTTGGGACAAGACAGAAGGATCAATGGGTTCCTCATAATTCACCGAGGGTGAATTCAAAGCAAAGAATGTTATCAGAATGGCGCAGCGGAAGATTTTGATGGTCCATCTTAAGATCACTTCATTGGGAAGTTCGGATCTAAGGGTGGGAGGAAAAGCGGATGCCTTGTTGAAATAAGTTTGGCCGTTATGCGAAGGAGTGTCCGAATGGCAGAGACACATCTCTTGATGAAGATAACAATCATTCCTGGGACATCTTCAATGATCAAAAGAATGACTGGTAATGCAGGTCATCAAGGAAATGGTCGACTCTTCCACGAAAGCAAGGAACCCCAAAATCTCTTTTATGTACCTGATCGAACCTGATGTCCATCTCGGAAAAGGTTGTAGGGTGGCACTTATCGATGGAAAGGTACGTGTTTGAAAATAGATCTTTTAAAGATGTTTTTGAGTTCAGGGTTGTATCAAGTTGCAGGAAGTCCACTGGGGACCATGTCCATTGACTCAGCTCTAGAGGTCTGTGAGTCAAATGGTGACTAGGATGCCTGAATTCAAAAGGAAGCATGAAGTTACATGTCTGAAATGTACCAAAGGAAAATATTATAAGGGTACCATTCCCCTCATGCAGCAGGTTCACAGGTTTGGAACAACCCGAGGAGTTTGAGAATCATGATCAAGGAATCTCATGTGTACAAGTGGAAGAAAGCCCTCTATGGCTTGAAGAAAAACACCTCAGGCATAATATGAGAGGATTGATAGCTGTCTAATGCAGCTGAGATTCACTAGGAGTGAAACCGATCCAAACCATTACTCGAAGGTTGTGGATGATAAACCTCCCGTACCAGCACCTATGTCTGACAGGTGCAGACCCTCTCATTTATAGGAGACAGAGGGAGTTGGATTCTGAATGTGCGAAGACAATATGCAAGCTTGTGACTGTCTCGAGGATCTTAACTTTCAGAAGTTATATGGTAATGATGTCGAACCAGATTTGGGAAATGCCTCTGAGTTTCATAAACTCATTTGCGTTGATGTTCTTGGAGAACCTCCGTCCGGACATCTATGTTGCAGTTAGCATGGTGAGCTCATATTTGGTTGAGCCTCACTAGATTGGTGCCAAGAATCTTCTAAGATATCTTGAGGGCACAATCTCTCATGAATTGAGATACACTGCCGGAAATATGAAACCACATGATTATTCGAATGATGAGTGGGCAGGAAGTATGGAGGATCACTAGAGCACTTCTCAGTGCTGTTTGGAATCTGCCTTGATATCCTGGATGAGCAGGAAGCAGAAGTCGGTGACTCTGAGCACCACCAAGGCAGAATACATTGCTGATAGTATGGCCTTCTGTGAGGTAGTCTGGTTGCTGAAGCTCTTCAGTGAGCTATTGGTACACATGATGAATACCACTATGAATCTCTGTGACAACCAGAGATGGGATTCGATTATTGAGGAACCTCGTATTTGACAATTGCTCTAGCAGATAGACATCAATTACTGCCTTATCTAGGATATGGTAAGTCGATGATCAAGGAGGCTCCATCACACTGAGATGATGTACAGGATAGAGCCATGAGGAAAGATCAAATTTGTGATTTTCCCGAACGACTTGGAGTCGTCGAGAGACATTTGTAAAAGGGTCCTGCATGTTGCATACATTGAGCTCTAGGAGCTTTGGGGGGCTTGCAGTTCTATTGGAGCATCATACGACCACAGGGTGACTCACCCTCCCCTGGTGGTGCGCACTGAAACAAGATGATTCGCTCTCTTGTGGGACAAGATGATTCGCTCTCTTGTGTAGCAGGATGATTAGTTCTCCTGTGAGGCCTGGATTGATGTGTTCTTCATCGCAATTGTAGCAGGATTGATGTGTTCTCCTGTGAGGACAGGATTGATTAAGTTCTCCTGTCGAGGCATCCTACCCATGCAGTCTGGGACTCATGGGAACATCTGATCAATGAGAAGGGAAATGAAGTTAGGGTCCATAGTAGTACCGATGGATGCATCGTTGTATCTACTGTACTCCCTATGCTAGGATGTCCTCCATTGATCTGGGATCAATGATACTGGTCTGGGACCAGTGGTAGGAGTTGTACATGCTATGACGTTGACTTCGGGTCGGCTGAGACTGGTCTGGGACCAGTGGTACATACTCCGAGACTGACTTCGTGTCAGTGCAGTACTGGTCTGGGACCAGTGAGAGTGGTACATACTATGACACTGACTTTGGGTCGGTTGAGACTGGTCTGGGACCAGTGGTATACTCTCTGAGACTGCGATATTGGTCTGGGACCAGTGGTAGGAGTGGTACTTACTATGAAGCTGACTTCGGGTCAGTTGAGACTGGTCTGGGACTAGTGGTATGCACTCTGAGACTGACTTCAGGTCAGTGGAGAATGATATGACTCATTCTCGATCAATTCTTCTTCTTCATAGTTCAGCGGAGATGAGCAGAGCAGAGCAGAGCCAGCAGAGCAAAGCTAGCAGAGTTGAGCTGAGCTGAGCAGAGCCAGTAGAGCTGAGCAGAGCAGAGCCAGCAGCACTGAGCAGAGCAGAGCTAGCAGAGCCAGTAGCGCTGAGCAGAGCAGAGCCGAGCCAGCAGAGCTGAGCAGAGCAGAGCAAAGCCAGCAGAGCTGAGTAGAGCCAGCAGAGCTAGGCAGAGTAGTGCAAGGCACTAATGGCAGAGATAGTACAGTCGTACATATGGATCAGCGGATGGAGTTCTCCCTAGTTGAGAGGGAGTGTTAAATTGGCAACTAGGGCCAAACTCCATGTGGGTCGGTTTATTTATGGCAGCTGATATTTTTATTGGATCCCTCTTGTCGAGAGGTGTAGGATTGATCCAAAGATCATCCGATTCCGATAAGTATTTATGGAGATATGAATTTATTTTGTTTATGTAATTATTATCAAGCCGACCAGCTCTTACGTAGGCTCTAGAAGCCCAACCGACGTGTCTATTCAACCTCTACGTTTTTAGTATAAATAAGAGAGGATTTGGAGTCATTAGAGGACACACTCTTTAGGTGATCTCCTCTCCACGTCTTGGGTTTTTGGAGAAGAAGAGATACTAAAGAGTATGATGCCCTAGCTACAAGTACGATGCCCTAATCCAGCAACTATACGCACAGTTAAGTGTGGAAGTGAAACGGTGTTTATACGCTGGACATATTACGCTGTTTATGGTTCATGATATATACGTGACATTGCTACGCTCTCTACACAGTCAACGTAATGCTGGACATTGATATGCAGTCAACGTAATAGAATAATATACGCTGGCCTAATAAGCCCTAGCCGCAGTCACAAATGAAATCAATTGTATAAATGCCGCAATGGAAATAGAACTTGCCCTAATTATACACAGGGCAGAGATCCTTACACGCAGTTAGATTATGGTAGACATTATGTTGTAATAGGAGAAAATTCATACGCTGTAATGAATTCATCTAGCTGCTATTATGGGAGACAATTCATATGCAAAAAGGGGTACATACAGCCGCAGATCATGGAGACTGTAATACGCATTTCGTGGATGTAATACGCTGTTCTAATTGGATGTGATATGATTCACTGTTATACGCTGTCATAGAAGATAAGTTCACGCAGTCATATATGATATGAGACACGCAGTCATCGTGATGCCCTAATCACTAGAGAATCCTTTCACGCAATTAATATACACAGGGCAGAGACACGCAGTCAACGTGATACCCTAATCACTATCAAAGTGAGGTAGCCGCAGATCATACGTGAAGGAGCCATAGACTCAGCATACCTGTGTATATCCTCGAATGAAGAAAGCAGGATGTATGTGATCTGGGCACAACTATCTCAGATAGATGTGGCATAAATAACTTCGGTTAAGGACACAGTGTATGAATCATCCTCGGTTTGTCAAAACTCAATAAAGATCACGTTGATAGCATCATAACAGTAATGTGGATTTACGCTAATTCAGTGAGTCTACATGATGGTGAAAATCCTTGGTGGCATACCTGTAGTAGCCCTATCACAATGAACAGCAGTGATAGAACTATAATAAAGATTATGTTAGAAGTTATTGTCCTAGCATAACTCAGATCGATGATAGTCTGAGATCCTTGGTATACCAGTAAAAAGACTCAGTCTCAACATAATGAGAATGATAAACAGTCTCTGATCATGATGATGCACAGGCAACATGATGACGATGATTCATACTAGCAGGGGCAGCATATGCACAGGCAGCATGATGACGATGAGTCATACTAGCAGCAGCAGCATAATGACGATGATGTATGGGCAGCATAGTATGATGCAGCATGATGGTGCTACATGGTAAGGTGCAACAAATGGACAAGGTGCAACACTATGATAGGTGAAGAAGTCACCTTAGAGAATCAGTTGAAGCAATATGTCTTCAACTGATCTCTGTAGATATCATAAGTCAAAGTATTGACTTCTATTGTAAATGTACTCTCTCTCTCTTTCTCTGCTGAACTTTGAAGATAAAAGAAGATTTGATCAAAGGGTTTCCCCACACACTGTGGGGTTTGTCCCTGGCTCGCGCCATATCTTGTGTCCTCTTGTCTTGGCTTGTCTTCTGTGATTTTATTTTTATGTTCTATCTGCAGTTTATTGTAATGTTGATGTGATTGCTAACTGTGAAAATTTAAATAAATTGCTCTAGCATAGAACATACCTAAACTTAACCGCAGATCAGCACCTCTCGTACCGGCACCTATGTCTGACAGCTGCAGACCCTCTCATTTATAGGAGACAGAGGGAGTTGGATTCTGGATGTGGGATTCTGAAGATATTGCCTCAATGTGTTCTAAATTTCACCATTTGAAATGTTCCAGAATTTTTTTTATAGTGAAAACGCCAAAATGAATTGTTTGGAACTGATTTCAAGAGCATTCAGGAGCCATAACTTCCTTAGAGAATATCTTAAGAATTATAGTGAAGAAATATCTATAATTTTAAATATATGCTCCCTAATATTTCTCCCCATTATGTTCAAAATTTCATCATTTGAAGTGACCCAAAATTTTGTTATGCTCTTGACCTACGAGAAGATACCAGAATACCAAATATGTGAAGAAATATACCCAAAACACAGAACAATAAGAAATAACAACATGTATTTTATTATTCAGAAAGGAAAGCAATGCTCACTTGCCCCTTCGAGGGGGCAACCTCCAATAGAGTTGGGCTCAATTACAAAATAAGACACGACGCTCCTAAAGGGGAGTCTCTATCCTTTATATAGGATTCATACATACAATACCATGGGTCAGTACCATGGTTCTTATTAATACCATCTATCTAATACCATGGCCCATTTGCAACTAACGATGGTCCCTTCTTTAAATGCGAGTCAACCACTTATAATTATTAATATGGGCTTTATTGACTCTTTAAATAAATATAACTATGACTCGACCCTATTACATAAATAAGGGGGTTAGGGTTGGACCCTAACATGCCCTCCCCCATAAAAATAGCCTTGTCCTCAAGGATGAAGCTGCGGAAACTGTTGAAGAACAGTGGCTGGTTCCCAGGTCGCATCTTCTAGAGAGGTGTCTTTCCACTTAATGAGGACTTCCTTGATCATGCGGTTGCGCAGGTGTCGTTCTCGCGTGTCAAGAACCTGTTCAGGTTGGAGCCGGATTGAACCTTCTTCATCCAATTCCAGTAGACTGGTTTGAATTCTGCAATGGTTCCCAACCACTTTTTTGAGGCATGAGACATGGAAGATGGGATGGATTTTTGCAGTGGGTAGCAAGGCTAGCTAGTAGGCTACTTCTCCAATGCGCTAAAGTATTTGATACGGTCCGTAGAATTTTGGAGATAATTTCTGAAAACCCTTGTCTTTGAGTGACGTTTTCTTATACGGTGGCAGCCTCAAGAATCCATGATCCCCTTCTTGAAATTTGCGCTCTAAACGATGTTGGTCTACCTATTGCTTCATGTGATTTTTAGCTTGATGGAGATTCTCTTTGAGGTGGGCCAGCATGGTTGCACGGTTCTGTAGGAGTTGATCCACTGCTTGTACCTTCGAACATCCCTGGATATAAGAAGTAGGTGAAGGAGGGAGTTGACCATAAACTGCTTCATATGGAGTCATTTTGGTAGTGGCATGATAGTTAGTATTATACCACCATTCGGCTAGAGGTAACCACTATACCCATAGATGTTGCTTTTCTGAAGTGAAACACCTGGTAGGTCTCCAGACATTTGTTGACTACTTCAGTTTGACCATCAGTTTGGGGATTATAGGAAGTACTGAGTTGTAGTTGGGTACCTTGTAGCCTAAAGAGTTCCTGCCAAAAGTCACTGGTGAAGATCAGGTCACGATCAGACACAATGGAAGTGGGCATGCCATGCAATTTGAAGATCTAGTCCATGAAAGATTGAGCCACCGAAGCTGGTGTAAAAGGGTGGGGTAGCGCGCAAAAATGAACATACTTAGAAAGTCTATCCACAACCACCATGATGACTGACTTGTTGCCTGACTTCGGAAGACCCGTAATGAAATCCATAGAAACCTCTGTCCAGATTGAGGCAGGGATGGGCAATGGCTATAATGTGCCTGGGGATTTTATTGTTTCTCCTTTGTGGCGCTGACACATCACACTCACCTACAAAAGTAAGAATGTCCTTTTTCATGCCTGTCCAAAAAAATGAGCGTTGAGTGCGAGCATAAGTCTTCTGAAAGCTTAAATGGCCTGCAGTGGGAGATGAGTCCAACTCTGCCAAAATGCGACTTTTAAGGGTGGATGCTGGTGATATCACTACTTTGTCCTTGTAGCGAAGAATCTCATCCTACCAAGAGTAGCCCGCTGTGGAATTTGGATCTGCCTGAAATTTATTAATGAGTTGGAAGAGCAAAGGATGTGAAAACCATTCCTTGCGAGCCTCTTCAATCCACTCTGGAATGGGAAGAGAGATTGCTAGCAGGGTGCTTTCCTCCTCAAATGTGCGTGATAAAGCATCTGCTACAACATTTTCTCGCCCTTTCTTGTAAATAATCTCATAATCATATCCCAACATTTTGGATAGCCATTTAGTTTGTTGTGGCGAGGATAGGCGTTGCTCCAAAAAATATTTAAGGCTTTGATGGTCTGTGTGGATTTGGAAACATCGGCCTAATAAGTATGGTCGCTAGGTATCCACTGCATGTAAGATGGCCATCATCTCCTTCTCATAGGTAGATTGTCCCAGATTTTTCCCACTTAGTTGTTGGCTAGTGAAGGCCAAGGGTCGACCTTCCTGCATTAAGACAACCCCAATACTCATACTTGAAGCATCACATTCAATCACAAAAGATTTGGTGAAGTCGGGTAGTGCCAATACTGGAGTGGAACACATGGCATGTTTGAGAGCTATAAATGCTTGTTGCACTTCATCATTCCAGAGGAATGAATTTTTCTTGAGAAGATGAGTGAGGGGTCTAGCAATGCGACCATAATTGCGGACAAATTTGCGATAGTAGCCGGTGAGACCCAAAAATCCTCTCAAGCTCTTCAAGGTCTTTGGTTGAGGCCAATCTTGCATTGCTTGGATCTTTTTTGGATCCACCCTGACACCTTCACGCCCCACAATGTGGCCCAAATACTCAACTTCTTGCATGCCAAAAGAGCACTTAGACAATTTGACAAATAATTTATGCTTTCGTAGTAGTTGCAAGAGCAGATCTACATGCTGAAGATGCTTTTCCAAGGTGAGGCTGTAGATGAGGATGTCATAAAAAAAACAAGGACAAGTTTTCTGAGATATGGTTTGAGCAGGTGATTCATGAGGCTCTGAAAAGTGGATGGGGCATTACAGAGACCAAATGGCATGACCAGGAATTCATAATGGCCTTCATGAGTTCGGAAAGCAGTCTTTGGAATGTCTACTTATTTTATGCAAATTTGGTGATAGCTCGAGCAAAGTTCGAGCTTAATAAAGAATTGAGCCCCATTTAGTTCATCCAGCAAATCATCAACAACCAGGATGGGAAATTTATCTTTGACCGTCAACTTGTTGAGGGCCCTGAAGTCTGGACACATACGCCATTCCCCATCTTTCTTGAGCACCATTACCACGGGTGATGAATAAGGACTAATGCTAGGATGAATGACACCGACTTCCAAGAGTTCCTTGATGATTTTTTCAATTTCATTCTTTGGGTGAAAGGATATCTATATGGGTGCACATTTGGTGGTTGTGCCCCTGGGACCAAAGTAATGCTATGATCATGTTCCCCTCTCGAGGGTGGAAGCTCATGAGGCTTGTCAAAGACTTGCAGAAGGTTGTTTAAGACTTGTTGCATCTTAGTATGAATATGAAGAGAAGTGGGTTCGAAGGCCTGAATGGCATTAAATTGGCTATAACTCCATGGTGGCCCTTTTTTAACAATTTTTCCAACCTATGCGAGCTGATGATAAAAGGAGAACCTGTCTGGAGTCCGCGGAGGGTATGTGTGTGGTTATTCTGCTTGAAGCTCATATATAACTCCTGGAAATCCATTGTGATTGGGCCAAGTGTGCGGAGCCATTCAGCACCCAAGACAATGTCACACCCACCCATGTTGATGGAAAACATGTGGGTCTTTAGGTGATAATCCCCCATTTGAAGTTTGAAATTTTCACAGCGGCCTTCACATTTCATTGTCCCCCCATCAGCAATCTGGACCTGGAAATTAGAGACTGCTCTGACAAAATAATGCACTGCTTCAGTGACTCTTTGATGGATAAAGTTATGCGTACTGCCACTATCAATCAAGACTACTACAAGGCGATGCTTAATAAAACCTCTGATTTTGAGAGTTTGGGGAGAAGAAATTCCTGCCAAAGCATGAAGCGAGATAACTAGTTCTTCAGGTGTAGCTGGGAGCTCATTGTTCGGCTAGTTGTCCTCATCTTCCTCCTCTGGTCCCTCAAATGGTGAGGCTTCCTCAGATGAACTGTAATCAATAGCATCAATTTGAAAGAATTTGGGTTCCTTGAATTTATGCCACGGGGAGTATTTCTCATCACAGTAGTAACAAAATCCTTGCTTTCTTCTTTCTGCCATTTCCGCTGTTGACACCTTTTGAACCTTAAGTGTTTGGGTAGTGCTCGGAGCCTGGGTGGGGCATCCCTTGGCTATGAAATTTGGACGAGTCGACTAGGCCGCTAACACGCGTTCTACTTCACGAGCTATCTTGCAAGCTGCCAGCCATGAGACTGGGTGTTGTAGTCGGACGTGGGCTTGTATGGCATCTTTGAGACCACTGATAAAACATTCCAAGTAGAATTCATCTGCTAGACCTCTTGTGCAGAAGGCTAATGCTTCAAAGGCTTTAATATATTCTTGCACTGTGTCTGTCTGTCAGAGCTTAGTAAGACGACCCAAAAAGTTAGATTCATGGTCAAAGCGATCAGAAAGGGCTTTTGAGAATATTTGCCAAGTCAGTGGCATTGCATAGCAGCATTGATGCCACTGCCACCATTGCCATCTCTCTTGGTCCAAGTACAGGCTTCCCACACTTAGCTTAGTCGCATCATCTTTGATGTGATCATTGTGAAATATTGCTCCATTTGTGCTAGCCATATGGCCAGAAGAGAGCAATCAAATTTATACATGTCCAACTTGGGTGGTCGAAGCTGGGACTGTTGGTGGTTTCCATAGAACTGAAGAGAATGGCTAGACTTGCCCTCAAGGTTTTCATTAAAACCATATGCCTCCGACAGTTCCCCTGACTTTCCCTTTGTGATAGTGTCATTTAAGGTCTGGATCTGGTTCGTTAATGCCTCCAACTCTTGTTCAAGGGTGTCTATCTTCTCATTGGCCATAGCTTGAGCTCTGGTTTGTACCATGCACAGATCCGGTGCACTTGTCGTTACTGTGAAAAAAATTTGGGACCACCCGAAATTTTGACGCTGACAAGTGAATGGTACCACCTTGCTCAGCCCGTTGACTTGATTCTTATTGGTGTTGTCTCCTATAAGCATCCTGGGAGGGTCTCAAGCTTTTTTTTTCTTACTCTGAAAGGAGTTTTGCTTCTCGCTTAGCCCGTCGACTTGATTCTTATGGGCTAAGTCTCCTATAAGCGTCCCGGGCAGATCTCAGACCTCTTTTTTTTTTAACTCCTCGCTTAGGAATACTGTAGTAGCCGATTCCCAGAAAAGTTAATTCTGCCCAATGTCCTGCGAGAATCACGCCCAGGTATAGGAGCCACACAAATAGTCAGATCTGTTGGCGAAACCCTCAACTGCAGAGTATGAGTAGGAATGTGGCAGTGATCGAACCCCTACTACTAGATCTGAATGGCAGATCTAATTGTTGCGACTACTACAGAACCCAAACTGCTGGATCTGAATGGTGGATCTGATAGATCTGATTGGCGGATCTAATAGATCTGGTTGGCGGATCTGATAGATCTGAATGGCGGAACTGATTGTTGCGGCTGCGACAGAACCTAACCTGCTAGATCTGATCTGACAAAGATGATGCATAATCGAGAGAGAGACAAGGAACTATGGTCTCAAGGAGTGTCAGGTGCTACAGATCGCAATATACATAAGGGTCCGACAGTAGTACTCGGCCCAATCTTTCAGGGCACTAACCAAGGAGGATCAACCGCACCCTTAGCTGTACAACCCGACTACCCTATTGTACATGCGAGTAATCTCCTCGAGTGTTGTTCTCGTTGTACTGTAGCAGCAAGACGGCCGACGATTTATCTATGGCGAGGTTGCAAGAGAGCCTAGGGGGCTTCCGATATACCCAAAGGGTACTTGGAAGACAATTCGTCCACGGTTCTCTCTAATGCTCTACTACTCAAAGGGGTACTCATAGGGGTTACAAGGGAGTCCAACAAGCGTGACCACCTCTTGTATTTCCTACGTGCATGCCTCCCCAAATCCGCAGGTTTATGCACTCAACGACAGATCCCGTGGTTTAAAGATGTCGGAACATGTTTCAGCCAAAAATTTTTTGCTAAAAATGGAGATCCCACCAGCCATGGAAAGTGCTCTGATACTACTTGTTATGCTCTTGACCTGCGAGAAGATACTAGAATACCAAATATGTGAAGAAATATACTTAGAACATAGAACAATAAGAAATAACAGCATGGATTTTACTATTCAGAAAGGAAAGCAATGTTCACTTGCCTCTTCGAGGGGACAACCTCCAATAGAGTTGGGCTCAATTACATAATAAGACACGATGCTCCTCAAGGGGAGTCTCTATCCTTTATATAGGATTCATACATGAAATACCATGGGTCAGTACCATGGTTCTTATTAATACCATCTATCTAATACCATGGCCCATTTGCAACTAACCGTGGTCCGTTCTTTAAATGCGGGTCAACCACTTACAATTATTAATATGGGCTTTATTGACTCTTTAACTAACTATAACTATGACTCAACCCTATTACATAAATAAGGGGGTTAGGGTTGGACCCTGACAAATTTTCTTTATAGAAAAAATGCCAAGTTAACTCATTTGAAGTAACAAAACCCTAGGATCATATGCTCTTATAGAAAATGGTATGAACCTTGCACCTTAAAAATGATAATAATATGGTAATTATAATCCTCTTCAAGGGATTTAAAATGAATAAAATGTACAACACAATATTTTGTAATCGTGAGACTAGGTCTCCTTAATCTATATAGGAGACAAGGGGTCCAACTATAATAAAATGGAACCATGAATGGTTCTAGCCAAACTCCAAGTATAACAATTAAGCTAATAATGAATTTTTATTATGGCCTTAATATAGGGCCAAGGGCCATAAAAACTTATGTTTGTGGTTTGTTTCTTTCCCTTCTAGACCTAATGATGAACCATAGTTCTGATAATTTATCTCTCCCAAACCCTTTTAGTCCAAGTGTTGAACCTTAACTCTTATAATGTTATTTATATAGTCTATTTCTTGGCTCATCAAAATCAAATGTTTGAAATTTACTCTAATACCACTTGTAACATACATATCTTCTTTAATGTTTGATTAAGGATGCAGGGTATTGAGACTCCACCTCTAAGGTTACTTTATAGAGATGGGGATTATCAAAATTTCTCTTCCTTCAATTACCTTATAATTTATATTGAATTCCATCATCATATTTTGCTTATCTAATAATATAAACTTCTTCCAAATCCCTAATATATATTATGGAAATCTTATTAATATTTCCCTAATATCTCCCCAAGGTTGGGGTTGGGGGGGTATATTAGGGAAATATTATTAATATTTCCCTAATATCTCTCCTTTAGAGGGGTAAGGTGTGTGGAGAAGGGGTGGTATTAAGATTTCCTTAACATCATTGCCTCATACCCACTTTATAATGTGGGGTTTTGAAGGAGGTAATAGGGAAATCTAAGATTTCCTTAATATGTCTTCCCATCTTAAAGGCAGGGGAGAAATATTTCTCTTATATTTCTATATTTTTTCCATACCCTGACCTCACTTCTCTTCCTTATAGGAGGTGGGGGTTGGGGAGAGGTATTAGAGAAATGTTAATAATATTTTGCTCACATTATTCTTTCCCTACCTAACATTTAACTTATAAATATTTTTCTAATATTTTCCCCTAACCTCACTTGAAATGATGGGTATGTTATATTAGGGAAATCTTAGGAGGTGGTGGTGAGGAGAGATGTCTAAGAAATATTATGTGGTGGTGGTATGGGAATATATTAGGTAAATATTATAAATATTTCCCTAATTTTGATTTAAGTTAATAATGTAGGATGTTTGATGAACTAGTAATCATATTCATATTCAAATACGGCCACAATAGTAATTTAATAGGGAATAGACAAATGTAGAGGAGCATTAGGATTATAAAGAGAGTCTTTAATTAACAAAATCCGACAACAACTAAGCAGACCCAAAATTTTATACAAGCAACTCGCCAAGTTGTCTAAACAACTTGTAATCTCACCAAGGTCTTCGAAAGTCAATTATTAATGTGAAGAAACGGCACAACAACATTCATTAAAACAAAGGATCATAAAATCGTTATCCCATGCTTGAACTTCATAATTTTTATGTTTATAATGCTTTAAAATGAAAATACAGAAACAATAATTATAGATACCAAGTTGTGTTATTTTATTGTTAAGAGGGAACGTGCATTATTTTTAGTATCAGTACTTATAAAGCAATTGCATTATTCCATGTTTATGCTTTATATTTATACTATGTTTATAATGCTTTAAAATGAAAATATAAAACAAAAAATGGAAGAGTTCAAAGTTGTATTTTTTTATTGGTTAAAGGACAAGTTATATTATCTATATATATATATATATATATATAGATATATATATATATATTTTTTTTCAGTAAATTATTGATTTGATTAATCATTATTTATTGAGCTGAGACGCTTATTCTACAAATTAGTGTGAATTATCATTGAATTCTTATCATCGAATTCTTTGCATCGAAAACTTGACAAAATATTTATCTCCTATTTGTCATTTATCGTACTAGAGGTTGGTGGATTTCCTATCTACTATCTGATGCCATGTTATTAGATTCTTATAATCGAATTTGTCTGGTGGGATTCCATTAGATATCTAGTGGACTATGTGTCAGATACTCGATAGAGTATTAATCTCCTCTTCGTTCCTTATTCAACTTGTGGGTGGCATTAGATATTTGATGGCCATTTCTCCCATTAATTATTCGACTGAATTGCACCAACAATCCTTGAAAATGAGGCTCTTCTGAGTGACGACACAATTATGTCGAACATCCGACACAAGACTCTCATATTTTAGTGCACTGTGTAGTAGTGAGTAAGTGGGCTATAAGTCCTCATTTGCAAATGAGAAGGTAGTAGAGCAGTGGAATCATGGATTGTGACAAGACTACTAGAACCTTGAATACCTAGTGTGGGTAATGGAAAGAGAGAGATAGAGAGGGTGGAAGACTTATAGACCATCAATACTCAAGTTTAACAAGAGAACAAGAACTTGAAACAATAGATCTAGATCTTTAAGTAGAGTATGAGAGAAATGGAGAAGAAACTTGAGATCTTGACAAAATTGTCTCCATTGATAAAGAAGCATTTTATTGAATTATAAGACTCCCTTATTGTAGTTGAGACACATTGGGGTAATAACAGAGTTCAAACTATCATTAGAGGAAATTTGAGCTAAAAGTGGTCTCCTAAGGAAAATAATAAAATAATAGTTAAAATAATAAAATAAGAGTTATGACTTTTGGAGGGAAAAAAAAGAAAACTACTTTATTAATTGTATTTTTGGCTTATCTCCTCATAGGTTTACTCAAATTTCACGTGTAGACACTCATTGGATGCAAAATTTAATTTCGCAGCAAACACGTACCCATCATGCATACTTTTGAGAAGACTCACATTGATACAAATTGAAGATACATTAAAAAAATGTGTTGAACATGTTTTTTTAATGTATCTTCAATTTTTATCAATGCAAATCTTCTCAAAAGTATGAATGATGGGTACTTGTTGGATGCGGAATTAAATTCTTCATCCAACGAGTGTCTACACATGAAATTTGAGTAAACCTATAAAGAAATAAGTCAAAATACAATTAAAAAAATACTTTTTCTTTTTTTCCCTCAAAAATATTTACTTGTGCCTCTTTTTATATTTAAACGATTTTGATTGGTTTACATATTATGACATGGAAATTACGTGAAAATTTCATGGGCACATTTGGGCTCAAATTTCCTCCAATGACATTAGGGAGAGAAGGTCATCCAATTGGACACTTGGTAGGAGGATAATTGCACTTAAAGGATGAGTCTAGCTATGACAAGAGTTGGTAAAGAAAGATCGGGAATTGGAAAAGCTCTGCAAAACTATCTGAGAGCATATAAAAGAAATGCCACCTTCCATTGCCATTGTCAAAGAGAGCACTATGACCAAGAAAACTCTAGTAAGCTCACCTTATGTTGACATTTCTCAAGAGTGGCTTAGTGAATTTGAAAAGCACATTAGAG
Organism: Pinus tabuliformis; assembly: GCA_031772625.1. Classification (NCBI taxonomy): domain Eukaryota; kingdom Viridiplantae; phylum Streptophyta; class Pinopsida; order Pinales; family Pinaceae; genus Pinus; species Pinus tabuliformis. The sequence continues at coordinate 1,869,547,031 of CM062818.1, forward strand.
ACATTGGATCTAAATTTTTAATATAGATGGGATATGATGGACTTGGGTTAGGAAAGTGAAGACAAGGCATCCAAGGCCCCATTTTAGTTGAACAAAAAGCCAACAAGCAGATTAGCTAGACGAAGAAAAATAAGAATTGTGGGTATGTATTAAATAAGGAATACATTGTTTGTCGTTGTTGTAAGAAAAAATGCCATAGCACTAATTTTTGTTGGTACTTTTAGGTATGCTTATTTTGTGGGAATACAAGCTATTATGTGGCATTTTTTTAGGAGAAACAAGCCATGTGCCACCAACCATAACACTTATAGAGGAGGGATGGCAAGGAAAGGTCCCCAAAACAATAGAAAATTCAAAGGAAAAAGGAGAATTGGGGCATTTTAATTAGGCCATGCAAAAATAATTCGAATTTTTTTCACCATGGTATGTTAAGTGGATGTTGTGCTAGATATTTATTTCAAAACCCTAAAAGGAATAAAGTCCTAAAGATTATGTTTTTTTTAACAATAATGGCTAGTTTTTATTTATGATTCGGAAAAATAGCTGTCGAGGGCTTTAACAAGGCTACTCTATAATTCATTGTTAGAAAATTGCATTTGAATGCAGATGAGGCTTGATTGTGTTCCGTTTTTTTCTGCTGTTCCTTTTCTGCTGTGTTTTCTGCTGCTCCTTTTATGTTGTTCCGTTTCTTATGCTGTTCCTTTTCTGATGTGTATTCTTCTGTTCCGTATTTCTGCTGTTCCTTTTCTGCTGTTTCGTTTTTTTTGCTGTTCCTTTTCTGCTGTGTTTTCTGTTGCTCCGTATTTCTGCTGTTCCTTCGGGAAAAAGGAACAACAGAAACCAAAGGTGTTGTTCCTTTAGATCGGCAGAAGAAAAAACCAACGGGAGGAAAGCTCTGGAAGACTTGAAAGCAAAGTGAGAAGGGGAAGAGAGGAGTGTGAATAAATAAGATGGGAGGCGCAGAGAATTAAGCAGGGAGGAGAAGTCACGGGAGGGAGACAACGAGTGTGGAACAGGAGTCATGAAATGAGACACAACGATGTAGTCTAGCAAAGAGCAAAAATCGAAAATGACTAGGATGCGTTCTGAGAAATTCCTTGTGGAGGAGTCCGCGGGACCAAGTTGCTGCCAACAAAATTTGACCGAGCCCGAGGTTCAGGAGGAATAAAAACCAGAGGAATGCTCAAGAAGCAGGTGCCCAAACTTCTCCAGACTTAAGGAATGCTGCATTCCAAATCCACATTGTTGATTAACAGAGATCTCCTACTGCGGGTGGTTCCTTGATTGGCAACCAGGTCCGCCTGAGAGTTTAACTTCCTCAAAATATGATAGAAGGAAATTTTGCGGAACAAGGGTAGAACTAGAATGATTTTTTTGAGAATGGGGGCTAAATGAACCTGAGAAGGGATCTTTTTAGAGATCAAAGCCTGGATAATAATTCTAGAGTCCCCAAAGACTGAGATGGAGAGGAGATTCCTCTTGATGGCCAGATTTAGCCCCGCCACAAAGCAAGAGCCTCCACTCTGTTGTTAGTTTCATGCCCCAGACCCCAAGAAAAACACAGCTCTGTTGAGCCACCTGGACTAATGAAAACTCCACCACCTCCCGCCACTCCTGGGTTACCTATAGAGGCTCCATCGAAGAAGAGGCAGTGCTCATCTAAGGCTGATCTCCATTTGATGAATTCCTATTCTTCCAAATGAATTTCCCAATGAGTGGGGGCTTTAACAGGAGGAATGGGTCTATTCTGATGGTTTGGAGCTAGTTCTTTTAGCCATTGATATTCTTCGCTATCCAGGGACATACCATTTCTAATGGTAGGTTTGGCTTCTAGGGCCTCACCTAATAGTCCTTTGTTCTTAGAGATGATTCTGACCGGATTAAAAATCTCCTCCCTAAATATTTTGTTCTTCCTCTCTAGCCACAGTTTCCAACGTGTGAATTTGGGGATCCACATCCAGCGAGTCTTGAGAAGATTTTTTATGGAGAGATAGAACGGGGATAACTTGGCCTAGTTTCTTAGCAGGTCCGAAATATTTTCGGGGGGCTCTATTTTGTCAGGTCCTAACATCAGGACACCCCTCCAAACTTCTTGAGCAAAGGGGCACATTAACAACAGGTGATTAGCCATTTCTTCATCCGAAACACAGAGAGGGCACCTGGAGGGACCTTCCATTCCATGCCTTCGCAGATTATCTCTAGTGAGAATACTTTTGTGTGCCAAAGTACAACAAAAGAAGTCAATTTTGGGGAGAGCAGGAAAGGGCCAAATAAATTTCCATTGGGTTGGCTCTGGGGGAACGTTTGGAACAGCTAATATACTTTTGTAACCTTCTGCTACTGAGTATGAGCCTGAGAGAGAGCCCCACCCTCTTTCGTCCTTAGAAGAGGCCTTTAAAGGAGATTTTCCTTGAAGTAAATCCAACAATAAATTGGCTTCACCATCCAGCCAATGAGGAACCTCCCCCAGATTCCAACCATCCCAGAGTCTTCCTGCATCTTCTGTCCAATTGGAGATATCCCAAAAAGTTTCCAGATTGTTGGTTTGTAGCCAAACTCTTATATTTACAAGCTGTTCCATCTAATTCAAGGGCTGATTGCCAAGGATTGAATATTCCCAAATTCTTATTTGTTTCCCATTACCTGGGATCCAGTATAGCTTGTGACTGAAATGTTTCATAGCTGTGAGACAGAGTTTGAATACCAGTGATCCTTTGGTTATTTTTGGAGGCTGGTCGAAACACCTCAAGCGATGCTCATGGAAGTATTTTTTTCCACAGAACTCTCTTGATCCAACTTGGGTTCCTAAAAACAATGTTCCAAAGGAGCTTTGAGCCCAGAGCAAGATTTTGGGCTGCTAGATCCTGCATTTGGAGACCTCCTTCCAAGAATGGCTTCTTAAGAGTGTCCTATTTAACTAAATGGAGCCTTCTTTCATTATTTTTCCCTCCCTCCCATAGAAATCTTCTCAGGAGGCCATCCATTTTACTAATAAAGGTTTTAGGGGCCAAGAGAATGGAATTCTGATATAATGGAAGACTAATGAGAACAGATTTCATTAGGATTACCTTCCCAGCATTATTCAACCATGAGGCTCCCCAAACTTGAATTCTGAGCTTTAGCTTTTCTAGCAGGGGCATCTAGTGAGCTACCTTAGGGTTTGATTTGAAAATTGGGATCCCAAGATACTTAAAATATTCCCAGGTCAGGGTTCCTTCCATTTCTAATAGCCTGGGTATGTCTGTCAATTCCTTGATCGAGCAATTCTAACCATAGCTTGTGCTTTTTAGATAGTTGATCTTGCTGCCCGAAACATCCCTATAAATGTCCAGTTCCTTCTTGAAAATCCTAGCAGAATTGATGCTAGCTCCTCCAAGCAATAATGTATCATCAGAAAACTGGGCATGATTTATGTCTTTAACCTTGTGAGCCATCCTCAGTCATGGAAGAGATTGGATCTGTTGATAGTAGGCAAGTTGGAAGCTGAGCACTAAAGCTTGAATGGCGTAAAGGAGCGGGGACAAAGGGCAGCCTTGTCTTAGCCCCCTCAAGGCCTAGAAAAGTTCGGTTGAATGACCATTAGCCAAAGGCGCTATCCATGGGTAGGCAATGCAGGCTTTCACCCAAGTTATGAGATCTTTTGAGAAGCCAAATTTCTCCATCACAGAAAACAGAAAATCATGTCTCACCCTATCAAAGGCATTTGTCAAATCTAGCTTAATCACCATGCCTTTCTCTTTTATATGACAACTTGAGTGTATTGCTTCTTGCACCAGCACAATATTGTCTAGAATCTTTCTCCATTTGATGAATCCTCCTTGGCTTTCAGGGATGATGATCGATAGAATTCTTAAGACGGTTGGCTATTATTTTTGTAACCAGTTTATAACTTGTATTACACAGAGAGATGGGCCGGTATCTGCTGAAGTCGGTGGCGCCTTTATCTTTCGGAATCAAGGCGAGGAAAGCCGAATTGGTACTGCCTCCAATCTTGGTACACGTCTGAGATTTCCGAACCATTCTCAGCAGATCTTTTTTAATTGTTGGCCAGCAAGTCAGGTAGAACCTTGCTGTGAACCCATCAGGGCCCGGCGCTTTATCTGGTTCCATGCAATCTAGAGCTTTTTTAATCTCATCCATACTGATCAGTGCAGTCATCATAGTATTGTCAGAATCTTGAACACTATGAGGAATTAGATCAATCGGATAGGCTTGAGAATCGATAGGTGGGTCTTCTGGGGCTGAGTAAAGGTCTTTGAAGAAGGAGTGGGCTGCTCACTTTATGCCTTCAAAATCTTTAACCACAGTGTTTTGATAATGGATTTCATTTACTGTTTTGAAGTGCTTGTGTGCTTCAGCTTGCTTATGGAAGTAGCTTGTATTTTTGTCTCCGGCCTGTAACCAAAGATTTCTGGATTTCTGTCTCCAGAACTCTTCTTCATCCCTACTTGCTTTATGGAGATCTTTTTGCAGCTCTACTTCCTTTTGAAGAAGGGTTTGAGTTACGTCGGAGTTCTCCATAGCTAATTGATGACCTGCTAAACTGTCATGCATCTCCTTTCTTTTGGCGGTGGGTGTTTTCAGCTTTTTAGCCCACTCCTTGAGCTCTCTTTTCAGTCCCCTCAGTTTTTCTTCCCACACAAAGAACGGGGATCCTTGAACTTGCCGATTCCAGGCCTCGGATACCACCTCCTGGAAACCTTCTTGATGAATCCATAGAGAACTGAATCTAAAGGGGATGGGGCCCAGATTTCCATCCAAGGAGAGCTCGAGCATAATGGGTTTATGGTCAGAGGTGTAGTTCGGCAGGATTTTAGAGGTGGCCATTAGACCATAGGTCAAGAAGGAGGATTGGACAAGAAATCTGTCCAAGTGAGCAGCAATGTGACCGGGGCCTATCCTTTTGTTGGACCAGGTGAATTTCCCTGATGAGGGCTTGATATCCTCCAAATCCCAACCTAAAATGAGATCTTCAACCCATTCTCTAGCTGGGTCCCTGACCAGCGAGCCCCCCTTTTTCTCTTCTGCAGCTAGAGTAACATTCAAATCACCTGCAATAATAATATTTTCTGGATTGTGCAAGAGGAGATATGACTGGAGCGAGTCCCAACAAATTTTTTTCTCAAATGGTAAGACCAGAGCATATAGATTGAACATACTTACTTGATGGCCAGATTCTTTGTGGAGGAGCTTAGTGAAAAGCCAATGGGGGCAACATTCTACATAAATCAGATCATATTTGGAGCTGTCCAAAAAGGAGGCAATCCCTCTAGAGGCACCTCTGGTGCTAACTGCCTTCCCTTGGCCTTTATGCCAGAACGCTTTGCTTGCTTGAAGGAGTAGAAGGTCCTCCAACTTTGTCTCCTGGATGAGAAGGATTTCAGGTGAGTACATCCTCACAATGTCTTTTAGAGCTTCTTCTTTCAATCTACTGCCTAACCCTCTGCAGTTCCAGGAGACGTATTTCATTATTTACTGGCTTGGGGGGTTGTGGCTCCTTTTGGAGCCTGACCAGACTTGCACCTGGATCTGGTATTCATCATTCCTTTGAGGGTTTTCTGAGAGCCTTGGAGTACATCCAGATATGTTTTTTCCTCTCTTTGTTTCTTCTTGGACTTTCGACCCTTGGCCGATTTGATAGGAGTGACTTGCGAACTATCTGATTCGGAGACTCCATCTTCTGAATCTCCCTCAAAATCGGTTCCCAGATTGATGTGCTCCTCATTTTCTTCTTTTCCCCCTTGCTCATCCTCTGATGGAGGAAGATTTGACTTTGCCTCAGCTTCTTTCACTTTCTTCGACGGGTCTTCTGGTTTCTCTTGGGTCCCAATGGCATCCGTCTTTTCCCCTGAGGAAGGGCATTCTTTTGGAGCTTCTGTGGCTTTTGGTTTAGGCTGGGGCTTCACCAATGGCCCTGAATTTTTCTTCACAGTTGGCTTTGGGATTGCCTTGCCCTTTTTGATCTCTTTCCATCCTTCTTCGTCCACTTTGTCCCCGGTTGGAGCTTTTGGGAAATTTCGTTGGAAGTGTCCATGCTCGTGACAGGTTCTACATTTGAAAGGCAATTGCTCGTAATCCAATTTTTGATAGTGTTGCCATTCTCCGACTATAAGTTTTACCGCTTCGGGCAGTCCAACTTCCAGGTCGACTTCTACATAGATTCTTGCATAGGTATATTGGCCCTTATTGTCTGCTTTGTCAATGAAATGGCCAAGACCATTTCCAATCTTCTGCAAGGTGTGATAGCTCCAGCAGTGGATCGGAAGATTGGGAAGCCGGACCCAGACTGGGACCTCTTTAGGGGCATCAACTGAGGGATCGAAGTCGGGAGTCCACTTATTAAGATATAGACCCTGATTTCCCATAAAATACGGACTGTTTCTGAATACCAGATCTCGATCTTCTTTGGAGGTGAACTCAAAAATGAAATACCCTCTTCCGACAATGTAGCAGATCACATTGTATTTCAGCTGAGGTCTCCAGTTGCGTTGGATCCAGTCATCTGTTATTTTTGTAGATGGCCAGCGTCCCATAAATTGTCCTACCAACCCTTTGTCAGCCAAGGCAAGGGTGATTTTTATCGGTTGATCTTCTGGCAGGGTGATCTCAGGGATTTCTTCCAGTGTTTTGATGAATTTTGGGACTTCTGGGATCAGAGTTTTCCTCCCTTTTTGCATTAACAGTCTACGGAAAGCTTCCTTAGATGATATTGGAGGGGTGGGAGAAGGCTCCCCACCCCTGGGCGCACTCATGGCGACGACTAGGCTCCTTTGCAGTCGCTAAACCTAGGAGACTCGGACGCTGAAGCGCAGTGCCTCTGTTAACATCGACTAGCACTGGTCGGAGAGGGAGGGCAGAGCCCAATTACGGGGATGCCGGGGAGGAAGACTGGAAGCCCAGCAGCAGGGGCTGCCAGGTAGGAGGACTGCAGATGGCCGCAGGAGACAGGGATGTAGGGGCGCGGGAGCTCCAGTTCTCCAAGAGCACGAAAAAAGTCCTAAAGATTATGTTACCAGTGTAGTTTGGTTGGAATTTATATATAGCTTTCATTCAAAGCAAAATAATATGTTGCAAGTGATTGGAGTTTGGTAGTGTTTCATGTGTAACATTTATTCAAAAATAAATTTAATGTTGGATGAATTCACAATTTTCCCTTCCCTATACAACAAAGTAGTTTGTAGCATTATTAGTATAACAAATTATTCCCAATGCCACCAAGTGATGGTTTGATGAAAGGAATTTCCCTTCAATAGTTTATTTCTTCTCTGTTTCTTGAGTTATTTAATTGAGATTGAGTTATGTTCAACTTTCCAAAATTGTCTATAACTTTGATTAGCAATTCTCCCTTGCGAGTGGTCAATTTTTGTTAGTAAATTTTAGTCCTCCATTCCCAGTTTTCTCCACTCCCTTGTAGGATGTGCTTTGAAGTGTAATTTGGAAATTGTCATCATTTCCAAAAGCCAATGCATTTCACGTCATTAGTAGATATCCATTGTTCCCACTTCTATATAATCACTATAGATTTAATTATTTACTTCACTTTTGCTACATGACAATGATAGGTTTGATAGAGATATCTTACAATAATCATCATTTTTTCAACCAATCAAGTTGACATCGACATTATTTACCACAAGAATAATTAAACCAACAACACACATAAAACATTAAACACGATATTTACACTAGGAAAACCCCAACTCTGGAGAGAAACGTAGCCTAATGAAATTCCATTAGATCCCTTAGCCAAAACCCTGGCCAAGCAAGCCAAGTGAGCCTTCATCACTCACATCCTTGGTCCCATCACATTGTAAGTCCTCCCAGCCTTTTAATGGCTCCTTACACTATGGATATATTACCATGGGAAACCAACAAACCATGGGCCCAAACCACTATTGTAACCTAATCGACTTTGGCTCGATCCCCGAGTCAATTTTACTTAACGCCTCCCCTAGAACCTTGGCTTGGGGTTTCCCTTGACCAAATATGGCCAAACCAACCAAGTGAGTCAGCATCGCTCAATTTTTCCCTTAGCCCCATTAAAGTTGATACCAAGGGTATCTATTAACCAGAAATTCCACCTTATCACTGTTAGATTGTGTTATATTCTTTCCATGACCAGCCCACATAGTTAACTAGGGGTTAGAGGGGGGGTAGAGCCCCCCTTCATTATGACGAATGTGTAGCGGGGGGGTCACAAGGGGTTTGAGAGGTGCAGGTAACCCCCCTCTATGGGGTCCGAGGCAGGACCCTATGTTAGGTTGGGCAGACTTACCTATAGTTTTGTGCATGATTTTTGCACATGGTGTTGGACGTGATGGTTTTCGGTCCATGGTTTTGGACGCGATGGTTTTCGGTCCATGGTATTGGATGCTTCGGCATGTATAAATATGTATTGTAACATTGAAAGGAATATAATGAAAAAACAAGCTGGTAGTCCCAATTTTGGGATCCAAGGGAAAATCTCTATGTATATGTGTTTTATGTGTTATGCTCTCACATTGTTTATTTTCTGTGTTTAAGAATTCATATGCAGGTAATTTCTGTACGGGTTAAAACCTACAATTGGTATCGAAACTATTTTTGGCTTCAAGGGGACGCCTTTGTTGCTGAGGGGTTTCGCTCAAGCCTGTGGTAGACCCTGTTTAGTGGGAGATATGTGAGATCAATTCTGGTGGTGAAAGAAGATGGAAAGCAGTGGAAAGATAGAGATCGAGAAATTTAATGGTCAGAGTTTTGAGTTGTGGAAACTCAAGATGGAGGATGTGTTGGTAGATAAAGATCAGTGGATCACAGTAGGTCCAGGTACTAAACCAACGGGAGTGTCCGATGAAGAATGGAAGAAGTTGGATCAGAAGGTAAAGAGCATAATACGATTGTGTGTATCAGATTTAGTATTGTTGAATATATCATGGGAAGCTAGGCGAAGGCTTTGTAGAACAAGTTAGGGACTTTGTACCAATCTAAGTCTTTGGCGAATAAACTGTTCCTAGGGAAAAATTTGTATAACCTGAGGATGAAAGATGGAGACTCAGTGACAGAGCATCTGAATGCATTTAATACTATGGTAAGTCAGTTATTATCCGTTGATATTAAAATTTCATATGAAGATAAGTTCATCAGTTTGTTGTGTTCTCTACCATATTCGTGGGATAGTTTGATGACATAGTCTCATCCTTGCTGACGGAGGAAATGAGATGGAAAAATATGGAGAGCTAGAATGGTGATGCCTTGTCTGTATGAGGACGGTCCTAGAACATAAACAAAAATAAGTCATCGAGTGGGAGGTCTACATCTAGAGGGAGATCTAAATCTCCAGGAAAACCTGTAAAACAATCACCAAGGATGTGGTATCAAAATTTTGATCCATTTATGTGGGGACTTGGCTTCACCAGAAGCAAAGCAGATCACTATTTGTATTTTAAATTAATTGGTGACCATGTTATTTATCTGGTCTTGTATGTGGATGATATGTTGCTGGTTGGAAATGACAAAGAAATTATCCAAGATTTGAAGACCCAATTGCCCTCCAAATTTGACATGAAATATCTTGGTGTTGCAAGCTATATTTTGGGAATGGAAATTAAAAGAGATCAAGCAAAGAGGAAGCTCTGGTTAAACCAGAGGAAGTATGTCGAGACAATACTGCATAGGTTTAATATGCAGGATAGTAAACCGGTGAAGGTTCCTATTCTTGTAGGTGTGAAGTTATCTGCTGAACAGTGTCCCAAGACACAAGAAGAGGAATAGGACATGTCTCGTGTTCCATATGAAAGTGTAGTCGGTAGCCTAATGTATGCAATGGTCTACACTAAACCAGACATTGCACATGCAGTGGGAGTAGTGAGCAAGTTTATGTCAAAACCAGGGAAGGAGCACTGGACAATAGTGAAGCGAGTTTTCAGGTATTTGTGTGGCACTAGTGATTATGGTTTGTGCTACCAAGGAAGACCAGAATTGGACAGAGTGTTGGATATTTGTGGCTTTGTTGATGTAGACTGGGCTGGAGATCTGGATCACAGAAGATCTACAAGTGGGTATGTGTTTAACCTATTTGGAGGTGCAGTCAATTGGATGAGTAAGAAACAATATGTAGTGACACTATCAACTACAGAGGCAGAATACAAGGTAGCCACTCATGCAAGCAAGGAAGAAATTTGGTTGTAGAGATTGTGTTCAAGTATGGGGTTAGTACAAGGAGCTATAAGGATAGACTGTGATAGCCAAAGTGTAATTTTTCTTGGCAAAGAAACCTGCATATCATTCAAAGACAAAGCACATTGATGTTTAGTATCACTTTGTGAGGGATATGATAGAAGACAAAAAGATGTTGCTGGTAAAGGTGGACACATTGAAGAATACTGCAGATGCATTGACAAAATATGTGAGCTCTGAGAAGCTCTCTTGGTGTAGAGAAACAATGGGCATTGTAGGGCTACATAAATGACTAAGCTCTCTTGTGGCCTCCTGTGGAAAGAAAACAACAAGTGGGAGAGTGTTGGATTGTGTTATATTCTTTCCATGACTAGCCCACGTAGTTAACCGAGGGGTTAGATGGGGGGCAGAGCCCCCCTTTTGTTGCACCAATTGCGTAGCGGGGGGGTCATAGGGGTTTGAGGGGTGCAGGTAACCCCCCACTATGGGGTCCGGGGAAGTACCCCGAAAAATTTTGGTTTTGGACCCTATGTTAGGTTGGGCGGACCTACCTATGGTTTTGTGCATGATTTTCGCACATGGTTTTGGATGCGATGGTTTTCGGTCCATGGTTTTGTACGCAATGGTTTTCAGTCCATGGTATTGGATGCTTTGGCATGTATAAATATGTATTGTAACATTGAAAGGAACATAATGAAAAATCAAGCTGGTATTCCCATTTTTGGGATCCAGGGGAAAATATTTGTGTATATGTGTTTTATGTGTTATGCTCTAACATTGTTTATTTTCTGTGTTTAAGAATTCGTATGCAGATAATTTCTGTACGGGGTTAAAACCTACAATCACCTAGGTCTAACACCAGATTTTACTGATATTTACCAAGGGGTGTGCATGTCTTACCAGGTATTACGAAATATACCTATTTACATGCAATAATTGACTCCATTATAATACTAATAATTTTTTATTTGTTTATCCCTTATAGCTATCTTTATATGAACACCCCCTCAACACACATTTTGTGCCTAATTCTCTCGTCAACCATATACCCCCACACTCTGTGAACCATTTGATTCACACATTCTGTCAAATACTTTGCATGTAACTAATACCCATGGTTTCTTTCTATACACTTACACACCACTACCTCCATTTCCATTCATGAATCCAGTCTACAATGTCTTGACTCTATTGAAGCTCACATTTTACATGATGTTACCTTTACTTAGGAAGAAGACTCCCTAGTTCGCCCATCGCCTTCCAAGTTGTTGGTTTCCACTCACTTGTTTTCACTAACAACCATGAACAAATTGCATAGAAAATTTTAGGGGAGAATGTTCGCCCTTTGGCGAAATTAAGGGGTTTTAAATTTTTAGTGGGCGAATATTTTGTATCATAGCACTTTTTTACAAATCACCTCAAATAGCCCACCTTATTTTAAGGGAGAGTGTAAAAAAGGTAAATTTAGCCCTTGAAACTAGGAGTTACAACCTTCCATTCGCCCATTTTCAAGAATAGGTTTTATTTAAGTGAATCCTATGGGCCAAATACCATATTTATAAAAGAGGTATGGTAAATTAATAAAAATATAAATAAATGAGAGGTATGGTAAATAAATAAAACATTTTATATATTTACTCCATAAGTCACCTTATATACATGCAAGGGTGTAAACAAATAAAAATATAAGTAAAGTGGAGGTATGGTAAATAAATAAAAACATTTTTTTATATTTACTCCATAAGTCACCTTATATTTACGAACACTCAAAAAATGCGTTATATTTAGGTGAAACCTATGGGCAAAATACTATGGGACAAATACCATGGACTAGATTGTTATTAATACCATGCAAAAAAACATTATTAACCCTAATATTAGTATTAATAAAAATAAAACTCGCACATGGTATTGACCCATGGTACTCACCAAAATGGCACATGGTATTGACCCATGGTATTCACCTAGAATGTAGCCTATTTAAATGGGGGAATTAAACCAGCATAGATCCATCTTTACTCTAGATCTACTAACCCCCGAGAGGTATCAAATATCGTGATATGCAAACTAACATAGAGTGAAAAAATATTTGATCCCTCTCGGGGCTTGGTGGATCAACAGTAAAAATGGATGTTGTAATTTAATGTATGTTAAACATTTTAGCTTGGTTAAAATAAAAAATAAAATAAAATTCAACTATTAATTTTATTAATTTTTATAAATTACTAATAGTAATTTTTAAGCTCCAGGTTTATGATAACCCATGGTATTGACCCATGGTAATACCATGGTATTCATGTGAGCATAGACTATTTAAAGGGGAAATTCTATCATCTGACATCCATCTTAATTCTGGGTCTACCAAGTGCTCAGAGGGATAAATAGATTTCATCCCCCTAAGAGTGGTAGATGTGGAGTTAAGATGGATATAGGTTGGTTTTTATGATAATGAAGATATTAATAGCCTTAGGAAATTATATTGTAAAAACATCTTAGGGTGAATGGTTAAAGCATAGACATTGGACAAGTATATTTGTATACTTCTATTTTAAACTGAAACAAATCCAGGGCTAAAAGGAATGGATTGATTGCACTAGTCATCCTTCTATAACTTTCCAATATATGCTGGAGTAAACAGATTGTAATTTGGGCAATTTTTCTAACTGCAAACAGGAACATACTTGTGTATTGGTAGGGTGGTTACGAGGTCCCTAGAAGTGATGAATTTGAATTTTTCTTGGTTTTATATATCGTATTAGGTTTTTTCTCATGCTTTCTGTGAATGACACGGGTGAATTTTATCTGACACCCACTAGGTTATCGATATGTAATTTCAGTAATTTTGATTTCAAAAGATATTTTAAAGAAACGCAATGATTTCATTTGTGTATTCAATAAACACAATATTCTAATGCAATTCTGCATTTGTGGTTTACCTATATAGATTCCATGGAGAAGTGTTAGTGGTGTGACATCAATTGTCCTCAAGCAGAGGCTTTAGTTTTACTCTTTCTGGAAGCAAATACTTTCTTCCAACATTTTTGAGTTCCATGAAAAATTTGAAAGTCCTAATAGTATTCAATTATGGGTTCAAGAGAGACATAGTATTCAGTTATGGGTTAAAGAGATCCACACTGAATGATCTATTGGCCTTATCTTCACTTAGTTTAAGACTATTCACTTGGAGAGCCTGCATGTGCCCCCACTTCAAGAGCATAGTAAAGTCATGTAGAACTTAGAGAAGCTATCTTTAAGCTTTTAGTAAAGAATGGAAAAATGTCTGGGTTCAATAACAACCAGTTGAGCATTAAGCTTCCAATAAAATAAGAGTTTAACCTGGAGCACTTTTGTGATTTGGAGGAGATGCCCCCTCATATTTGTGACACATCTTCAGTTGTGAATTGGACTATTACTAACTGTCATTTCCTTCGAAAGTTACCTGATGACTTGGGGAACCTCAACTCTTTAATAATGTTAAGGAAGGAAAGAAAGTACATTATGCTAAGTTCTCTTATGCTTTTCAAGTTTTTCTTGGATATATACAACGTTTCAGGTAGGAAAGTACATTCTGTTAATGAAAATTTGTCTTGATATAAAGGCCCAATTTCAAATTCTAATGCTTTCAAAAAACATTGTATAACTGTAATGTTTCTAAAAGAAAAGCATATTTTTTCAATTTAAGTATCATAATCCCATATTCCAAATTATTTTTTAGTAACCCATTAGGCTTTGTAGCTTTGAATAAATCCATGCCTTTTGATAAGATCCTCTTCCAAATTAGAATGCAGTTTCCTTTTGGCAATAACCACATACAATGTCTTGATTTTGTTATTGATAAAATAGAGGTTGTGAAACAAGCTTGTGCCATACAAGGACTTGATTCGTTGATCATATATCAATTATGGCTCTTGATGTAACAATGTCTTGATTTTGTTGCTTGAAAATAGAGGTTACGCTTTACTATTTCACAGAATTTCTTATAATCTTTCCATAAGTATTGATTTGTAATCTCAGTCACTGAGGGATGACAGTAATGACAAAGGTAATATTCCATGGTTTGAAGTTACCCTCTTACTAAATATTTAAATATATCACCACAATTTAACTGTTAGTTAAAGGAATTGTATTTGATTTGTAAACAATTCATTGCTTGATTTATAGATTTTGATTTTTTCCCTTTTTTATTTTTTTCTTAGATTTGGTATGAGATATCTTCCAATATTTGGGTTCCCTAGTTTCCCCACCATAGCTATGAGGTTCAGATGCTATCATTAAATATTCTCAGAACGTTACAACTTTTCTAGTAAGTGTACTTTGAAACATTGTTGTTGCTTTTCCATGGTGTTAATGCAAATAAGCACTACAACTAGTGCCATTATTTAGATTAAGTGCCGAAATCTAGGTGGTATTGTAATTATGGAGTGATTGTTTTCTAGCTACTAAGGCCATATGCATTTTTATCTCTTATGTTGTCCTGAGATATTCAAATTCAGAATAAGAATTGAGGTCTCGTTTCCATTGTAGATTGCAGTCAGTTTCTTGAACATAATATATAGTAGATTATATTTTACTAGTCAACTATGGATGTGATCCCTCGCAGGAAAGGAAATTCAAAGTGACTTTGATTTCACATTGATTTGTCAAAACATCCACACAGGAAAGGAGATTCAAAGTGACACTGATTTCACATTGATTTGTCAAAATGGAGGCAAGAGAAAAGGAAACTTTGTATTCAACAATGCTCTTAATTTCATATGTACATGCACAGACATATTAGTAGAAAATATTGAAGGGTTGCCTAATTAATATTTTCCATTCCACTACATTCTTTACAGCTTGTAAATAAATAACTCGGAACAATTCATTACACTACTTGTTATTCTTTATTAATCATTGTTTAAGATTTTGATATTGAACTGGCTAAGATTTTTCTTCCTTCTATGAAATTGTGTGTTCTATAATGCTTCTTTTCCATTCACTATGTATAGCATATAAAGTGTGTCTAATGTAGTAGGAAGATTGGAAAGTCTTGTGATCCTTGAAATATGTTACAAGGCAGAAACCCAACAGGGCAGAGTAGGTGCATCCCCACAAAGGGGTCATAAATACCAAAGTTGGTATTGATAGTGCCTTGAGCTAGAAAATTTCCTTTACCCTTGTATTAACAGTGAATCCGGAGAGGATTCTAATATTATCTTTATAAGATTTATATTAGTTAAGATTGATGAATAAAATTCATGAGACATGAGCTAGGATGTCCTTGCAAGGTGGTTGTTGATTATTGGAAGCTATGATGGCCATTATGTCAGGCTAGGTGGTCACACTCCCTTGATTGTGAGCACGATTGTGATCAAGATGGAAGACTTCATAGTCTGGATTGATTGTTTAGCAGTGATAATTAGTGGGCTCATTCACAAAAGCTTATATTTCACTAATTCTTTTTATAGAGTTGTCAGATTCAATTTCCAAAGGTTTTAATTACACTATAGAGTTGAGTTCTGAAAGAGTTGTGATTCACAGTGTTAAGTATAGCAGCTATGACACTTGAATGAAGACAAGCATTGTAGATGTATCAGACTCTGTTATAAGCTTACCTGCATATTATAAGGGACTTGGTTGGCTTTTTTATAATTTTATAAACAAGTTCCATTTCGTGGAAATGTGAAAAAAACAGTGATATTGCCACCATGTGGCTCTTGTCATATATGGTTTTATACTTTTTCAAAAAATTCTCTAAGAGTTCACAATGCTAAGATTCACTAGGACCTTACAAAGTTTTATTATTTAGTGAAAGACTCACCAAGATCTTACAAGATTTTACAATTGAGTAAAATATTCGCCATGCCTGGTAAGAGATTCGCCAAAAAATTATATATACATATTATATTATTGATAAAATCGCCTTCCATTTTTCCTATATACCATGGAGATTCGCCCATTTATTATACATATAAATTTAGGGGGCGTTCTTAAAATTTTCCCTGACAAATTGTGTGTAATAATGATGCAACCCTTGGTAGCACAAAAATCTCTCAATTGTTTTCAGAACTTGTAAAATACTCTTGTAAATTTTCATGACTAGCATAACTTATATCATCCCCCCTTGAACCTGGAGATCAACCTATGGTAAACAAAACACTAACCTCTAGATCACAAGTTTCTACAACATTTGTCATTTGTTTAACATTTCGCAACTAAAGTGGATGTGTTTGAGTTTGTTTCCACCTTCTAGCATTGACATAGCCCTAGATCCACTTGCCCAACCCACTCCTTGGATTATTTCTTTTCCTCTACAACTTGAGTGTCACAATTACTACTCACCAGATTTCCCACCACAAAGATTTAACTTCTCATTCCCTTGGGTGGAAGAAATAGACCCCTATAAACCCATTTATTCACTGGCATTCTCACTATGAAAAGCTGATCCAATAATGGATCCAATAATAGACATTATGGTCCTCACTTAGGCTTCTATTGTGCCAAATAACCACATCTATCTCAACCTAAACTTTGCATTGAATTTTTCAATTCAACAACAACTTTGTCATTTCTCTCTTCAAAATTTCGATAGTAATGCCACTATCATTGGCCACTTACTTCCTAAAATCCTCATTCAAAGTGTCCACCTCACCTTTCATTTTCCTAGCTAGAAATCAACGTGCCAAATATAAAAAAAGAAATTCGAAATAGATCATACGTCTTGGGCATGCCGTCATACATCTTTGACTCTTTTATTGTTGGGTCTCAGCCTTATCCTTGACATTAGCCTTCACATTCCAATTTGTAGGCTTCCGGACTGGTTTCTTTATTCACCTCGACTTCTGCACATGCCTTCTTTTTATCAATTAAATTCGAAGTACCCTCTTTTTATCATTAAAATAAAAGTATGGAAAAATAGTGTTAGAGTAAAGTTCAAGCGAAGATTATCTCTTGAATTCTTGGCATCCTTTGCAAGAGTCTTGCAAGTATGAAAATAAACTTCCCCTAACTTCATGTCAACACACTTCTCCCATCCAAATGGTAGAGGCATTTGAACATCCCGATCAATTTCTTTATCCATCCAACTCCTTTACTGATCCAAATTGGATCCTAGAATACTCTCTAAGTTTTCATGAACTCTTTAAAAATCATGCCAAAGTTTCAAAGTCTTATAAGGATCAAGCTTATTAGAGATATCCTCGTAACAGTTGCAATGTGTGATCAGTGCAGAGCAACGAGGACCCTCGGTTAAGCGTGCAGACCGTCGACCCATGGTAACGCGCACTACCACAAATTAGCAAAACCAGAGGCTATTTCAAGAAACGGGGGTAGTTTTTGATATGCGATTAGCGACAAACCCCTCAAATAAGGAAAATCCCCTCAAAGAAGGAAAAGCACTGCCACAAATCACATATCACAGGGAAAACCCCTCAAAGAAGGAAAAGCCTTGAGCGCCCGGACCCAAAATTATTGTAAAATGTGGAAAGATATCATATTGATTCTGTCAGAAGCGGGGTCCCACAAAAACCAGCAGAATATTGAAAGGGCTTTGAGTGGTATGTGGTTCAAACTGAGTCTCGCCTGATGCCACATAATGGGTGCCACGTGTCTAGCGGAAGAGAGAGAAAACCGCTCACATCGGACGAGTAAACATCATGTTACTTACCCGCCTGATATGGACGATGACCGTAGGATTTGGAAGTTCCAGATCAACGGCAGGGATGCAATCCGATGGATGATCATATTCGATGAGGTTAACAGGTAGAATTGTATATGATTTGAAGTCTGATACGGATGATGCGTTGGCAGAAGGTTGTGATTCACAGGCATTCTTGGAGTTAACGGAATAAACGGTCGTTTCAAAAACGTCCAAGAGAACTGACACTCAGTTCGTTATGAAATAGGTGGCCACCTCCCTGTGAGGCATTATACAATGATGATTATGCAGAACAGAGGATTCAAATGGACAGAGGTAGGGGAACCAGAAAGCCGGGAAGCAGAAATGAATAGTCGGGAAGTATATTGGCTTTAAAGCTACAAACTGACAGAGAGAGCAAGAAAAAGCAGTAAGTTAGAAGTAGAAAGCTAAGAGCAGAGAGAAGAAGCCGAGCTGACCTACAGAAGCAAAGGTAGCATCAAGCCAGAGTTAAGACAGAGCTAGAGAGAGTCAGAGAGTTTGTGTACTCCAGAGAAGGCTTGAAAGGTTCAAGTGAACTCCTCTGTATATGTCTGTCATGTATGAGTCTCAGATTGGGCTCATACTATGGTGACCAATAAAGGTTGAGTTTCAGTAAGGAGAGTCTGTGTAATCCAGAGAATTGGGGAATCCAAGTACAGTCCTACTGATTTATATCTGCTGTGTGAGACTCAAATTTAGCTCACTGTTGCAAAAACTCTACTTTTAAAACATAATAGAGAGGCCACCATTGAAGGCTGGACTAGGAGATGTAGCCCAGGAGTATTGGGTGAACTCCTTATTAAACGTGTTGTGTTTATATGTTTGCCTGTTATGTTTTCTTTAATTGCTTCAATGCTCATGTATTTCACAATCTTATCGATCCTTTGCATAAAATAACATAGGCACATCCATGTACATGAGTTTGTAATACCTTAATTGTTTGTCTTAGATAAATTTCAGATCAAGTGCTATCAGAGCTCTAGGTTACTAAGGTTAGACAAGCTTGTGCTGGATTCTCTTTTGTTGAATGATAACTAGATCAAAGCTTAAATGAGGAGAAGGAGAGTTGGTTGAAGCTAACCCAGAAATTGGAAGAGTCTATCCTAAGAGGAAAATGTTAGAAGAAATTCCCTTGGAATCAAACTCCCAATTCATGGACAGTTTCATGACCATGAGAGCCATGGTAGAAGAAATGTATAGAGAATTTAAGTGTTAGGTAAACTTGACTCGGGGTAGAGTCAAAAGTTGACCAGGTTAAACAGTGATGGTTTTGGGGCACATGGTATTGTGCACCCATGGTATTCTGCCCGTGGTATTATATGTAATGGAGCCTATAAAAGGCTGGAAGGACTTCATTGTAATGCAAGGCCTGGAGGTGAGCGGTGAAGGCTCACTTGGCCGGATTGGCCAGGGTTTTGGCCAAGGATAATGAAATTTCATTATGATTGGGTTTTTCCCCGGATTTGGGGTTTTCCCGGATAAACATGTGTGTTTATGTGTTTATGGTTTTTGCTGGTTATTTTTATATTTGTTTCTCTCAGTAATTCTCGGTAATTAATTTGTGTTCTTGGGTAAATTTCTTAACAATTGGTATCAGAGCCGAAGGTCTATTTGGCTGATAAACTCGCAGGAAAGAAGGGTTCCTAGTTCGAGTGGGAGCAATGGCGGGAGATGGTAAGTTTAGGGTCGAGAAATTTAACGGCCAAAACTTCTCACCGTGGAAGATGCAGATGGAAGATTATCTGTATCAGAAAGATCTATACCTACCATTGGGCGGAAAAACAAAGATGTCGACGGGTATGAAAGACGAAGAATGGAACCTTCTCGATAGAAAGGCACTCGGAACAATACGGTTGTGCCTTGCTGCGTCAGTCGCCTTCAACATTTCGAAGGAAACCACGATAGAGGGTTTGATGCAAACGTTGTCGAAACTATATGAAAAACCCTCGGCCTCAAACAAGGTATTTCTTATGAAACGGTTATTTAATATGAATATGTCGGAAGGTGGATCTGTTGCAAACCATTTAAATGATTTTAATACAGTTACAAGTCAGTTAAGTTCTGTAGGGGTAAACTTTGATGATGAAGTTAGAGCTCTATTATTCTTGTGCTCATTACCAGAAAGTTGGAATGGTTTGGTAATGGCCATTAGTAACTCCGTTTCTGGATCTAGTACTTTAAAGTTTGATGATGTTGTCGGTGCTATCCTTAGCGAGGAAATGCGACGGAAAAGCTCCGGTGAGACATCGAGAAATGCTTTGAGTGCAGAGTCTAGAGGAAGAAAAATGGAAAGGGGAAAGAGCTCAGGATATCGCAGTAAATCAAGGAAAGGCAGATCCAAGTCCAGATCGGGGATAGTGTGCTGGAAATGTGGAAAGAAAGGACACCTAAAGAAAGACTGTAGATCTCGGAAGGGAAAAGAAGGAGATGCACAGCAAGAAAACAATCATCAAGCAAATGTGACAGGTGAGGTGTTACAAGATGCTTTGATTCTTTCTTTCGAAAATATCACTGATTCATGGGTGGTAGATTCAAGGGCTTCATTCCATGCCACACCTGATAATAAATACTTTCATGACTATGTTCAAGGAGATTTGGACAAGTTCGTCTGGGTGATGATAAACCTTGTAAAATCGTTGGAATGGGTAAGGTTCTTGTAAAACAGCAGAATGGAAACCAATGGCTATTAAAGGAGGTAAGGCATGTTCCATATCTAAAGAAAAATCTGATTTCAACAGGGCAGTTAGGCGGTGAAGGTTGTGTGACAACTTTTACGCCTTGGAGGCACTGCCTTAGTATGGTGGGAAGGCAGGACACGAGCTGACATGAAGAAGCATGGTAAAATTCTCTCTCTGGAGTGAATTTGTTTTTGAAATTAAAAAGAAGTTCTATCCACTAGCTTATATGTAGCAAGCCATGATGAGTTGGCAAACTCTTCGACAATTAAAAGGGCAAAGTGTACAAGGCTACACCCAAGAATTCAGAAAAAGAGCTTTGATTATAGGAATTTCTTTAGACTCACCTGAAACTCTGCTGAAGTATATAGGTGGTCTACATAGCTATTTAAAGCACACCATTCTCATGTTTAATCCCACTAGCATAGATGAGGTATTTGTTCAGGCTACACATCTAGAGGCTAGAGGTAAGAATGTGAACCCAGAAGTTGGGGGATCATCAAAACCCACTGCAAGCAAGAAAAATGCAAAGAGAAAGTAGAAATGGAAAGAGAGGAAGACAAATATTGTACAAAAGACCAAGCCTTCATGCACTCATTGCAAGAAGGATGGGTAGGATGATGAACACTGCTAGATTCTGCATCCGGAGCTGAAACCCAAGAAGTACGATGGAAAAAATAAGAAGACTGCTACAGCTGTTCAAAAGGATTTGGGGTTAGACTCAGGGCATGAAAAAACAATCACAACCACAGGTATAAATGGTAACAATTTTCAAGCATCTACTAGTAATTCTGCACAATCTACTAATAATGAAGAAAATGAGAGGAAAAGACATGTGCTTTTTCATATTAGAGTTATTTCCAAGCATCAAAAGATTGATACTTTGTTTGATAGTGGCTCACAAGTAAATTTAATTTCTGAAGCAATTGTAAAGAAGATGGGATTGCTAAACACACCTCACAAGAAGCGATATCCATTAGGTTGGTTATGTGATAAAGCAAAGCTACAAGTGACTAGACAATGTAAACTTAGGTTTTCTTTTCAGTCAACATTTGTAGATGAGGTTGAATTAGATATTGTTCCCTTGGATATATGTGGAATTGTTTTAGGAAGTCCTTACTTGTATGATAGAAAAGCCATTTTCTATAGAGCATAAAACAAGTATCAACTCGTTAAATATGGAATTGAATATATCGTAAGAGCTCATAAACTCAAGAATAATTATACTCTCATAAACTCAGGGCGGATGAAAAGAATTGTAAATTCATGCAAATCTTTTTTACTGATGGTTGTAAAGGAAAAGAAACCTGATAAAACCAATGTATTTGAAGATGTAATACTAAACAACAAGTTGATTTAGAAAATGTTGTTTCAGAATATGATATACTATTTCAAGAACCTAAAGGTCTGCCACCCAAAAAGGAAATAGTACATAATATTAATTTGCAGCAAGATGCTCCATTGCCTAACATCGGAATGTATAGGTTGTTTGCTTTAGAGAATGCAGAAATTAAGAAGCAAGTACATGAGCTGGTTGAGAAAGGTTTCATAAGACCTAGCACATCGCCATGTGGGTATCCAATTGTCTTGGTGAGAAAGAAAGATGGCTCGTGGGGAATGTGCATTGATTACCGAGCACTGAATAAGATAATGATCAAAACTTGTTATCCCCTTCCTCGTATAGATGATCTACTAGATCAGTTGAAAGAAGTTGTTTACTTTTCAAAGTTGGACTTTCATAGTGGCTACCATCAGGTCAGAGTTGCAGAGCAAGATGCATGGAAGATTGCTTTCAAAAAAAAGCAGGGATTGTATGAGTGGTTGGTTATGCCTTTTGGCTTAACTAATGCTCCTGCTACTTTCATGAGAGTAATGAATGATGTACTCAGACATTTTATTGATGATTTTGTCATTGTATATTTAGATGACATTCTTATATTTAGTAAAACATGGGAAGAACATTTGAAGCATGTAAAGCAGACTCTAGATGTTTTTTAAAAAGAAAATCTTTAGGTTAAGTTATCAAAATGTGAATTTGGCAAAACATCTTTGAATTATTTGGGTCATATTGTAGGGGGTGGTGAATTGAAGATAGATCCCTCTAAGGTTGCAATCATTATAAATTGGCATAAACCCAAATCTGTTGCAGAAGTTAGGAGCTTCCCAGGGGCAGCACAATATTAGAGAAAGTTTATTTCTAGCTTTTCCTTGATTGCAGCTCCCTTGCATGCTTTAACAGGATTGAACAAGGTGTTTCAGTGGGGAGGAAAACAACAGAAAGCCTTAGACACCTTAAAAGAAAATATTTGTATAGCACCAATACTAGCACTACCCGATCTTCAAAGACCATTTGAGATTGAACGGATGTCAGTGACTATGCCATGGGAGCAATGTTGATGCAGCACGGTAAACCTATATGTTATCATTCTGAGACATTTAATTTTGCAGTAGTTAATTATCCCACGTATGATAAAGAATTGTATGCATTAGTACAGAGTGTGAAAAAGTGGAAACATTACCTAATGGGAAAAGAGACAGTTATACATACTGATCATCAACCACTTCAATATTTACACTCACAAACTAAGTTGCAGCAATCAAGACACTATAGGTGTATGGGTTTTCTACAACAGTTTCATCTTGTCATTAGATATAAAAAGGGCATACACAATAAATTTGCTGTTAGGGTCCCACCCTAACCCCCTTATTCTTGTAGTAGGATCGAGTCATAGTTATAGTTAAGTAAGGAGTCAATAAAGCCCATATTAATAATTGTAAGTGGTTAACCCACAATTAATGACGGGACCACAGTTAGTTGCAAATGGGCCATGGTATTAGATAGATGGTATTAATAAGAACCATGGTATTGATCCATGCTATTGCATGTATGAGTCATATATAAAGGATAGAGACTCCCTGCGAGGAGCATCGTGTCTTATTTTGTAATCAAGCTCTGCTCTATTGGAGGTTGCCCCCTCGAAGAGGCAAGTGAACATTGCTTTCTGAATAATAAAATACTTATTGTTGTTTCTCACTATTCTATGTTCTGGGTATATTTCTTCGCATATTCTGTATTCCGGTATCGTCTTGCAGGTTAAGAGCATAACATTTGCAGATATGTTGTCCAGACCAATCATAAATGATCTACTATACTTAAGCATAATTCAGTATTGCATGAAAGCTACATTGAACAATATGCTCAAGATATAGATTTCAAAGATGTATATGCAACTTTAAGTCATGGGAAACAAGTAGAAGAATTGGATTATCATGTTAAGGACCAACTCTTGTATCATTTTGGAAAGTTATGCATTCCACAAACTGAAAGAGTAAAGAAAATTCGAGAAGCACACACTTCTCTAATATCATGTCACTTTGGTGTAAGTAAAACAGTTGCACAGCTGCAAAGATTTTGTTATTGGCTAAAAATGAATGAAACAGTTTCTAGATATGTAAGAGGGTGTACCATTTGTGCTAAAAGCAAGCCCAACAATAGAAAACTAGGCTTGTACACTCCACTACCAGTTCCTTCTCACCCTTGGGAAAGTGTTTCCATGGACTTTGTTGGGGGACTGCCTAAATCTAGAAAAGGTCATGAATATTTATATGTTATTGTGGATAGGTTCAGAAAAATGTGTATTTTAATACCCTGTAACAAACAGATTACAGTTGAACAAATAGCAATGTTGTTCTTTCAGCATGTATGGGTTCATTTTGGATTACCCACTTCCATTGTATCTGATCGAGATTCCCGTTTTGTTGGGAAATTTTGGTCAATTTTGTGGGAATTGATGGACACCAGACTACAGAAGAGCACAACTTTTCATCCACAAACAGATGGCCAAACAAAAGTGGTCAATAGGATAGTGATCCAGTTGCTCAGAGGCTATTGCAGCAAGCATCCCAAGTTTTGGGATGAACATTTGTGTTATGTGCAACATGCTTACAACCAAGCTAAACATTCTTCTACACAGAGATCTCCTTTTGAGACTTGTTTTGGTTTCACACCAAGGTCTCCCTTGGATTTTGTCTTTGGTAAAGACATAGTGGTTCATGGACACAGTGATGTGGAAAAGGCAACCAAGTTCATTGAACAAATCCAAGAGTTTCACTAGGCAGTACAGGAACAACTAGAAAAGAGCCAAGCCAAGTACAAGGCAAGGCATGATAAGCATCGGATTGAGCATAGTTTCCAATTTGGTGATCAAGTCTAGTTGTATATCAGCAAAGACAGAATGCAAGGTGAAGGTAAGAAGCTAAAGCCAATAAGGTATGGACCTTTCAAGATACTTGAGAAAATTGTTGAGAATGCTTTTCGCCTTGACTTTCCAACTTACATGCACATCTATTCAGTAGTTAATGCAGAAAGCTTGAGACTAGTTGAACCTTCACTAATTGAAGATCTCGAAGAATAGAGTCAGTTGCCTTCTGTTGATGATGTGTTGCCTAAATATCTCAATGAATTGCAAGAAGATACAGTTCTGGACAAGAAGGTAAGAACTACATGTAGAGGGGATGTTGAGTACCTCAAGATTGGACTCAAAGGTTCAAAACTAAGCAGTGCAAGATGGATAGAAATTGGGCAAGCAAGGAATCTATATCCTCACTTGATTGATGCTTAAAAAACCAACTTTTGGTGGTCCAAAATATTTTTCAGTGGGAAGGCCATGATCCAAATTGGATCCTAGAACACTCTCTAAGTTTTCATGAACTCTTTAAAAATCATGCCAAAGTTTCAAAGTCTTATAAGGATCAAGCTTATCGAAGATATCCTCATAACAGTTGCAATTTGTGATCAGTGTGGAGCAACGAGGACCCTCGGTCAAGCGCGCAGACCATTGGCCCATGGTAACGCACGCTGCCACAAATTAGCAAAACCAGAGGCCATTTCAAGGAACAGGGGGAGTTTTTGATATGCGATTAGTGATAAGTCGTTAATCACATATCGCAGGGAAAACCCCTCAAAGAAGGAAAAGCCCCAAGCACCCGGACCTGAAATAATTGTAAAATGTGGAAAGATATCGTACTGATTCTGCCAGAAGCGAGGTCCCACAAAAACCGGTAGAATATCGAAAGGGCTTCGAGCGGTAAGTGGTTTCAACCGAGTCCCGCCTGATGCCACACAATGGGTGCCACGCGTTCGACAGAAGAGAGGGAAAACCGCTCACATCGGATGGGTAAACATCATGCTACTTACCCGCCCGATATGGAGGTTCCAGATCAACGACGGGGATGCAATCTAATGGATGACTGGATTCGACAAGGTTAATAGGCAGAATTGTATAGGATTTGAAGTCTGATATAGATGATGCATTGACAGAAGATCGTGATTCATGGGCATTCTTGGAGTTAATGGAATAAACGGTCATTTCAAAAATGTCCAAGAGAACTGACACTCAGTTCGTTATGAAATAGGTGGCCACCTCCCTGTGAGGCGTTATATAGTGATGATTACGCAGAATAGAGGATTCAAACGGACAGAGGTAGGGGAACCAGAAAGACGAGAAGTGGAAATGAACAGACAGGAAGCAAATTGGCTTTAAAGCCACAAACTGATAGAGAGAGCAAAAAAAAGCAGTAAGTTAGAAGCAGAAAGCTAAGAGCAGAGAGAAGAAGCCGAGCTGACCTGCAGAAGCAAAGGCAGCATCAAGCTAGAGTTAAGACAGAGCCTGAGAGAGTCAGAGAGTTTGTGTACTCTAGAGAAGGCTTGAGAGGTTCAAAAAAACTCCTCTGTATATGCCTGTCATGTACGAGTCTCAGATTGGGCTGATACTACGGTGACCAATAGAGGTCGAGTTTCAGTAAGGAGAGTCTGTGTACTCCAGAGACTTGGGGAATCCAAGTACAATCCGGCTAATTTATATCTGTTGTGTGAGACTCAAATTGAACTCACTGTTGTAAAAACTCTGCTTTGGAAACATAATAGAGAGGCCACCACTGAAGGCTGGACCAGGAGACATAGCCTAGAAGTATTGGGTGAACTCCTTATTAAACTTGTTGTGTTTATATGTTTGTCTGTTATGTTTTCTTTAACTACTTCAATGCCTGTGTATTTCGTAATCTTATTGATCTGTTGCATAAAGTAACATAGGCACATGCATGCACATGAGTCTGTAATACCTTAATTGTTTGTCTTAGATCAATTTCAGATCATTTACTATCCTGAAGTGGCAACTTCAAAACCTCGCTCACACCAAATCTAACCAAATGTATATTTATTTGGCTTCTCTTCCTAATTTATGAACAAGTTTGGCATCAATCTCTCCATCCACTAGGCCAAATAACCCTTGGAAATAGAACTGTTCGTCTGAAGCCAAAATACATCCACTTTTGGCTTTGATACTAAATGTAGAAAATATATCTACCACGAGAATATTTTAACCTGCAGTACACACAAAACATTAAACACAATATTTACCCTGGGAAAGCCTTAACTCTATGGGAAAACCTAGCCTAATGGAATTCCTTTAGATCCCTTGGCCAAAACCCTGGCCAAGCAAGCCAAGTGAGCCTTCACAACTCAGATCCTTGGAGCCATTACAATGAATTCCTCCAACCTTTTAAAGGCTCCATCACATGAAAAATTCCCATAGGAAAATAACAAACGATGGACCCAAAACCACTACTATAACCTGGTCTAATTTGACTCTACCCCCTAGTCAAGTTTACCTAACACTACTTTGTCTTCAAATAAATTTAATTAAAAAATAGAACTTAAAAAATAACTCCTTGTATACCCCTTTTAGTGTCCCGAACCCACAGCTGGGAAACACCACGCATCAGAACTTTATAATTATAATTAATTTAAATGCAGAAGCATGTAACACTCAAATTTGTCTTCATTTATTCCTTGTGTATGACAAATAAATACAACATGAAATGTAGCTATAAATGCCATACAAGAACTATACATCACATACATTATAATTTATAGAACACAACATAAAATAAAGATACATTACCAACCATTAAGCTTGAACCTAGAAGCTAGGGTTTAAAAATAGATATTATTAATTGAGCGCAACACATAAATAAAATTCCGGACATGAGAATGTGAACTCTTACCTGAGAAATGAGAGTCAATTAGTTATGGGCTCTCCACTTTCCACCTAACCGTAGATGTGGTGGTTCATAAGCTCAACCATTGGGTCCCCCCACCCCTCGTAGCTAGGACAAAAACTCCAAAGGTAATAAGCGGAAAACCAAGATAAAACCCTGGCTGAAGCACTAACCCTAGTAGCATCAGTCTCCAACCATAAGCTCAAACTCCCCTGACCGACATGCAAGTGGTGCATCTCGAATCTATCAGTGGTTCCCACCTTCCATGGAAACTTACAGTCAACAAGGATGATCTTAGCACACAACTCTAGGAGCTTTGTTGTAATTCAAGTACCAATAGCTGAAAATGATTAACTCCAAATTCAGTGCCAAATCCACACCAAGACGCATCAACTACCATTAAACCAAGTTCACTAACCTGAACTTCATGGCCACCAAGCCTTAAATAGGGCCATCAAATCCTCGAAGCACCAAGCTCCACATAGCCAACATAGGGGCTCACATCATGATTAGGATGCATCCCAACAATACATATAACTGAATAACCACACATCAACCAGTCTCATAGTCCACCCTAAGACTCACTGAATAATCAATAATAAACTGAATGATTAACCGATTAAATGAATATCAAACAAAAATGACAGTTCTTTATGTATACATGGCCTTAACTTTCCATGTGGCACCCTCTGGAACTCATGTGGGCCCTAAGTGCACTTTTCACCAAAAATATGGAACCGTTTCCTATTTCCATGGCACTACGCCCCACATACTATTTCCATGGAGTGGTATCCACAACCAAAATTATTTTATTAATATCATAATATGTACAAATTTACAATGTTGAGCATGATTGCTCCAAAGCATGAATAAAAATAACTACATGGGCAAATAGGGAAAATAACAAAATGTTCGGCTCACCAACCTAAAAACTGAAGGTATCCATGTTAACAATCCAATATAAAAAATACATTTATTTACATTGTCAAAACAGGTGGGGGTATTACATTCCTCCCCCAGCGCACCGTATATACAAATATAGAATCATATACAATATATCAATAAAAAAGGTTAGGATGTTCCCCTCCATGACTTCTTCTTGCTCACAAGTCACATCCTTAGGACTGAGCATGTCCATTGTACATTTACCATGCCTATGGATTGATTGTAGAGAACAGCCTTGACCTTATTGTCCAAGATCTGCACGAACGAAACTTGGAAGTCTCCCTCGAATCCTACCCAAATCATTTTCCAATCAAGAACGTGATTAGTTCTAGTGACATATTTCTTAAGAAACAAAACATGAAAAACATCAGGAATATGCAGAGATGTAGGAAATGCAAGCCTATATGCAACGATGAAAATTCTCTCTAGGATATCAAATGGCCCACAATATCTAGTTGCCAGCTTGCAACAACTTCCCAATTTTAACGCGATGTTCTTTTCTCTTACTTTCAAGAATTGACCTAGGATATTTTCTTTGGTTATGTTAAACAAAATTTCTTAAAGAGCATGAAAATACCATAAATGCAACATCCATGAAGAAAAAAAACATTATGAAAGACATCATAGACAACGCACCAATATTTGTTAGTGGAGTTCATTGACGATGTGTGAACTACATATCTGGGCCCAACATCGAAGTGGAGAGGCCTTTATATTATCTAAGCAAAATGAAAGGCAAGTACATGGAAAAATACATGAGAATACCCCACTTCTAGGAGTGACATGAAAATCTATTTCTCTTGTCCCAGTTTTGAATGCCTCAATGAATTCCTTGTGAAATTTCATGAAAAGTGAGTATAAACTTGACTAGGTTCTATAATTTTCACCTTTGGCTCCCCTATAGAATCTTCAAGATGTCACAACAATCAAAATACTCCCTAGAATATGCCAGGAATATCCTTGATTTATGTGAAATCTTGCTTGTAGTTCTAGTCCTCATTCCATGCATCACGTTCTAGTGATGACCTCCTCCTCTAACACATTCAAATGGCATGGTTTATATAATTTGCGCCAGGCAGACGTACCAAGTCCCACCTGTCAAAAATAGAAATAAGAAATGTTAAATATAACATCAAGAAATATCCAGATTTAATTTGTCCTTGAATTAAATTGGAAATAAAATTGTAATTGCACATCTCATGACAACTTGTATTAGTTAACTAATTTAATTTGACTTAGTTGGATCGATTAATTTGAGTTGAGAGTCTAACTAGAGTCATGTAGAGTGTCTGCTACATTATAGGAGCCCTGGTTGAGTTATTTTGAGTTATAATTAATTAATTGAGTCTAACTGAGTTAAAGTCAATTAAACTAGTTCCAACTGTTGGAGGAACTAGTGGGAGGTCTAGTAGCGTGGTGTTACACGTAGTCGAGTGTGGTGCTTCCTAAAGTGCAGTGCAGTGTTGCCTGAAGCATAGTGTGGTGTTGCCCGAAGTGCAGTGTGGTGATCCCTGAAGTGGAGTGTGGTGCTGCCTACAATAAATAACTCATGCATGTCAGATTTGAGAAAGACCCAATTGTGATTGGAGTTTGGGGACAATGTACTAGCAATTGTGTAATCATCTGAATTATACAAGTGGTGCATGTAGTCAAAGGAAGAGCTTAAAGGAACTGCGTAATCCAATGGAGGAAAATTTCTATTGAATAAGGGCATAATTCCTCATTGAACAACTCAAGGGTGTAGGAGCTTGGAAGGCTAGGAAATTGGCTAAGTGTTGGCCAGAGTCAACCTAGGAAGTAGTGAGATAGATAGAGATAGTGCAAAGTTTTCTCGGGCTTGAGAAAAGCATTGTAATCTTCCCATATTTTCTAACTAATGCAATATATGGATAGCAGGGGTTTTAAGTTGTGGTTTTCCATAGGAAATCATTGTGTAATGTGTTGATTGAATTATTTCTCTTATATACTTCATGATTTCGTGATTGTTTAATTATTTCCACTGATGAGTAGATTAGATTCAAGTATATTGTTTTAGAATATTACAATTAGCAGTTTGAATCTACAAGGAATTTCCACATGGTATCAGAGCTGAAATCACACTAGAAGAAAAGAATTCAAAGTTTTCCTTACAGATTGATGGAGCTCTAGTTCAGGGAAGATCCAGAAGACCCTATGTGCATACTTCTTAATGGAGCTAAACGACTGCTAGTGGGAAAATCAATGACCCAATGTTTAGTGACATAAAAAGGAGCTATGATCATTGATATTGGTAGATTGAGAAGAAATGAGATTTCCCATAGGGAGATAAAAAATCAAAGGGAGAAACCCTATGGAAGCTAGTACTTTAGTATCTGGGGAGATCAAACTCATTATTTCAGTTGTTTGCAGTGACAGTGTGGAAGCAGCAACAAAGCAGTAGCAACAACATGAGTAGATCAGATTTAGCTCATGCATGCGAAGCCTTCAGGAGCAAGGCAAAGACAAGAGATTTGGTGGTTGAGAGGGAGCATGTTAGACCTCTCAACATGCAACCTCAAAAGAAGCCTTAGGAAGTTGTGGAGTAGCCACAAATGGAGAAGCAGACAGGGGGAAGAGTGGAGGCATGCACTCAAGAAGAGACCTCCAGTAGGAGGAGATTTCAATCCAAGTGGGCAGAGGAAGCTCATGCAACCATACCTCCAGGTGTGAGGTGGGGCGATGTGAAACCTTAGTCCAAGATTTTCAAAATTTGGGTAGGGTCTATTGAGGTGTGTTTTGTCTCATGGATCATTACCTCTCTATAGGGGCCCATTGTATTCAGTAGCAGGAGGATCAATGTTAGTTAGATACCGAGGAGTGCAGAGCAGTGTTGAAAGTAGAGCAAGAGGTTCAACATGAGAGTCAACAACAACACAGTTTTCCCAGTAGACAATTGAAGACACAATTGATTCAATTTATTTTGTTTGGATGCTTTTTTTGGTTGCAGATGTTGCAGTAGAAACAACAACAATGACAATAGTTGTATGCAAAACATTCCAAAGGTAATAGATTGGGATATATGTGAATCCTTTTCTTGTTGAGAGGGAATGTTGAAAATAGAAATAAGAAATGTAAAACATAACATAAAGAAAGATTTCGATTTTATTTGTCCTTGAATTAAATTGGGAATAAAATTGTAATTCCACATATCATGACAACTTGTATTAGCTAACTAAGTTAATTTAACTTAGTTGGCTCAATTAATTCGAGTTGAGAGTATAACTAGAGTCATGTAGAGTGTCTCCTACATTATAGGAGCTCAGGTTGAGTTATTTTAAGTTGTAATTAATTAATTCATTCTAACTAAGTTAAAGTTAGCTAAACTAGTTCCAATTGTTGGAGGAACTAGTGGGAGGTCTAATAGTGTGGTGTTTCTTGTAGTTGAGTGTGGTGCTACCTGAAGTGCAGTGTGGTGCGGTCTGAAGTGGAGTGTGGTGTTGCTACAATGATCAACTAGTTAACTGATGATTCACTCATAAATAAATCATGCATTTTAGGTCTGAGAAAGACCCAGTTGAGATTGGAGTTCAGGGATAGTGTCCTATCAATGGTATAATCATCTGAATAGTATAGGTGGTGCATGTAGTCAGAGGAAGAGATTAAAGGAACTGTGCAATCCAATGGAGGAAAATTTCTATTAAATAAGGGCCTAATTCCTCATTTAACATCGCAAAGAAGTGGGATATTGGAAGGCTAGGAAACTAGATAAGTGTTGGCCAAAGTTAGCCTAGGAAGCAGTGAGATAGATAGAGATAGTGCAGAGGTTGCTCAGGATTGAGCAAAGCATTGTAATATTCTCATATTTACTTACTAATGCAATATACAGATAATAGGGGCTTTTAATTGCGGCTTTCCCCAAGAAATCATTATGTAATGTGTTGATTGAATTCTTTCTCTTGTATGCTTCGTGATTTGATGATCGTTTAATTTTTTATGTTGATAAGTAGAGTATATTCAAGTCTATTGTTTTAGCATATTACAATTAGAAATTTAAATCTACAAGGAATTTCTACACCACCCACGTGGTCTGTTGGAAAGTGGAATTGTATGTTTTGGGGGTGATTCAGGGTTAAGCTTTGTAGACTCCCTATTTGGGCATGTGTTATAACAAACAGTTGTTTTAATGTTGAGATTCGTTCTAACACTATTGAATTTTGTTTCACCCCAACTAATTGTGTTGAATTCCAATATTAATAAATCCACTAACTTTAGCTAGAAACTCCTCATATGCCTATTGGTTGGTTGGCCCATTTGGCTACCAACTAGGTGACACATGGCACCATTTCATTGGCCCACATGGTGTGATATAGTTAAAATACTGAGAGGGAGGGTGGGGAGGTGAATTAATATTTTTATTTCACTTTAACCTTCACTTTCAAATTCATAATTCTGTATGCTACTATTATTCATACAACTCGCATGTGTATGCGACTTCAATGAATCAAAACTGTGTATGTGCAGATTACTATTTTTTCACAGATTCCATCAGTGATTTAACTTAACCAGTGCATCAATATTTCATTAGTCAGTATGTATACAATAAAGAGAAAATATATCACAACACCTAAGAAACACAACAACACATAAGAACATCGGGATTTTAGGTGGAAACCCAATGTGGGAGAAAACCACCACTGTTGTCATCTTTGTCTTATTCTTTTATTATAAATAAAATTACATTATGGTATTATACTTGCATAGAATATTACCAGCACGTAGGCACCCACCTACACGAGGCTTTAACCTACACTCATTCTCTATCACCCGCTAGAAGGCAGCTACAACCCCCTAATCTCATTTACCCACTCCTACTGGAAGGTAGATCCTGCTCTCTCACTAAAGGCTCCAACCCTTAACACCACGTGGACAATGTTTCATAATTTTTCATGCTAGATCCACCTGTCTCAAATACACATCAAAACATGTTGGCCACCTTCCATCATATTTTTAAATTGGACCCATACACAACATTATGCTCAATACCAATTAACCATTCTGAAACCATCCAATGAATACTGTTCAAATCAACCAATCACAGATCAACCCAGGATACTAACTAATCACTGATCAAACCAAAACCAATCAAACAATCATACTGATAGCCACATTTGTATCTGCACAAAACTAATCTCAGTCATTACAAAGCCTGATCAAATTCACCTCAAAATATATAGGCGATAATTCTGAAGCATATCTGGGTATATACAGGCTTCTTTTGCATAAAACCTACATACACATATTAAGTCACTGAATCACTGAACCATTGAATCACTGAGTACATAACCAATCACATGTCACTAAATCAAATACTGAACCACTGCAATAACCGATCACAAATATACCAATACTGAATCACTAAAAACTCAGTCACTGGTTAATATACCAAGCCATAATCAAAACAATCCAATCCATACTATCAAATATAGACTATTTTTACAAAGACATCATTGATGAACAAAAACAAATAGAACAGACGTCATCAACTCTTATCACCAAGCGGTAATTCAAACCCTAGAATATATACGAATATTCAATTGACCGAATCTTCATATCTACTCGCTTATCATGTATAATACCCGTGTATATCTTTCAAAATATTGAATACAAAGACCCAAATCAAGAAGCAAACAAATTACTTCATAATATATACGTGAATACTGCGATGCATATCCACGTATGTACGCAACTATCTAGAAGCACAATTGCATACAAATTTTAAATTACTGAACCATACCATTAATGAAAACACAACCCATGTAAAATACATATATTTTCTCACATACAGACAGAAAATCAAAGATATCAACAAACATATTCAAAACATAGCACCATTATAACCACAGATCTAGCATTGTTAGCTACACAACCATAAATAGATCATTAGTACTCAATGAATTTTCAAATCTCTCAGATATGAGCCTTCTCCTTTCTCCCTAGTGCCAACCTATTACAAATCAGATCATAAATGGATAATCCATCCAATACACACTTAGCTCCTTGATCACCATCTCCTTATATAGTTTTTCCCTTTGTTAATACCATCGGCAAATCCTTTATTAAAGTTGTTCGTAATTGTAGATGAGATCAAATAGATGTTGCCACCACAATACTATGGGAAATTACCATGGTAAAGGATCCTGGTTTTTATTTTCCATGGGTATGATTCACATACATGACTTTTGTTCACAAAACCTACATATGTATGTGAATCGTCTTCACAGGGACCATGATTTCCATGGATTTTGTGACTTAGCTATCAATTCTCTCTTATAGCCTTTGTAATATCTATACCAATATTCCTATTATCTGCATTAGTTCCATAGCCATCATATTATAAACAAGTTGACATTAAGGAAATATTTGATAAGCATGTTTCCATCAAGGACAAAACATTAGCCATAATGCCAACAATCTCCCCCTTTGGACTTGATGGAAACCACCTACAAGCACCAATTATTCTCTCCTGCTTTGACATCAAGGGAAAAGGGTTGAACTAGGCTGAAATAAATACTCCCCTTTGTAGATCTCAACACTATAAGTTTGATCTTTTGTTATGAATTTTGAAATTTGAATACTAACCATGCTCCTCTTGAGCATATGTTGAACCTTCTATAGATATGAAATATAAGTACAAGGCTTTATGGCTCAAGCATATATGACCTCTCTTATAATCAATGGCTCTATTATCAATCACCCAACATCATGGGGTTACATATTGGACCAAAAATTTACATCAGTCACCCAAAATAATGGGGTTACATATAGGACATGGCTTGATCCTAATAGCCCATACATGACTGAATTTTATGATACTTACAACATGGGTATTTTCACAACCTTTACATCAAGGGACATACATGACATCCATAACCATAAACAAAGATTTCAAGGATGAAGTGATACTCATCAGAAATCACCATGCTCCAAGAATATAGGACATTGTAGCATAATCATGTGGTCAAATATGCAATATATCCAAGATCCAAGCAATTGTAGCAGCAACATAAGATTGTTCAATAACGCTTTGTTAGCAAAATTTCTCCATATATAGGAAGACCTGCTATCCTCAAGAAACAAAGTCATATCAATTGCTTGAACTACATTTGTGAAAGAAAAGAGGACTTCCATCATCACAAGCCATTAATTAGCAATACACATGTTCCTTATTAAGTGTATCAAGATTTAAGATGAAGACACCATTAGTAGTTTCACCAAATACAACTCAAGAAACATATATGAATCATCCATAACTTCACCACATGCAAGCCAAGCATCATTGATAACCCATGTTATAGTGATAGTAGCACATATAATTTCTTGTAGTGAGTAAAGAAATAAGATTGATGACAACAACAATAACCATAAACTCATCATATATGACATCATGCTAAGGAGCGCTCAGGAGACCATAATGCCAACAATGCACTATTAGAAGAATATAAGATGCTCCCACTGAACATGTGCCAATTATGATCACATTATATCCTCATCATCATCCAACAAAAAGATAAATAATCAGTAGTAGTAAGACTTTGCAAGTCATCATGAACCAATACTCGAACCAATACTCTTTCACATATTCTAAAACTTGCATAAAGATACTATCAACAAACTGCAGCAAACCAATGTCAGAGCCAAAATGCCAATAATCAACTGATGGAAACACATGAGGAGCTCTCCCTAAATTTGTGCTACTCCTTTTTCACTACAAAGAAGCATATGCAAGTGTATAATTCATTATCCACATATAAACATGATTGTCATTCATAAGAACCACGTATAGAATGTAAAATATTGATTTTCATAGCCGCAACTCCCCTTGAACATGTCATGTCTATTCCTTTTGATATTCTCTTCATCAAATGAAAAATTAGTAATATAAACATCACCAAAAACATATGAAATCATCATCAAGGTACACATGCATAGCTCCCCATGAGATCATACACGACTGATCCTATGGACCTCATAATCATCACCTATTTTCCATGAGGTTGTATACCTCACATTTACTTCTACAATATCTATTAGATGTATGCATTAAGTACAATAGGGACTTTGCTTCATTTGTGAAGACATTGAATGGGTATAAAGACTACGAAAATGCGTCTGTGCCTGTCAATACAAACTTTGAATGGGCAGAGAGTCGACGAAAATGCTTTTGTCACTGTCATTACAACTTTAGCTGAAGTAATTTTTTTTATTATTTATTTATTTTTTATATATAGTTAATTTTTGTATTTAGGTTTTCGTGATTCATAGTGAATTAAGTAAATTCTTTCGGTAGAAATCACATAAAAAAAAATTTGACATACACTTTTTAAACCGACAAGTGTCCTGATGATGAACCACTTGTTGGTTTGAAACGTGTGGCCAAAAAATTCTCAAATGTGAATTCTACCAAAATACTTTGCTAATATAGTTAACTGTTTAATTTGTTTTTTAATAGATTTAATATTTTGAAAACACAATAAAAATATTTAAATTATGTAAATTTAATTACTTAAAATTAATATTTTTTCGATTTTTAATTAAATTTCAGATAAAATAACAAAAAATATCCACACAAAAAAACCCAAAAAAATCATTTTTTAAACTATTACATTATTTTTCACTAGGACATTTTCTACATACCAATGTAAGAATTTTATTTAATTGCAGAATTTAGTGGATGACGATCGGTTGATTTTTTTTTTTTTTTAGTCTTACATTAATTCTCAAGGGAACATGCATTGTCTTTTAATAAATTTAAAAAAGTAGATTCGTGCCACATGGCTCCTACTCACCAATTTCCTAGAGATTTGAGATTATTCCAATTCTAATAAGTTCCTCATTATTATTTATAACATTCATTTATATAAAACAAATTAAATTTATTTGGCTCTTACTCACCAATTTCCTAGAGATTTGAGATTATTCCAATTCTAATAAGTTCCTCATTATTATTTATAACATTCATTTATATAAAACAAATTAAATTTATTTAGCAAAATGGTCTATTACTTTTAATAAATCTAAAAAATTAGATTCGTGCCACTTGGCTCCATACCCATAAATATCCTAGGGATTTGAGATTATTCCAATTCTAATAAGTTTTGTCCATGATAAGATCATCATTATTATTTATAACAGTAATTTATAATTACTTTTTTTTTTAAGTTAAAGTTGACCCATAACCTTTTTATATATGGTTAATTAGGTAAATGTGTGCATTAGTAAGACATTCTTCATGTTGCAATAATTTTTTTGTTTATATTTATAAATTGTTCACCTATATCAACCACATTAATATTTTTAATTGTGGTTGTACTAGTCTTAAATTAATTTTTAGAACTTAAATATTAAGTCAATTTCAAAAATGAAATGAAAATAAAGTAAATTTATTGCATGTTAACTTTTCATATTTGAGCCACCCTAGATGTTGGTTGGCCACCAATTACATGTCTTTGTTCTTCATTATTCAATAAGACGATATGATTTTGGTAAAATTATAATGATTTATCGTTTATATTGTATTTTGAAATGTAAAGATAAATTCAATGTTTTGAAATTGTGACTTTGTATATTTTCTCATAAATTTCATCCAAATTCGAAAGGGATTTGTTCACATCTTAACTTTAAACTATTTAATTTGCATAATAATGTATCAAAAGTTTTACAAAATATTAAAATCAAATTATAAATGGCCGAAAAATACAAATTATAATCTCAATATAATATAGAAAAATCAACAAAATATATTTTATTACCTTCGTAAGCTTTCCGGACACAGATATGCCCAGAATTGATTTTTCTATTTCTTCTAATATACCATAATAGAAATGACCAAGAAGCTTCCCACAACGGTGGAAGTAAGTGTGATGAATATAAAATAGACCATAAAGTAACTAAGCATCTATGATAAAATAATAATAAAATGAAAACAAATTAATTTATTAAAACTTTTTTAAATTATGATTTTATAGAAATGACCAAGAAGCTTCCCACAACGGTGGAGGTAAGTGTGATGAATATAGAAGAGACCATAAAGTAACTAAGCATCTATGATAAAATAGTAATGAAATGAAAACAGATTAACTTATTAAAACTTTTTTAAATTATGATTTTTTTTATTTTTTCTTTTCTAAATTAAAAGACTAGGTTGCCAACTTGATTCATTAAACTATGATCTTTTTATCTTAAGAAATTAAGAAATTAAAAAATTTGAACCAAAATTGAAACATTCATTAACATACATATTGATAGTTTCACAATCGAATTTTAATAACCTCATATTTTGTTAAATTTATAAGGATATAGGTGGGGGAAGCATGATAGGAAAATCTAGCCTTTAATATTGCATGGGTGTTGGGGTGGGGGGAAGACATTGTGGAAATATAATCTCTCATAACTTATGAGGGTGGGAGTGGGAGGAGTTATTAGAGAAATTTTAATATTAGAGAAATAAAAAATTTAATACCCTATCTCAGTGAACATGCGGGGGGAGTTATTAAGTAAATATTATCCTTATGAGGATGATGGTGGGGGTTGTGATTGTTGCCCTAGTATCTACCCCTACCTTATGGGGGCAGAAGGAGATATTAGGTAAATCTAATCTCCCTTACCCTTTTGGATTTAAGGTGGCGAAGACCTATTAAGGAAATATAATCCATATGAGGGTGGGGGAGGGAGTGGATATTAGGGAAATCCTCATAAAATTTACTTAATATCTTTTCTCCATCCCAATTCTCATAGAGTGGGCATTACGTTTTCTACAATATCTTCCTATAATCTCAATCCTCATAAAAGAAGATAATAACAAATATTTATAAGATTTCCATAATGTATTCCCCCACCATACTCTTATAGGATAGGTAATAATTCTTCTCTAATATCTTCCCCTCATATGGGGGTGGGGTCTGCAGGGATAAATTTTAGAAATATTAATACCTAGAGTAGAGTATATGAGGGTGGGGGTGAGATATTTTGGAAATATTAATACCCAATGTATATAAATATGAGGGTGGGAGGGGATATATTAATGAAATTTTATAAGAGGGTGGGTGTGAAAGGGAGATATTGAGGAAATCTTACTAGCCTATTTGCAACTAAGGGTGGAGTGGAGATATTAATGAATTCTTATATGGGGGTGGGGAGATATTATGAAAACTTTATTCAAGTTCCCTTAATTTTAGCCTCATCGTATATTAGGGTGAGGGTGGATATTAGTAAAACCTTAGTTAAATTTCTCTAATTTCTACCCCCGTTGCCTCACCCCCAACTTATATTATGGTGGTGAGGGGATATTAGAAAAATCTTATGAAGGTTTTCTTAATATCTCCCTCCCACCCTCACAAAAAATACGAGTGAGAGTATGGGATAAATATTTGAGAAAAATTATTAAGATTTCTCTAATATCTACCTCCAACCTCCACCCTCATATAAAGGAGTAAGGGAGTAGGGAGAGATATTAGAGAAATATTATTAAAGTTCCTGATACAAGGGGGATTTCAAGGCAAATATTAGGAAAATTTGATTAATATTAACCCAATATTTCTTCGTTATACCTACCCTAATAGAGTTGGTATTGATATTTCCTCAATATCTCTCATCCACTACTACCATTATATAAAGAGAAAATATTTAAAATTCTTAAAGTTCCATATGTGAAAGTGGAAAATTAAAAATAATAATAAACGTACAAAAGTATTAGTAAAATATTAAAGAAATTAAAGATTTTGTTTAGTATCTTGTGACCCACCCACATGCACATATAAATAAGATTTTCTTTAATGTGAATAAGAAGATATTTAGCCCCAAGGGTTAGCACAATCGGTCAAGTCGAGGCCTCGCCAATGGGAGGTCACAGGGTCGAAACCCGAAAGCTCTTGGGGTTAGGTCTGGTGTGACCGAGGGGTGGACCCCCTTCGGGTGGGGTCCACCTAGATTTCTCGAACCTGGATGTAGCGGACTCACTGACCAGGGTTCGCGAACCAGCTGGAAAAAAAAAAAAAAAGAGAAGAATAAGAAGATATTTATAAAATATTCATGTATTTAAAATCTCCATATAGATGGACAAAGATATAAGGGTACGTCAAATCTCACGTATATGTGTAAAAAAAAATATCGTGATGGGATTGTAAATAACTTAAATAACATTCAACTATCCCATTTAGTTGGTATATATTTAGAAAAAACTATGGTCATGAGATTGGTCCAAAGATTCCATATGGCACGTCCATATTTAAAATAATTATATCAATTAAATATTTTTATTATTTAATTTACAAAGGAATAGAGAGTCAACAAAGGTGATCATCTATTACAAACATAAAGTAAGAGGTAGAATGTGAATTCTTTCTATTGTGGCATTGGAATAGTTCCAGAGATTTCCCATGTAAGAAGGGATCTTTATAATAATATCAACTCCAAGAAGACAAGCAGACAAACATGGACAAAAGTTGGAGATTTTGTATGTGAAACACATGTTTAAAATAATATAAACTCCAACTAAATAAAATAATTAGTGTAATAGGTTCAACGTGAACTTCAATGAATAATATCAAAGGTATCATATACTCAAAGTGATTGCTACAAGGTAGTCTCACTGTTATAGTTTTGGTGTTTTTCAAATATGGGTGAGTTAAAAAACGAAAAATTATAATTTTGTAAATTATTACATTTAAAGTGTTTTTCTATGGAGTTAGTTGGAAAAACAATGTTTACTTAGCCAATTTCTGGGCTTTCTTTTCATCTTCCTCTATTCTGTTAAAACTTGATATGTCGAAATCTTTGTATATCGTCAGATCTCTGGAGAAGCCCTTTGTGCGGGGTAGAAAGCTAGCCATGGTGGCAACAGGTGGGGTAATGAATTTGCAAACATTTTTGTTAGGTATGTGGATTTAGTGAAAGTAGAAGCCATGGGGAATTTGATAGATGGGCACACAACGAAGGAAGAGGAGGGTGGTGATTTGAGAGAGGAATGCAGTGTTGCTAATGTTTATGGTGATCTGGAGGTCGGGTGTCTTTGTTACCTAGCACTGCATGCCCTACAACACCGCGGGAAAGAAGGGGCTAGTATAGTGTCAGCGGATAACAGGTCCTTGAAGGCCATGACTGGATTGAGTCTTGTCTGAGAGGTCTTTAATGAAAAGAATCTCTATCAGTTGAGCGATGCCTCGACCATTGGCCATGTGAGGTATGCCACAATCAAGACCTCTGTGGCAAGAAATGTGCAATCATTCGTGGCAAGAAACGTGCAGTTGTTGGTGGCAAGCTATAGGTTGGGTATGTTGGCATTGCCCACAATGGGAATCTTCTTATTTATAAGTAGCTCATAGGTAGGCTTGAGGACGAGGGCCCAATCTTTAATACTAGCTCTGATACCGAAGTTATGTTGCATCTTATTGCACAGTCAAAGGTAGATTATTTTATTTTATGGTTGGTTGAGGCCATGGAGCAGCTGGAGGGCACTTTTTCTTTGCTTCTTCGAAATGAAGCTTGTTTGTGAATTTAATCTCTAATAAAGATTATGCAAAAGATGACCATGATTATGTGGCAAAATCTAAGCATGTCATTGAACAAATGCAACCAGTGCATGTAAGAGTACAAGTGCATCTTGAAGACAACAAAGAAAGGTATGAATTAGTGCATGGAAAGCATTGAATTGCTTATGATTTCCAGGTGGAAAATCAAGTTTGGGTTCATCAAGGAGGGACTTCAAGGTGAAGTTTGTTTGAGCAAAAGAAATATGATTTTGGAGAAAACGTTCAGATTCCATCCATCAAAGTTTTTGTTTTATTTTGTTTGTTTGTTTATTTGGTTTTTTTATGAATTTATAAGAGAATTGCAGGAAGCCACAATTCTTGTCAGGAAGATAAGGACTTCACGCAGCAGGAAGGTGGAGATTGGAGCTCAAAGGCACCAATTCAAACAGAACAAGAAGGATAGAGAACGGGAAAGTTAATGAGTTCTTTCCTCACTTATTTGTTGATTGAAAAATAGAGTTTTGGAAGTCGAAAAGTTCCTATTGGGGAGGTATGATCCAGAGATACAAAATAGGCTAAAAAATGAAAGTGCTCGGAATCTCCCAAAACTAACGTCAAGTCGTAGTTTTTGTTGTCCTGACTCCAATGTTTCTTAAATTGCCTCAATCCAACGTGTATGAAGAGGTTATGATGTTCTGAAGTTTTTTATCACTAGCTAAAATGTCAACAACACGGTTGACTGGGCTGCTCACTGGGTAGTCCGTACTCATGCGCTGACTGTGCAGAGTACAGTTGGCAGCAAACCAATCAAGTATTGACATGTGGCATGTCCATACAAGTGCATTTAACGTAGTGTGGTTGATTTTTACATTCTGAAATGGCCCAATCAAAAACTTCCATGTAGCCCAATCAAAAAAATGCCACATGGCAACCCAAAATTAGTCAAAAATATTTATAATAAGCCCAAAACCTCAACAAAATTTGATACTTCAACCAACAATACAACTCCACCACCACCGCACTATAGAATTAGTTCAACGATACTATACAATTAATTCTTAACTTATAGTCATGAGTTATTTTTAATCCACCACCACACTATACAATTGGTTCAACAACACTATACAATTGGTTGTTAACTTATAATCACGAGTTATATTTAATATCATGTTTTTCAACATTGAGTAGAGAGAATTACGTCAACCAAAAAACATCTTATGTTATGGATCCAAAATCATTATATTATTATATTTTAATTATAAAAAATTAAAATATAGAATAATTAATTTACATTAATAAATGCAATTTAAATTTTATAAAGGATATATATATATATAATTTAATATTTTAAGCGAACATTATC
This sequence comes from Pinus tabuliformis, assembly GCA_031772625.1. NCBI lineage: Eukaryota > Viridiplantae > Streptophyta > Pinopsida > Pinales > Pinaceae > Pinus > Pinus tabuliformis. Next base: position 1,869,590,369 of record CM062818.1, read on the forward strand.
CTCCTACAACATTTCTCTAACAACTCTCCCTAACCCTAAGTGTTCATATGTTAGGTCCACTGCAACATCGGGATTCAGATTATGTTTTATTTATAAAATACAAAGGAACAACGGTCCACTACCACTCCTAAGTTTGTGGGATTAACATTGAGAAGTTTACATGCAGTTGATTGCATATTGATTAGAAGTTGACAGTTGCGCTAAGCCTTGAATAGGATGTTGATGATCAGTGCTGTTTGTTTGTTTTCGTGCCTGAAACTTGGCCACTACAATACCGTCTGTTCTCCTATAACATTGTTTGCATTCTGTCAATTCTGATAAGATGTACGTGGAAATTAGCCTTACATTTTCTTTCCTTGTCGATGGTACCGACAATGTTGAAACTTGAAAGAATATGGCGTCCTTCCTTAAAAATTAAAATATAAAATAATTAATATCCATGGCCGGTCATTGCCGTACATTTTCTTTCCTTGTCGATGGTACCGACAATGTTGAAACTTCACAGAATATGGCGTCCTTCCTTTCTACATCGTCCAGAATATGGCGTCCTTCCTTTATAAAAAATTAAAATATAAAATAATTAATTTACATTAATAAATGCAATTCCCGCCTTGGTACAAGGCGTCCTTCCTTTCTACATAGTCCCGCCTTCGTACGTCATTTACCTTTTTTTTTCCATCGCTGAACTTGCGCGTGCAGATTATTAGTCACTGATTGTGGTAGTATGCTTTTCTGAAACAAAAGGACAGACCTGTCATGATTTCATGGGATGATTTCAAGATTCTTTCTTAATTGCAGAGTAATTTGCTTAAGTGGCCGACCGGTAGATTGGATATTTCAAATTCCAATCCATTCCTTACTATGTACCATTGATTTGATTTGACGGGAAGTGGAAGAAACGCCGGCTATGGAACGCAATAGCGAGTCTACAAGAAGATGACGAAACAAATCCGAATAGGACTTCTAGTAAAGTTCTTTAATCTTTATTATAACATTAATATTTAAAAAAATAAACATATGTAATTATGTATTATTTTATTTTAATAATGATTTTATTTTAAAAATAAATATTTATTTTTTAACTATATATAAAATGTTAATAAATATTTAAATACACATCATATTTTTACATTCAATTAATCCATTATTTTCTTAAGATCTTATAACTAAATTTTAGTATCTAATGAAAGTTAAATCATTATGTTCATTGTTATTAAGAACCTAGTTTTAAAATAAAGCAATTTACTGAGTAAAAGGTATTGATATTAAGATACATATTATATGACTTTTTAAAGAAAATATATCATGATGGTGCCCTTCATGATGGTTGAGGTTAGGATTTTCCCTTAGTTAAATGTGTTGCATCCTCCCCAACCATCTAATGCACTCACAACTACGTTAAGTTTTGAAGTCCTCTATTATTGTCCTCCTCAATTAGCTGATGCACTCATAATCGTCATAACCTTGTAAATTTATGGCATCCTCTGTCCCTGTGGCCTCTATTGGGCTCATAGCAGTCACAGTGCTCAAAGTTTCCTCGTTTCTCTCAAAATTGCACGCAATCCAATGACTAAGTCTCTCTCTTCAACTGCGCACTCCATAGTCACAATAGGCAAGTCTACCTCACTATGTCACTGTCTCCCTCAACCACGTAGTCTTTCTTCTTAATTCTCCAATCACTGCGCATTGCGCAATCCAGTGGCTGAGTCTCTCTCTTGAACCGCGCACTCCATAGTCACAATGGGCAAGTCTACCTCACTGTGTCACTTTCTCCCTCAACCACGCAGTCTTTCTTCTTAATTCTCCAATCGCCGCGCATTGCGCAGTCCCAGTCATCAGTCTCTCACCCCTTCCTCCAAGAGCTATGCATAGAGAAATCCCTAAGCCTCCTCCTCTATCCAACACGTAGTCTCAAGTTTGATCAGTGAATTGCAAGAAGAAAGTTAGACTAGGAGATTTAACAACTAATGTCGTCTTGTCATGAGTGAATTTCATCTGCAGGTACTGTATCTTGACATGATAGGATGATGCTCAAGAAGGATAACAAGGAGACCACGCAAGAAGACACTTCTAAAGCTGTAAAGACAAGATGATCATCAAACAAGAAGATGAAGGGACACTAGATCGAGATAGAGGATGAAAGATCAAGATCGCATAGGAGACTCCATATCTTCAAGCCTTTTGGAGGAGGAAGATGAAGAACATGCAACATCCACCATGAAGATACAAATATAGCAGCAATAAGAGAAGCTTGACATTGACACATCATCATAAAGTCCATGTCATCGGTGCCAAGTCATGTCTTATCTAAGTGTCATCTCAAGAGTCATATGAGTCATCATGTGCCACATCATTTGTGGACGTAATTATGTAATTTTCAAGAAAATGAGACTCAGAATCAACGTCCAAGGTATCACTAATCCTATTGAGCTAAAGGAACGACCACAATATGAAGGATTAGGTTATGTTCACAGAGAAATTGGAGAGTGCTCTAAAATTGTGGAGGCAAATAAATCATCAATTGATGGTATGTCATGCCATGATGGTGGTGATAATGGTAAATTGTCTCCAAAGAGAGATGAATGTTCTAAGGGACATGAAAAGTCCATTTCTTCTCGTTAGAGTCACAACCCAAAGGACAAGTATAAGTGTCGTGGGAATTTTAAAAATGTTGGTGATTTTGATTATTTATGGGACAAGATTCCTTGCACATTTTGTGATGCACCTGACCATTGTGTCGCTGATCATTAGCACAGTAAGGTGATGGTCCAAATAATGGATCAAATCCTTGGGACAAAGCATGACAAATATCTCCCTATTATGAAGACTTCCTTATCGATGGGCAAGCGAAAGCATTTTTGTACCCATTATAGCATGAATGGGCATCAAATTGAAAAGTGTTGGAAACTCCATCTGGAGCTTCATCCTAAGAAGGAAAAAGAGGTCATGTGGTCCTTTGTAAGGAAAGATACAGGTGGAAAAATGGAAACTGATGTAGTTCCTAAAGAAACCTTCAAAAATTGATATCTTATCAGGTTAAGCTTCAGGCTACCATAGGACCAAATCTTAATCTTTCACAGGGTTGAGCCTCAGGATTTCCACAAAGTTGAATCTCATATTTTCATGTGAGGGCTTCACTCAATGAACCTTTGACATATCACGTGCGTTCATGGCATATTAAACAATACCCTTAATTTGACTACATATTGGAAAATGCCTCTAAAAATCACATTATTTAACCCCCTACCAATATAAAACCAATACACCTTCCGAATTAAAAATCCCCTACTTTCACTAGATATTGTAAGTGTCCATTTTTTCATTACCATTTTTTATACCCCTTTATATTTTTACATTAACTTTGGACTCCATTTTTTATACCTGTCAATATAAAAACCCTCTACCCCTATATATCTCCCAATATATTGCCCCAAGAGTTAGCTCAATCGGTCAAAAACAGTGCCTCGCCAATCGGGAGGTCACAGGGTCAAATCCCGAAAGCTCTTGGGGTCAGGTCAGTATAGGCCGAGGGGTGTGCTCCCCTTCGGGGTCGAGCGCCCAGTTATTTCGTGGACGTAGCGGCTGCCCATTGACCATGGGTATCCGTGAACCACATGTGAAAAAAAAAAAAAAAAAAAAAAAAAAAAAAAAATCTCCCAATATATTATGTCATTTTTTCCTAAATAAATATTCCCCAATATGAACCCATGTGGTATGGTATTGCTCCCTTAGTGAAGCCCCCATGTATTTTCATAGGGATGAGCCTCAGGCTTGCCACAAGGTTGAATTTATGCTTATTACAGGATCAAAATGCATATGCCTTAAGGGTGAAATACGGCTTACTACAGGGATGAAAAACATAGGCCTTGGGGTCAAAATTTTCTAAGGAAAAGATGTTGAGTTTCTTCCATGCTTTCTTAAGTGAAATTAACCGTGAAATTAACCGTTACCAAGCTCCATAAAGCAATAATCTTAAAAAAACAAACAAACAAACAAAACAAAACTTTTAAAGATGACTTCCTTCAAGGCTTGTTTTATTCCTTGGTTCATGAGATATGAACCTCTTCTTTTGTTTCTCAAGCAATTCTTAATTCACTAGTTGTACTTAGATGAATTTCTTGACTAAGGCCATAGAAATTCAATTTTTATCTTGAAAAAATCAAATCTCCTCAACCAAGACAAGTTATGGGGTGAGTTACACCTTTTTGAAAAGGTCTTGAGATTATATTCTTTAGCATGATAACCTTTGACATCAATAACAATTATTTTCTCAACAATTTGATGTTCCAAATGAAAGTTATGGTAACTTTCCAAATACTTGTTGATTTTTGGCATCTTCCCAAGAGAAAAATTTCATAGCTTTCCACATGTCCAATTATTCAAATATAGTTCTAAAAATTATTCATATACTTTCTTATGTTTCCTTAGATCTCTAAAATTTTCACAATATGAGGTATCACTGAAATTTCTATAGTGAAAATGTCAAACTCGTTTAGAATTGATTTCAAGATCCTTCTCACACTAAAAATTCCACAGTTTATATCTCCAAAAGTGTAGAAAACCAAACTTTGAAGTTTTAACTAGATGTTTCTCAAGATATTGCCTCAATGTGATCTAAATTTCACCATTTGAAATGTTCCAGATTTTTTTTTTAGTGAAAACACCGAAATGAATTGTTTGGAACTGATTTCAAGAGAATTCAGGAACCATAACTTCCTTAGAGAATATCTTCAGAATTATAGTGAAGAAATATCTATAATTTTAAATATATGATCCCTAATAGTTCTCCCCATTATGTTCAAAATTTCATCATTTGAAGTGACCCAAAATTTTGTTATGCTCTTGACCTACGAGAAGATACCAGAATACCAAATATGTGAAGAAATATACCTAGAACACAGAACAATAAGAAATAACAACATGTATTTTATTATTCAGAAAGGAAAGCAATGCTCACTTGCCCCTTCGAGGGGGCAACCTCCAATAGATTTGGGCTCAATTACAAAATAAGACACGACGCTCCTCAAGGGGAGTCTCTATCCTTCATATAGGATTCATACATACAATACCATGGGTCAGTACCATGGTTCTTATTAATACCATCTATCTAATACCATGGCCCATTTGCAACTAACGGTGGTCCCTTCTTTAAATGCGGGTCAACCACTTATAATTATTAATATGGGCTTTATTGACTCTTTAAATAACTATAACAATGACTCGACCCTATTACATAAATAAGGGGGTTAGGGTTGGACCCTAACATGCCCTCCACCATAAAAATAGCCTTGTCCTCAAGGCTGAAGCTGCGGAAACTGTTGAAGAACAGTGGCTGGTTCCCAGATCGCATCTTCTAGAGAGGTGTCTTTCAACTTAAGGAGGACTTCCTTGATCATGTGGTTGCGCAGGTGTCGTTCTCGCGTGTCAAGAACCTGTTCAGGTTGGAGCCGGATTGAACCTTCTTCATCCAATTCCGGTAGACTGGTTTGAATTCTGCAATGGTTCCCAACCACTTTTTTGAGGCATGAGACATGGAAGACGGGATGGATTTTTGCAGTGGGTAGCAAGGCTAGCTAGTAGGCTACTTCTCCAATGCGCTGACGTATTTGATACGGTCCGTAGAATTTTGGAGATAATTTCTGAAAACCCTTGTCTTTGAGTGATGTTTTCTTATACGGTGGCAGCCTCAAGAATCCTTGATCCCCTTCTTGAAATTTGCGCTCTAAATGATGTTGGTCTGCCTATTGCTTCATGCGATTTTTAGCTTGATGGAGATTCTCTTTGAGGTGGGCCAGCATGGTTGCACGGTTCTATAGGAGTTGATCCACTGCTTGTACCTTCGAGCATCCCTGGATATAAGAAGTAGGTGAAGGAGGGAGTTGACCATAAACTGCTTCATATGGAGTCATTTTGGTGGTGGCATGATAGTTAGTATTATACCACCATTTGGCTAGAGGTAACCACTGTACCCATAGATGTTGCTTTTCTGAAGTGAAACACCTGAGGTAGGTCTCCAGACATTTGTTGACTACTTCAGTTTGACCATCAGTTTGGGGATGATAGGAAGTATTGAGTTGTAGTTGGGTACCTTGTAGCCTGAAGAGTTCCTGCCAAAAGTTACTGGTGAAGATCGGGTCACGATCAGACACAATGGAAGTGGGCATGCCATGCAATTTGAAGATCTGGTCCATGAAATATTGAGCCACCGAAGCTGGTTTAAAAGGGTGGGGTAGCGCGCAAAAATGAACATACTTAGAAAGTCTATCCACAACCACCATGATGACTGACTTGTTGCCTGACTTCAGAAGACCCGTAATGAAATCCATAGAAACCTCTGTCCAGATTGAGGCAGGGATGGGAAATGGCTATAATGTGCTTGGGGATTTTATTGTTTCTCCTTTGTGGCACTGACACATCACACTCACCTACAAAAGTAAGAATGTCCTTTTTCATGCCTGTCCAAAAAAATGAATGTTGAGTGCGAGCATAAGTCTTCTGAAAGCTTGAATGGCCTGCAGTGGGAGATGAGTGCAACTATGCCAAAATGCGACTTTTAAGGGTGGATGCTGGTGATATCACTACTTTGTCCTTGTAGCGAAGAATCTCATCCTGCCAAGAGTAGCCCGCTGTGGAATTTGGATCTACCTGAAAATTATTAATGAGTTGGAAGAGCAAAGGATGTGAAAACCATTCCTTGCGAGTCTCTTCAATCCACTCTGGAATGGGAAGAGAGATTGCTAGCAGGGTGCTTTCCTCCTCAAATTGGCGTGATAAAGCATCTGCTACAACATTTTCTCTCCCTTTCTTGTAAATTATCTCATAATCATATCCCAACATTTTGGATAGCCATTTATTTTGTTGTGGCGAGGATAGGCATTGCTCCAAAAAATATTTAAGGCTTTGATGGTCTGTGTGGATTTGGAAACATCGGCATAATAAGTATGGTCGCCAGGTATCCACTGCATGTAAGATGGCCATCATCTCCTTCTCATAGGTAGATTGTCCCAGATTTGTCCCACTTAATTGTTGGCTAGTGAAGGCCAAGGGTTGACCTTCCTACATTAAGACAGCCCCAATACTCATACTTGAAGCATCACATTCAATCACAAAAGATTTGGTGAAGTCGGGTAATGCCAATACTGGAGTGGAACACATGGCATGTTTGAGAGCTATAAATGCTTGTTGCGCTTCATCATTCCAGAGGAATGAATTTTTCCTGAGAAGATGAGTGAGGGGTCTAGCAATGCGACCATAATTGCGGACAAATTTGCGATAGTAGCCGGTGAGACCCAAAAGTCCTCTCAAGCTCTTCAAGGTCTTTGGTTGAGGCCAATCCTGCATTGCTTGGATCTTTTTGGGATCCACCCTGACACCTTCACGCCCCACAATGTGGCCCAAATACTCAACTTCTTCCATGCCAAAAGAGCACTTAGACAATTTGACAAATAATTTATGCTTTCGTAGCAGTTGCAAGAGCAGATCTACATGCTGAAGATGCTTTTCCAAGGTGAGGCTGTAGATGAGGATGTCATAAAAAAAACAAGGACAAATTTTCTGAGATATGGTTTGAGCAGGTGATTCATGAGGCTCTGAAAAGTGGATGGGGCATTACAGAGACCAAATGGCATGACCAGGAATTCATAATGGCCTTCATGAGTTCGGAAAGCAGTCTTTGGAATGTCTACTTCTTTCATGCAAATTTGGTGATAGCTCGAGCAAAGATCGAGCTTAATAAAGAATTGAGCCCCATTTAGTTCATCTAGCAAATCATCAACAACTAGGATGGGAAATTTATCTTTGACCGTCAACTTGTTGAGGGCCCTGAAGTCTGGACACATACGCCATTCCCCATCTTTCTTGAGCACCATTACCACGGGTGATGAATAAGGACTAATGCTAGGATGAATGACACCGACTTCCAAGAGTTCCTTGATGATTTTTTCAATTTCATTCTTTTGGGTGAAAGGATATCTATATGGTTGCACATTTGGTGGTTGTGCCCCTGGGACCAAAGTAATGCTATGATCATGTTCCCCTCTCGAGGGTGGAAGCTCATGAGGCTTGTCAAAGACTTGCAGAAGGTTGTTTAAGACCTGTTGCATCTTAGGATGAATATGAAGAGAAGTGGGTTCGAAGGCCTGGATGGCATTAAATTGGCTATAACTCCATGGTGGCCCTTTTTTAACAATTTTTCCAACCTATGCGAGCTGATGATAAAAGGAGCACCTGTCTGGAGTTCGCGGAGGGTATGTGTGTGGTTATTCTGCTTGAAGCTCATATATAACTCCTGGAAATCCATGGTGATTGGGCCAAGTGTGCGGAGCCATTCAGCAACCAAGACAATGTCACACCCACCCATGTTGATGGAAAACATGTGGGTCTTTAGGTGATAATCCCCCATTTGAAGTTTGAAATTTTCACAGCGGCCTTCACATTTCATTGGCCCGCCATTAGCAATCTAGACCTGGAAATTAGAGACTGCTCTGACAAAATAATGCACTGCTTCAGTGACACTTTGATGGATAAAGTTATGCGTACTACCACTATCAATCAAGACTACTACAAGGTGATGCTTAAGAAAACCTCTGATTTTGAGAAATTCCTGCTAAAGCATGAAGCGAGATAACTGGTTCTTCAAGTGTAACTGGGAGCTCATTGTTAGGCTGGTTGTCCTCATCTTCCTCCTCTGGTCCCTCAAATGGTGAGGCTTCCTCAGATGAACTGTGATCAATAACATCAATTTGAAAGAATTTGGGTTCCTTGAATTTATGCCCCGGGGAGTATTTCTCATCACAGTAGTAACAAAATCCTTGCTTTCTTCTTTTTGCCATTTCCACTGGTGACACCTTTTGAACCTTAAGTGTTTGGGTAGTACTCGGAGCCTGGGTGGGGCATCCCTTGGCTATGAAATTTGGACGAGTCGACTAGGCCGCTAACATGCGTTCTACTTCACGAGCTATCTTGCAAGCTGCCAGCCATGAGACTGGGTGTTGTAGTTGGACGTGGGCTTGTATGGCATCTTTGAGACCACTGATAAAACATTCCAAGTAGAATTCATCTGCTAGACCTCTTGTGCGGAAGGCTAATGCTTCAAAGGCTTTAATATATTCTTGCACTGTGCCTGTCTGTCGGAGCTTAGTAAGACGACCCAAAAAGTTAGATTCATGGTCAAAGCGATCAGAAAGGGATTTTGAGAATATCTGCCAAGTCAGTGGCATTGCATAGCAGCATTGATGCCACTGCCACCATTGCCATCTTTCTTGGTCCAAGTACAGGCTTCCCACACTTAGCTTAGTCGCATCATCTTTGATGTGATTCAATGTGAAATATTGCTCCATTTGTGCTAGCCATATGGCCGGATGAGAGCCATCAAATTTATACATGTCTAACTTGGGTGGTCGAAGCTGGGACTGTTGGTGGTTTCCATAGAGCTTAAGAGAATGGCTAGACTCTCCCTAGGTTTTCATTAAAAACATATGCCTCCAATAGTTCCCCTGACTTTCCCTTTGTGATAGTGTCATTTAAGGTCTGTATCTACTTCGTTAATGCCTCCAACTCTTGTTCAAGGGTGTCTATCTTCTCATTGGCCATAGCTTGAGCTCTGGTTTGTACCATGCACAGATCCGGTGCACTTGTCGTTACTGTGAAAAAAAAAATTGGGACCACCCGAAATTTTGATGCTGACAAGTGAATGGTACCACCTTGCTCAGCCCATTGACTTGATTCTTATTGGTGTTGTCTCCTATAAGCATCTCGGGAGGGTCTTAGACTTTTTTTTTCTTACTCTGAAAGGAGTTTTGCTTCTCGCTTAGCCCGTCGACTTGATTCTTATGGGCTAAGTCTCCTATAAGCGTCCCGGGCGGATCTCAGACCTCTTTTTTTTTTTTTACTCCTTGCTTAGGAATACTGTAGTAGTCGATTCCCAGAAAAGTTAATTCTGCCCAATGTCCTGCGAGAATCACGCCCAGGTATAGGAGCCACACAAATAGTCAGATCTGTCAGTGAAACCCTCAACTGCAGAGTATGAGTAGGAATGTGGCAGTGATCGAACCCCTACTACTAGATCTGAATGGCGGATCTGATTGTTGCAACTACTACAGAACCCAAACTGCTGGATCTGAATGGTGGATTTGATAGATCTGATTGGTAGATCTGATAGATCTGATTGGCGGATCTGATAGATCTAAATGGCAGAACTGATTGTTGCGGCTGCGACAGAACCTAACCTGCTAGATCTGGTCTGACACAGATGATGCATAATCGAGAGAGAGACAAGGAACTATGGTCTCAAGGAGTGTCAGGTGCTATAGATCGCAATATACATAAGGGTCCGACAGTAGTACTCGGCCCAATCTTTCAGGGCACTAACCAAGGAGGATCAACCACACCCTTAGCTGTACAACCCGACTACCCTATCGTACATGCGAGTAATCTCCTCGAGTGTTGTTCTCGGTGTACTGTAGCAGCAAGACAACCGACGGTTTATCTATGACGAGGTTGCAAGAGAGCCTAGGGGGCTTCCGATATACCCAAAGGGTACTTGGAAGACAATCCGTCCGCGGTTCTCTCTAATGCTCTACTACTCGAAGGGGTACCCACAGGGGTTACAAGGGAGTCCAACAAGCATGACCACCTCTTGTATTTCATGCGTGCATGCCTCCCCAAATCCACAGGTTTATGCGCTCAATGACAGATCCCGTGGTTTAAAGACGTCGGAACATGTTTCAGCCAAATTTTTTTTTACTAAAAATGGAGATCCCACCAGCCCTGGAAAGTGCTCTAATACTACTTGTTATGCTCTTGACCTGCGAGAAGATACTAGAATACCAAATATGTGAAGAAATATACTTAGAACACAGAACAATAAGAAATAACAACATGTATTTTATTATTCAGAAAGGAAAGCAATGTTCACTTGCCTCTTCGAGGGGACAACCTCCAATAGAGTTGGGCTCAGTTACATAATAAGATACGATGCTCCTCAAGGGGAGTCTCTATCCTTTATATAGGATTCCTACATGCAATACCATGGGTCAGTACCATGGTTCTTATTAATACCATCTATCTAATACCATGGCCCATTTGCAACTAACCGTGGTCCCTTCTTTAAATGCGGGTCAACCACTTACAATTATTAATATGGGCTTTATTGACTCTTTAACTAACTATAACTATGACTCAACCCTATTACATAAATAAGGGGGTTAGGGTTGGACCCTAACAAATTTTCTTTAAAGAAAAAATGCCAAGTTAACTCATTTGAAGTAACAAAACCCTAGGATCATATGCTCTTATAGAAAATGGTATGAACCTTGCACCTTAAAAATGATAATAATATGGTAATTATAATCCTCTTCAAGGGATTTAAAATGAATAAAATGTACAACACAATATTTTGTAATCATGAGACTAGGTCTCCTTAATATATATAGGAGACAAGGGGTCCAACTATAATAAAATGGAACCATGAATGGTTCTAGCCAAACTCCAAGTATAACAATTAAGCTAATAATGAATTTTTATTATGGCCTTAATATAGGGCCAAGGGCCATAAAAACTTATGTTTGTGGTTTGTTTCTTTCCCTTCTAGACCTAATGATGAACCATAGTTCTGATAATTTATCTCTCCCAAACCCTTTTAGTCCAAGTGTTGAACCTTAACTCTTATAATGTTATTTATATAGTCTATTTCTTGGCTCATCAAAATCAAATGTTTGAAATTTACTCTAATACCACTTGTAACATACATATCTCCTTTAATGTTTGATTAAGGATGCAGGGTATTGAGACTCCACCTCTAAGGTTACTTTATAAAGATGGGGATTATCAAAATTGCTCTTCCTTCAATTACCTTATAATTTATATTGAATTCCATCATCATATTTTGCTTATCTAATAATATAAACTTCTTCCAAATCCCTAATATATATTATGGAAATCTTATTAATATTTCCCTAATATCTCCCCAAGGTTGGGGTTGGGGAGATATATTAGGGAAATATTATTAATATTTCCCTAATATCTCTCCTTTAGAGGGGTAAGGTGTGTGGAGAAGGGGTGGTATTAAGATTTCCCTAACATCATTGCCTCATACCCACTTTATAATGTGGGGTTTTAAAGGAGGTAATAGGGAAATATAAGATTTCCTTAATATGTCTTCCCATCTTAAAGGCAGGGGAGAAATATTTCTCTTATATTTCTATATTTTTTCCATACCCTGACCTCACTTCTCTTCCTCATAGGAGGTGGGGGTTGGGGAGAGGTATTAGAGAAATGTTAATAATATTTTGCTCACATTATTCTTTCCCTACCTAACATTTAACTTATAAATATTTTTCTAATATTTTCCCCCTAACCTCACTTGAAATGATGGGTATGTTATATTAGGGAAATCTTAGGAGGTGGTGGTGAGGAGAGATGTCTAAGAAATATTATGAGGTGGTGGTGAGGAGAGATGTCTAAGAAATATTATGAGGTGGTGGTATGGGAATATATTAGGTAAATATTATAAATATTTCCATAATTTTGATTTAAGTTAATAATGTAGGATGTTTGATGAACTAGTAATCATATTCATATTCAAATACGACCACAATAGTAATTTAACAGGGAATAGACAAATGTAGAGGAGCATTAGGATTATAAAGAGAGTCTTTAATTAACAGAATCCGACAATAGCTAAGCAGACCCAAAATTTTATACAAGCAACTCGCCAAGTTGTCTAAACAACTTGTAATCTCATCAAGGTCTTCGAAAGTCAATTATTAATGTGAAGAAACGGCACGACAGCATTCATTAAAACAAAGGATCATAAAATCATTATCCCATGCTTGAACTTCATAATTTTTATGTTTATAATGCTTTAAAATCAAAATACATAAACAATAATTATAGATACCAAGTTGTGTTATTTTTTTTTTTTTTTTACAATGTCGGCTACTCATATATTAGAAAAACTTTCTAAAGTAAGATCTAGTACATGGCGAGGAAAAGAGTAAGAACTGAGGTACAAAACCGGGTACGCAGACCCATAGTCCTCAAAGTTTCTTTTGATTGAACACAAAACGGTAGACAAACGGCAATACTGCCTTACATAAGAACCACCTAACCAGGCAAATTTGTAATGCATAAGATCAAGGATAATGAGCAGTGACCGAGTCTTCCTTTCGAACGCTGGCTCTAGTCGAGTTTTCTGCATGTTGGCTCTCAGTGAGAGTGCGCAGATGATCAATAACCGCCTCCATGTGGATGCAGCGGTCTTTAAGATCTTCAATTTCCCTTTTTCTTTTTTCCAATTTCTTTCTTTTGGAGTTTCTATCAGCATGATAGTCTTCTGTTAGTTCTTTAACCTGAGCTATAAGGTTGTTAATCATCACAGTATGTGCCTTACACATATTACATTCTTTGTTATTGAAGATGTTCCTCATTGGGTCTTTGGTCTGGGCCTGGTTGGAGGTCTGGCCTTGCTGACCCGCCATTGGAGTAACCTGAGGGAAGAGAAGGGAGAGCGTGCTTTTGAAGAGGGAATCAGAGTCCGCCTTGAAGAGCGCGGGACCGCAGAGGAGCTGCGAATTTGAGAGGAGGCGAAGGGGCCTTTCGGTCTTCTGGCAATCTCTGCTTGGGGAGCAAGAGCGACTGTTAGAAAAAAACGAATTCACATATAACTGAAAGTTTCTTACCACAGGCTCAGGACCGGTGAGGATCCTTGAGGAGAAGTGTGCTACCCAAGTGCACCAGGAACTTGCTATAGAAGATCGATCGCTGACAGAGGAAATGTTATGGAGCTGCCCACTGTTTATAGGTGACGGAAGGTTCTGCGCGCTGATGGATCGGATCTGAGAGTGCTCAAAAATAGAGTGAAAACGATCAGTTTCCATGATTACCATTTTGACATACTGATTGCAAGAGGTATGGACTTTGCTGTATACGCCCAGAGAGCCGGCCTTGGAAGGACAAGGAGTCACGCGGGCAGTTCGGACGCTGAGGGGTTTAGATGCCCGAGGTTGAGATGCTCCATCATTGAGCCGGAAAATGCAGAGAGATGCGACAAGGTGGCTCTGATGTCTGAGTTGACTACTCCCTTGGTATGGAACGACGGCTGGCTTGTGCTCACGGGATTTCCTTGGCATAGAATGAATTGTTTTCTCTGACCTGGCCGATCCTCCTTCTGACCGCTTGGTTAGCTTGCTGGTCAGCCTCCTTGTTGAAATTCCTGAGGATATGATTAAAATTGACTTCTCCTAACACTCTGACGTTCTCCATGATTCGATTCTTAATGTTGTTAAGGGCCAATTGTTTGAAATCTCTACCCGAATTCATGGCAGCTATTATAATAGCTGAATCTCCTAAGATGAGCAGATTCTGAAGGCCTTTGCTCTTTGCAATGAGAGAGCCCAGAAGGAGGCTATAGGCCTCGGCTTTGTTGTTAGACATTTGGCCTAAGCCCCATTCAAAGGAGACCATAGTGTTCCCCTGCTCATCCTTAATGATCCCACCAGCCCCAGCTTGGCCTGGGTTCTTTTTTGAGGCTCCATCAAAATACAGGGTAGGCCTTTTTTGTTTCCTGATCCAGGTACTAATTTCTTCTTCGGTGCCGCGGAGCTTCCAATTCTGATTGCCATTCCTCTCTCTGTTGCCTACAAAAGGTCTTGGAGTAAGGTTGAATTTTCCCAGCCAGTCCTTGAGCCTTTCATCCTCGACCTCCAGGTCTTTCTCAGAAACCCCTGATGCTTCGAAAGACTCTGCAATGAGGGCAATGGATTTAGCCACGATACCTGTAATGGAAGGCTTTTGGTTGTTGAAGATGCATTTGTTACGTGCGATCCATATTTGCCAACTCAGATTTGCAGGGATGCTGTTCCAGATCCTATGCACTATGTGGTTACCTTTTTTGGGTTGATAGAGTCTTTTGTCCCAGTTTTTGTGGAGGGTCGAGATCTGAGGAGGGAGGGCTTCTGAAGAGATAGCGCCAGAGAGAAGGTACCAACAAGCTTTAGATGTCGGGCACTCAACAAAGAGATGAGTTATGGATTCTTCAGCTGACCTGCAAAGACAACACATAGATGGCCCCTGGATACCTCGCTTCCTGAGGTTCTCAGCAGTTAGAATTTTGCCGTGGAGAAGGGTCCAATTGAATAATTTGACCTTTGGGGGGCATTCAGGGCGCCATGCAGCTTTGTACAGGGGCCAATTGTTTACCACAGAGATGTCTTGGAGAGCTTTGTATCCTTCTTTAACTGAGTAATTGCCCCCATTTGGGTCCCAAACGAACTTGTCTTCATCCCTTCTGCTGGTGGGTGCTGAACCACTGAGGGAGCTTTTGAGCTCATCCCAGAGCTTGACTAAATTTAGAGGGAGATTGGGGAGGAACCAGCCAGCCCAGCTATCATGATCCCATAGAGAGATATCAGAGAGAGAGTTGAAATTCGAATCAGCCATCCATCTTTGAAGGGGGACCATGTGATGGAGGATTTCTCTGGCCTGAGACCCCATTATTCTATCTTTCCAGATGCTTATTTCTTTGCCATTCCCCGGAGCTCTAGAGATGAACGGCTTGCAAAGGGGGATCGTTTTCTTGATAAGGTTCCAAGTTGGAGTGCCTTGCCTTTCTATGATGTTTTCTGTTAGGATATTGCTGTTTGGGCCATTTAGGTATTTTTTCTTCATTATGGAAGTCCACCAAGCCCCTTTTTCATTTAAAATCCTCCAGATCAACTTGAAGCCCAATGCTAGATTTGCTAACCTAGGAACCCTTATTCCTAGCCCACCCTTTTCCACCGGAAGGATCACCTTATCCCACTTTACCAAATTGAACTTCTTGGTATTCTGCTTACCACCTTGCCACAGAAAACTCCGAATTATCAACTCCATATGATTGTGAATGCTTGCCGGAGCAAGAGCGATAGCGAACTGATATATGGGAAGAGAGGCGAGGACTGACTTGATCAAAATCGATCTGCCTGCTAAATTCAACCAGTGCACTCCCCAACTTTGCAATTTGCCTCTGAGCTTTTCGATAATCTTGACCCAAATCCCTGAATTGATTTTCTCTTTAGCCAGTGGGAGCCCCAGATACATGAAATGGTTCCAATTCAGCTGCGCTGGAATTTCCATGATGAGGGATATGCGCTGTAAGATATGGTTAGGGATGTTCCAGGCATACAACATGCATTTGTTATTGTTGAGTTTGCCTCCTGAGGCAAGAAGAAAGAGGTCCAAGACTTTTTTAAATCTCCTCGCCATTATGCTAGATGCACCTCCTATGAGAAGGGTGTCATCCGCAAACAGAGAATGATTGATACCTTTCGATCCTCTGACAATTTCAATCCCTGTTATTTCTCTTTTCTTCCTCAGATTTTCCAGCTTCGAACTAAGAGCTTCCGCCATAAGAATGTAGAGGAAAGGAGAGAGCGGGCACCCTTGCCTCAGGCCCCTAGAGCTTTTAAAAGCTTTGCTGGGCCTTCCATTTATGAGGGGGGCGGTCCAATTGCCCGAAATGCACTCCCGGACCCTGCTTATAAAGAGCTCTGATATTCCCATCTTTTTAAGGACTGCCTGGAGGAAAGAGTGATTTACTCGGTCAAAAGCATTGGCCATGTCCAACTTCATTATCATACCCTTTTCATTCCTAGTGATGCTACTTTGAATTGCCTCCTGGATGAGAATTACATTGTCAGCAATTTGTCTCTTCGGGACAAAGCCCCCTTGGTTCTCAGAGATAAGGGTAGGAAGGATGGATTTGAGCCTGTTAGCAAGGATCTTAGTTACTATTTTGTAGGAGACGTTGCAGAGGGAGATAGGACGGAAACGATTAAAGGAGAGAGGGTTGGGATCTTTAGGAATTAAGGCAAGGAAGGAGGATTTTATTCCACTGCCCATCTTGCATCTTTGGAAGAAATTTCTAACAACTCTGATGTAATCCTTTTTGATGGTGTCCCAGTGTGTCTTGTAGAAGTCCACAGTGAAACCATCGGGTCCCGGGGCCTTGTCTGAGGCCATATTGCGCATTGTTTGCTCGATCTCTTCCTCAGTAATTTCCTTGTCCAGCTCAGAATTTTGATCTTCAGAGGTTTTACATTCCATCGTGTCAAGAATTTCCATGCCATCACTGCTTTGCTGGCCCGCGGTGAGGAGATCTTGGAAATGAGCAGATGCAGCCTCCATGATTTCCTTTTGCTCTTTTATTTCTACTCCATCAACAGAAATTTTATCTATATTATTACCTGCTCTCCTGAGTTTCAAGTTGTTGTGGAAAAAGGAGGTGTTCCTATCTCCCGACTTGAGCCATAGACATCTTGACTTTTGTCTTTGTTCCTCTTCCTCTTTTCTGTTCAGCTTGTACAGTTCCTTTTGGAGTTCCATCTCTTGGATCTGCTCCTCTTCCGTGTCTTGTCTGCTGTCTTTCCCTTGATCCCACTGCATGAGTTTGGCTTGGAGTGCAGATTTGTTTCGATTTTCTTCTATTACCTTGGTTTTGACCCACTGTTTGATGGCCCAACGCAGAATCTTTATTTTGGATTCCCAGACAAAGTGCGGGGACCCTCTGATCTCTGTTGACCAATGTTCTTTAATCAGAGTTCGGAAATCTTCCTGATCCTCCCACGCTTTGTTGTATCTGAATGGTAGCGGACCCAGATTTTCTCCTTTATCCAATTTGAGTGCTACAGGCTTATGGTCTGAGAAGCTCCCTTGGATAATGAGACTTTTGATGCATGCAAATTTAACCACTATTCTGTCTTGGACGAGAATTCGGTCCAGTCTTTCCTTAATATTGTTTCTACCTGCTCTCTTGTTGGACCAGGTGAATCTCCCATTCTGAGGAGGGAAGTCCACTAAATTGTGATTTAGAATGATTTCCTCAATGGCATCCCTAGAGGGATCAGCCAGGAAGTTTCCCCCCATCTTTTCATCAGCATTCCTTATTAAATTTAGGTCTCCCCCTAGAAAAAGGTTCCGTCCTTGAGTTTCTTGGAGGTCTGCTGCAATTGACTTCCAACAGGCATCCTTGTCTCGATAGTGTGGGGGGGCGTAGACATTATAGATAGTATATTCTTCTGTCTCTGTTATGTTTTGAATATCTGAGCGGATCCACCAGCTGCTTTGTTTTTTATTTAACAATTTCCATTTTTGTTTGTTCCAAATGGTCCCTATGCCCCCTGAGGCACCAGCTGCGCTAACTGCTATTCCTTCATAAGTTCTGTTATTCTTTAGGTAGTTTTTGAAGTCCTGTTCATTAATTTTGGTCTCCTGGAGGAGGAGGATGTCTGGGTGTTCTGATTTAAGAAGGTCACGGACTGCGTTGACTTTGAGGGAGGAGCCCATCCCCCTACAATTCCAAGAGACCAGATTCATTACTTAAATAATTTGTTTTGAGGACCTCCTTTCTCTTTCCCTTTCTCGCCATTTCCTTTCATCTTATCCAGATAAGTATCCATTGGCTGTTGAATCCCTGTTGTCATTTCTTTTGCTGCCGCCTCATCCCTTACTTCCTTATTTGTTTTCCTTCCGACTTTCCTTGGTGGTTCTACGGAAGTGTTGCTTTCCTTAGACTTGTTCCGGGTTAATATTCTCTCTATAGTGTGTGGGGGGGAGGAGGGAGGGGGGGAGGAAGGCGGGGGGGAGGCGGGGGTGACAGGAGGGACTCTAGGGGAGGGGGGGGGGGGAAGGAGGGTCAGCTTCTGATAAGGTTTCAAATGGGTTGGAGGATGCGGGCATGGTCGGCCTTGACGGAGAAGGGGGGAGAGGGGGGGCTGTAGGGTTGATGAGTTTTCCTTTAGGAGGGTTGGGCCTCTTCTTTTTGACGGTTTCCCAAGCTTCCTCTGTTGTTTCAGGGTTAGAATCAGAAACATTTGCATTTGCTTTACTACATCTATTGGCAAAATGTCCATACTCGTGACATACCTTGCACTTGAAGGGGAGCTGTTCGTAATCGACTTGCTGAAGATGCGTCCATTGGTCAACTCTGAGCTTGATGGCTTCTGGTAGTCCCTTCCCGAGGTCCACTTCTACACAGATTCTTGCGCATGCGTGCATGTTCTCCTTTGGTTCCGATCTGTCAATATACTTCCCTATTCCGTTTCCAATTGCCTTCACTGATTCATCTCCCCAGCAATGTAGAGGGAGATGCGGGAGCCGGACCCAGACGGGAACTGCATTGGGGACATCCATCTCCGGGTCAAAATCCGGTGTCCATCTGTTCAGGTAAAGGCCTCTAGTATCCATGAAATATGGGCCGTTCCGGAAGATTAGGTTTCTGTCTTCCACTGTTTCGAATAGGAATGTAAAAAACCCTCTTCCGCAGAAGCGGATCGCTATCTTGCCTTGCACGATTGAGTTCCAGTTTCTTTCCACCCATCGCTGAACAGTGCGTGGGGAGGGCCATAAACCTGTGAACTGACCAACCAAACCTCTATCAGCTAGAGCAACTGCCGTTCTCCGGGGAAGGGCAGGGGGGAGCGGAATTTCTGGGATCTCATCCATTTTTTTGACGAAGCGAGAAGTAACTGGTCTGATCCTCTCCGAGGAGTTCTCCTGGGTGAGGGAGGCAAAAGATTTCATAAGATCGACCTGATCCGGTCCAGAAGGGCCCAAGGCCGCCATGGTCGGGGAACAGCCAGAGGCAGGCGACCTAGCAGCAATAGCTGCTAGGCGCAGGAGCAAGGAGAGGCAGGGTCGAGGTCAGGAAAGGCGAGGGGGAGAGAGGAGACACGGGGAAGGGGGAGGGAGGGAGATGGCGGGCTCAGGGGCGGGAGGCCCGATCGCAGACAGACCTCGCAGCCAGGCTGCAAGGCACGGGGAGGCAGGAGGGGCTCAGGGCGCGGCCATGGCGAGGAGCGCGCGATCAATTGCGAGCTATCTTAAAAGTTTTCCTTGTGTTATTTTATTGTTAAGAGGGAACGTGCATTATTTTTAGTATCAGTACTTATAAAGCAATTGCATTATTCCATGTTTATGCTTTATATTTCTACTATGTTTATAATGCTTTAAAATGAAAATATAAAACAAAAAATGGGAGTTCAAAGTTGTATTTTTTTATTGGTTAAAGGACAAGTTATATTATCTATAATTTTTTTTTTTTTTTATTTTTATTTTTTTTTTTTTTTTCAGTAAATTATTGATTTGATTAATCGTTATTTATTGAGCTGAGACGCTTATTCTAAAAACTAGTGTGAATTATCATTGAATTCTTATCATCGAATTCTTTGCATCGAAAACTTGACAAAATATTTATCTCCTATTTGTCATTTATCTTACTAGAGGTTGGTGGATTTCCTATCTACTATCTGATGCCATGTTATCGGATTCTTATAATCGAATTTGTCTGGTGGGATTCCATTAGATATCTAGTGGACTATGTGTCAGATACTCGATAAAGTATTAATCTCCTCTTCGTTCCTTATTCAACTTGTGGGTGGCATTAGATATTTGATGGCCATTTCTCCCATTAATTATTCGACTGAATTGCACCAACAATCCTTGAAAATGAGGCTCTTCTGAGTGACGACACAATTATGTCGAACATCCGACACAAGACTCTCAGATTTTAGTGCACTGTGTAGTAGTGAGTAAGTGGGCTATAAGTCCTCATTTGCAAATGAGAAGGTAGTAGAGCAGTGGAATCATGGATTGTGACAAGACTACTAGAACCTTGAATACCTAGTGTGGGTAATGGAAAGAGAGAGATAGAGAGGGTGGAAGACTTATAGACCATCAATACTCAAGTTTAACAAGAGAACAAGAACTTGAAACAATAGATCTAGATCTTTAACTAGAGTATGAGAGAAATGGAGAAGAAACTTGAGATCTTGACAAAATTGTCTCCATTGATAAAGAAGCATTTAATTGAATTATAAGACTCCCTTATTGTAGTTGAGACACATTGGGGTAATAACAGAGTTCAAACTATCATTAGAGGAAATTTGAGCTAAAAGTGGTCTCCTAAGGAAAATAATAAAATAATAGTTAAAATAATAAAATAAGAGTTATGACTTTTGGTGGGAAAAAAAAGAAAACTACTTTATTAATTTTATTTTTGGCTTATCTCCTCATAGGTTTACTCAAATTTCACGTGTAGAAACTCATTGGATGCAAAATTTAATTTCGCAGCAAACACGTACCCATCATGCATACTTTTGAGAAGACTCACATTGATACAAATTGAAGATACATTAAAAAATGTGTTGAACATGTTTCTTTAATGTACCTTCAATTTTTATCAATGCAAATCTTCTCAAAAGTATGCATGATGGGTACTTGTTGGATGCGGAATTAAATTCTTCATCCAACGAGTGTCTACACATGAAATTTGACTAAACCTATAAAGAAATAAGTCAAAATACAATTAAGAAAACACTTTTTCTTTTTTTCCCTCAAAAATATTTACTTGTGCCTCTTTTTATATTTAAACGATTTTGATTGGTTTACATATTATGACATGGAAATTACGTGAAAATCTCATGGGCACATTTGGGCTCAAATTTCCTCCAATGACATTAGGGAGAGAAGGTCATCCAATTAGACACTTGGTAGGAGGATAATTGCACTTAAAGGATGAGTCTAGCTATGACAAGAGTTGGTAAAGAAAGATCAGGAATTGGAAAAGCTCTGCAAAACTATCTGAGAGCATATAAAAGAAATGCCACCTTCCATTGCCATTGTCAAAGAGAGCACTATGACCAAGAAAACTCTAGTAAGCTCACCTTATGTTGACATTTCTCAAGAGTGGCTTAGTGAATTTGAAAAGCACATTAGAGACATTGGATCTAAATCTTTAATATAGATGGGATATGATGGATTTGGGTTAGGAAAGTGAAGACAAGGCATCCAAGGCCCCATTTTAGTTGAACAAAGAGCCAACAAGCAGATTAGCTAGACGAAGAAAAATAAGAATTGTGGGTATGTATTAAATAAGGAATACATTGTTTGTCGTTGTTGTAAGAAAAAATGCCATAGCACTAGTTTTTGTTGGTACTTTTAGGTATACTTATTTTGTGGGAATACAAGCTATTATGTGGCATTTTGTTAGGAGAAACAAGCCATGTGCCACCAACCATAACACTTATAGAGGAGGAATGGCAAGGAAAGGTCCCCAAAATAATAGAAAATTCAAAGGAAAAGGGAGAATTGGGGCATTTTAATTAGGCCATGCAAAAATCAAGGATAATTTTAGGGGCGAATGTTCGCCCTTTGGCGAAATTAAGGGGTTTTAAATTTTTAGTGGGCGAATATTTTGTATCATAGTACATTTTTACAAATCACCTCAAATAGCCTACCTTATTTTAAGGGAGAGGGTAAAAAAGGTAAATTTAGCCCTTGAAATTAGGACTTACAACCTTCCATTCGCCCATTTTCAAGAATAGGTTTTATTTAAGTGAATCCATTCGCCCATTTTCAAGAATAGGTTTTATTTAAGTGAATCCTATGGGCCAAATACCATATTTATAAAGGAGGTATGGTAAATTAATAAAAATATAAATAAATGAGAGGTATGGTAAATAAATATAACATTTTTTATATTTACTCCATAAGTCACCTGATATACATGTAAGGGTGTAAACAAATAAAAATATAAGTAAAGTGGAGGTATGGTAAATAAATAAAACGTCTTTTCATACTTACTCAAAAGGGATGGTAAATAAATAAAAATATAAATAAACTAGACGTATCGTAAATAAATAAAACCTCTTTTTATATTTAGTCCATAACCCTCGTTCTATTTATGAAGGTTCAAGAAAGAGGTTTTATTTAAGTGAATCATATGGGCCAAATACCATATTTGTAAAAGAGGTATGGTAAATTAATAAAAATATAAATAAACGAGAGGTATGGTAAACAAATAAAACATTTTTTACATTTACTCCATAAGTCACCTTATATTTACGAACACTCAAAAAATGGGTTATATTTAGGTGAAACCTATGGCCAAAATACTATGGGACAAATACCATGGACTAGATTGTTATTAATACCATGCAAAAAACCATTATTAACCCTAATATTAGAATTAATAAAAATAAAATGGCACATGGTATTGACCCATGGTATTCACCAAAATGGCACATGGTATTGACACATGGTATTCACCTGGAATGTAGCCTATTTAAGTGGGGGAATTAAACCAGCATGTAGCCTATGCTAAGATTCGCTAGGACTTTACAAAGTTTTATTATTTAGTGAAAGACTCGCCAAGATCTTACAAGATTTTATAATTGAGTAAAATATTCGCCATGTCTGGTGAGAGATTCGCCAAAAAATTATATATACATATTATATTATTGATAAAATCGCCTTCCATTTTTCCTATATACCATGGAGATTCGCCCATTTATTATATTTATAAATTTAGGGGGGGTTCTTAAAATTTTCCCTGGCAAAAATAATTCGAAAATTTTTCACCATGGTATGTTAAGTGGATGTTGTGCTAGATATTTTTTTCAAAACCCTAAAAGGAATAAAGTCCTAAAGATTATGTTTTTTTTTACAATAATGGCTAGTTTGTATTTATGATTCGGCAAAATAGCTGCCGAGGGCTTTAACAAGGCTACTCTATAATTCATTGTTACAGAATTGCATTTGAATGCAGATGAGGCTTGATTGTGTTCCGTTTTTTTCTGTTGTTCCTTTTCTGCTGTTCCGTTTCTTATGTTGTTCCTTTTCTGTTGTGTTTTATGTTGTTCCGTATTTCTGCTGTTTCGTTTTTTTTGCTGTTCCTTTTCTGCTGTGTTTTCTGTTGTTCCTTTTCTGTTGCTCCATATTTCTGCTGTTCCTTCGGGAAAAAGGAACAACAGAAACCAAAGGTGTTGTTCCTTTAGATCGGCAGAAGAAAAAACCAACGGGAGGAAAGCTCTGGAAGACCTGAAAGCAAAGTGAGAAGGGGAAGAGAGGAGTGCGAATAAATAAGATGGGAGGCGCAGAGGATTAAGCAGGGAGGAGAAGTCACAGGAGGGAGACAGCGAGTGCGGAACAGGAGTCATGAAATGAGACACAACGATGTAGTCTAGCAAAGAGCGGAAATCGAAAATGACTAGGATGCGTTCTGAGAAATTCCTTGTGGAGGAGTCCGCGGAACCAAGCTGTTGCCAACAAAATTTGACCGAGCCCGAGGTTCAGGAGGAATCAGAACCAGAGGAATGCTCAAGAAGCAGGGGCCCAGACTTCTCCAGACTTAAGGAATGCTGCATTCCGAATCCACATTGTTGATTAACAAAGATCTCCTGCTGCGGGTGGTTCCTTGATTGGCAGCCAGATCCGCCTGAGAGTTTAGCTTCCTCAAAATATGATAGAAGGAAATTTTGCGGAACAAGGGCAGAACTAGAATGATTTTTTTGAGAATGGGGGCTAAATGAACCTGAGAAGGGATCTTTTTAGAGATCAAAGCCTGGATAATAATTCTAGAGTCCCCAAAGACTGAGATGGAGAGGAGATTCCTCTTGATGTCCAGATTTAGCCCCTACCACAGAGAAAGAGCCTCCACTCTGTTGTTAGTTTCATGCCCCAGATCCCAAGCAAAACGCAACTCTGTTGAGCCACCTGGACTAATGAAAACTCCACCGCCTCCCGCTGCTCTTGGGTTACCTATAGAGGCCCCATCGAAGAAGAGGCAGTGCTCATCTAAGGTTGATCTCCATTTGATGAATTCCTATTCTTCCAAACGAATTTCCCAATGAGCAGGGGCTTTAACAAAAGGAATGGGTCCATTCTGATGATTTGGAGCTAGTTCTTTTAGCCATTGATCTTCTTCGCTGTCCAGGGACATACCATTTCTAATGGTAGGTTTGGCTTCTAGGGCCTCACCCAATAGTCCTTTGATCTTAGAGATGATTCTGACCAGATTAAAACTCTCCCTAAAGATTCTGTTGTTCCTCTCCGGCCACAGTTTCCAACATGTGAATTTGGGGATCCACATCCAGCCAGTCTTGAGAATATTTTTTTTGGAGAGACAGAACGGATATAACTTGGCCCAGTTTCTTAGTAGGTCCGGAATATTTTCGAGGGGCTCTATTTTGTCAGGTCCCAACATCAGGACACCCCTCCAAACTTCTTGAGCAAAGGGGCACATTAACAATAGGTGATTAGCCATTTCTTCATCCGAAACACAGAGAGGGCACCTGGAGGGACCTTCCATTCCACGCCTTCGTAGATTATCTCTAGTGAGGATACTTTTGTGTGCCAAAGTCCAGCAAAAGAAGTCAATTTTGGGGAGAGCAGGAAAGGACCAAATAAATTTCCATTGGGTTGGCTTTGGGGGAACGTTTGGAACAACCAATATACTTTTGTAACCTTCTGTTGCTGAGTATGAGCCTGAGAGAGAGCCCCACCCTCTTTTGTCCTTAGAAGAGGCCTTTAAAGGAGATTTTCCTTGAAGCAAATCCAACAATAAATTGGCTTCACCATCCAGCCAATGAGGAACCTCCCCTAGATTCCAACCATCCCAGAGTATTCCTGCATCTTCTGTCCAACTAGAGATATCCCAAAAAGTTTCCAGATTGTTGGTTTGTAGCCAAACTCTGATATTTACAAGCTCTGCCATCTGATTCAAGGGTTGATCGCCAAGGATTGAATCTTCCCAAATTCTTATTTGTTTCCCATTACCTGGGATCCAGTATAGCTTGTGACTGAAATGTTTCATAGCTGTGAGACAGAGTTTGAATACCAGTGATCCTTTGGTTATTTTTGGAGGCTGGTCCAAACACCTCAAGCGATGCCCATGGAAGTATTTTTTCCACAGAACTCTCTTGCTCCAACTTGGGTTCCTAGAAACAATGTTCCAAAGGAGCTTTGAGCCCAGAGCAAGATTTTGGGCTGCCAGATCCCGCATTTGGAGACCTCCTTCCAAGAATGGCTTCTTAAGAGTGTTCTAGTTAACTAAATGGAGCCTTCTTTCATTATTTTTCCCTCCCTCCCATAGAAATCTTCTCAGGAGGCCATCCATTTTACTAATAAAGGTTTTAGGGGCCAAGAGAATGGAATTCTGATATAACGGAAGACTAATGAGAACAGATTTCATTAGGATTACCTTCCCAGCATTATTCAACCATGAGGCTCCCCAAACTTGAATTCTGAGCTTTAGCTTTTCTAACAGGGGCATCCAGTGAGCTACCTTAGGGTTTGATTTGAAAATTGGGACCCCAAGATACTTAAAAGATTCCCAGGTCAAGGTTCCTTCCATTTCTAATAGCCTGGCTATGTCTGTCAATTCCTTGATCGAGCAATTCTAACCATAGCTTGCGCTTTTTAGATAGTTGATCTTGCTGCCCGAAACCTCCCTATAAATGTCTAGTTCCTTCTTGAAAATCCTAGCAGAATTGATGCTAGCTCCTCCAAGCAATAATGTATCATCAGCAAACTGGGCATGATTTATGTCTTTAACCTTGTGAGCCATCCTCAGCCTTGGAAGAGATTGGATCTGTTGACAGTAGTCAAGCTGGAAGCTGAGCACCGAAGCTTGAATGGCGTAAAGAAGCGGGGACAAAGGGCAACCTTGTCTTAGCCCCCTCGAGGCCTAGAAGAATTTGGTTGAACGACCATTAACCAAAGGCGCTATCCATGGGGAGGCAATGCAGGCTTTCACCCAAGTTATGAGATCTTTTGAGAAGCCAAATTTCTCCATCACAGAAAACAGAAAATCATGTCTCACCCTATCAAAGGCATTTGTCAAATCTAGCTTAATCACCATGCCTTTCTCTTTTCTATGACAACTTGAGTGTATTGCTTCTTGCACCAGCACAATATTGTCTAGAATCTTTCTCCCTTTGATGAATCCTCCTTGGTTTTCAGGGATGATGATCGGTAGAATTTTCTTAAGACGGTTGGCTATTATTTTTGTAACCAGTTTATAGCTTGTATTACACAGAGAGATGGGCCGTATCTGTTGAAGTCGGTGGCGCCTCGGAAGATTGGGAAGCCGGAACCAAACTGGGACCTCTTTAGGGGCATCAACTAAGGGATCAAAGTCAGGAGTCCACTTATTAAGATATAGACCCTACTTTCCCATAAAATACGGACTGTTTCTGAATACCAGATCTCGATCTTCTTTGGAGGTGAACTCAAAAATGAAATACCCTCTTCCGACAACGTAGCAGATCACATTGTTTTTCAGCTGAGGTCTCCAGTTGCGTTGGATCCAGTCATCTGTTGTTTTTGTAGATGGCCAGCGTCCCATAAATTGTCCTACCAACCCTCTGTGAGCCAAGGCAAGGGCAATTTTTATCGGTTGATCTTCTGGCAGGGTGATCTCAGGGATTTCTTCCAGTTTTTTGATGAATTTTGGGACTTCTGGGATCGGAGTTTTCCTCCCTTTCTGCGTTAACAGTCTGCGGAAAGCTTCCTCTGATGATATTGGAGGGGTGGGAGAAGGCTCCCCACCCCTGGGCGCACTCATGGCGGCGACTAGGCTCCTTTGCAGTCGCTCAACCTAGCAGACTCGGACGCTGAAGCACAGTGCCTCTGTTAACATCAACTAGCACTGGCCGGAGAGGGAGGGAAGAGCCCAATTATGGGGATGCCGGGGAGGAAGACTAGAAGCCCAGCAGCAGGGGCTGCCAGGTAGGAGGACTACGGATGGCCGCAGGAGACAAGGATGCAAGGGCGCGGGAGCTCCAGTTCTCCAAGAGCGCGAAAAAAGTCCTAAAGATTATGTTACCAGTGTAGTTTGGTTGGAATTTATATATAGCTTTCATTCAAAGCAAAATAATATGTTGCAAGTGATTGGAGTTTGGTAGTGTTTCGTGTGTAACATTTATTCGAAAATAAATTTAATGTTGGATGAATTCACAATTTTCCCTTCCCTATACAACAAAGTAGTTTGTAGCATTATTAGTATAACAAATTATTCCCAATGCCACCAAGTGATGGTTTGATGAAAGGAATTTCCCTTCAATAGTTTATTTCTTCTCTCTTTCTTGAGTTATTTAATTAAGATTGAGTTATGTTCAACTTTCCAAAATTGTCTATAACTTTGATTAGAAATTCTCCCTTGCCAGTGGTCAATTTTTGTTAGTAAATTTTAGTCCTCCATTCCCAGTTTTCTCCACTCCCTTGTAGGATGTGCTTTGAAGTGTAATTTGGAAATTATCATCATTTCCAAAAGCCAATGCATTTGACGTCATTAGTAGATATCCATTGTTCCCACTTCTATATAATCACTATAGAGTTAATTATTTACTTCACTTTTGCTACATGACAATGATAGGTTTGATAGAGATATTTTACAATAATCATCATTTTTTCAACCAATCAAGTTGACATTGACATTATTTACCACAAGAATAGTTAAACCAACAACACACATAAAACATTAAACACGATATTTACACTAGGAAAACCCCAACTCTGGAGAGAAACCTAGCCTAATGAAATTCCATTAGATCCCTTAGCCAAAACCCTGGCCAAGCAAGCCAAGTGAGCCTTCATCACTCACATCCTTGGTCCCATCACATTGTAAGTCCTCCCAGCCTTTTAATGGCTCCTTACACTACAGATATATTACCATGGGAAACCAACAAACCATGGGCCCAAACCAGTATTGTAACCTAATCGACTTTGACTCTATCCCCGAGTCAATTTTACTTAACACCTCCCCTAGAACCTTGGCTTAGGGTTTCCCTTGACCAAATATGGCCAAACCAACCAAGTGAGTCAGCATCGCTCAATTTTTCCCTTAGCCCCATTAAAGTTGATACCCAAGGTATCTATTAACCAGACATTCCACCTTATCACTGTTAGATTGTGTTATATTCTTTCCATGACTAGCCCACATAGTTAACTAGGGGTTAGAGGGGGGGCAAAGCCCCCCTTCATTGTGACGAATGTTTAGCGGGGGGGTCACAAGGGGTTTGAGGGGTGCAAGTAACCCCCCTCTATGGGGTCTAGGGCAGGACCCTATGTTAGGTTGGGCAGACTTACCTATGGTTTTGTGCATGATTTTTGCACATGGTGTTGGACGTGATGGTTTTTGGTCCATGGTTTTGGACGCGATGGTTTTCGGTCCATGGTATTGGATGCTTCGGCATGTATAAATATGTATTGTAACATTGAAAGGAATATAATGAAAAAACAAGTTGGTAGTCCCAGTTTTGGGATCCAAGGGAAAATATCTATGTATATGTGTTTTATGTGTTATGCTCTCACATTGTTTATTTTCTGTGTTTAAGAATTCATATGCAGGTAATTTCTGTACGGGTTAAAACCTACATTTGGTATCGAAACTATTTTTGGCTTCAAGGGGACGGCTTTGTTGCTGAGGGGTTTCGCTCGAGCCTGTAGTAGTCCCTGTTTAGTGGGAGATATGCGAGATCAATTCTGGTGGTGAAAGAAGATGGAAATCAGTGGAAAGATAGAGATCGAGAAATTTAATGGTCAGAGTTTTGAGTTGTGGAAACTCAAGATGGAGGATGTGTTGGTAGATAAAGATCAGTGGATCACAGTAGGTCCAGGTACTAAACCAACGGGAGTGTCCAATGAAGAATGGAAGAAGTTGGATCAGAAGGCAAAGAGCATAATAGGATTGTGTGTATCATATTCAGTATTGTTGAATATATCATGGGAAGCTAGGCGAAGGCTTTGTGGGACAAGTTAGGGACTTTGTACCAATCTAAGTATCTGGTGAATAAACTGTTCCTATGGAAAAATTTGTATAACCTGAGGATGAAAGATAGAGACTGAGTGACAGAGCATCTGAATGCATTTAATACTATGGTAAGTCAGTTATTATCCGTTGATATGAAAATTTTAGATGAAGATAAGTTCATCAGTTTGTTGTGTTCTCTACCAGATTCGTGGGATAGTTTGGTTATTGCAATAGGTAGCAATGCAACTGCCTTATAGTTTGATGGCATAGACTCATCCTTGCTAACGGAGGAAATGAGATGGAAAAATATGGAGAGCTATAATGGTGATGCCTTGTCTGTATGAGGACGGTCCCAGAACAGAAACAAAAATAAGTCATCGAGTGGGAGGTCTACATCTAGAGGGAGATCTAAATCTCCAAGAAAACCTGTAAAACAATCACCAAGGATGTGGTATCAAAAATTTGATCCATTTATGTGGGGACTTGGCTTCACCAGAAGCAAAGAAAATCACTATTTGTATTTTAAATTAATTGGTGACCGTGTTATTTATCTGGTCTTGTATGTGGATGATATGTTGCTGGTTGCAAATGACAAAGAAATTATCCAAGATTTGAAGACCCAATTGCCCTCCAAATTTGACATGAAATATCTTGGTGTTGCAAACTATATTTTGGGAGTGGAAATTAAAAGAGATCAGGCAAAGAGGAAGCTCTGGTTAAACCAAAGGAAGTATGTCGAGACAACACTGCATAGGTTTAATATGCAGGATAGTAAACCGGTGAAGGTTCCTATTCTTGTAGGTGTGAAGTTATCTGCTGAACAGTGTCCCAAGACACAAGAAGAGGAATAGGACATGTCTCATGTTCCATATGAAAGTGTAGTTGGTAGCCTAATGTATCCAATGGTCTACACTAGACCAGACATTGCACATGCAGTGGGAGTAGTGAGCAAGTTTATGTCAAAACCAGGGAAGGAGCATTGGACAATAGTGAAGCGAGTTTTCAGGTATTTGTGTGGCACTAGTGATTATGGTTTGTGCTACCAAGGAAGACCAGGATTGGACAGAGTGTTGGATATTTGTGGCTTTGTTGATGCAGACTAGGCTGGAGATCTGGATCAGAGAAGATCTACAAGTGGGTATGTGTTTAACCTATTTGGAGGTGTAGTCAGTTGGATGAGTAAGAAACAATCTGTAGTGACACTATCAACTACAGAGGCAGAATACAAGGTAGCCACTCATGCAAGCAAGGAAGCAATTTGGTTGTAGAGATTGTGTTCAAGTATGGGGTTAGTACAAGGAGCTATAAGGATAGACTATGATAGCCAAAGTGCAATTTTTCTTGGCAAAGAAACCTGCATATCATTCAAAGACAAAGCACATTGATGTTTAGTATCACTTTGTGAGGGATATGATAGAAGACAAAAATGTGTTGTTGGTAAAGGTGGACACATTAAAGAATACTGCAGATGCATTGACAAAATATGTGAGCTCTGAGAAGCTCTCTTGGTGTAGAGAAACAATGGGCATTGTAGGGCTGGATAAATGACTAAGCTCTCTTGTGGCCTCCTGTGGAAAGAAAACAACAAGTGGGAGAGTGTTGGATTGTGTTATATTCTTTCCATGACTAGCCCACGTAGTTAACCGAGGGGTTAGAAGGGGGGCGGAGCCCCCCTTTTGTTGCACCGATTGCGTAGCGGGTGGGTCATAGGCGTTTGAGGGGTGCAGGTAACCCCCCACTATGGGGTCCGGCGAAGCACCCCGAAAAATTTTGGTTTTGGACCCTATGTTAGGTTGGGTGGACCTACCTATGGTTTTGTGCATGATTTTCGCACATGGTTTTGGATGCGATGGTTTTCGGTCCATGGTTTTGGACGCAATGGTTTTCGGTCCATGGTATTGGATGCTTTGGCATGTATAAATATGTATTGTAACATTGAAAGGAACATAATGAAAAATCACGCTGGTAGTCCTAGTTTTGGGATCCAGGGGAAAATATCTGTGTATATGTGTTTTATGTGTTATGCTCTAACAATGTTTATTTTCTGTGTTTAAGAATTCGTATGCAGGTAATTTCTGTACGGGGTTAAAACCTACAATCACCTAGGTCTAACACCAGATTTTACTGATATTTACCAAGGGGTGTGCATGTCTTACCAGGTATTACGAAATATACCTATTTACATGCAACAATTGACTCCATTATAATACTAATATTTTTTTATTTGTTTATCCCTTATAGCTATCTTTATATGAACACCCCCTCAACACACATTTTGTGCCTGATTCTCTCATCAACCATATACCCCCACACTCTGTGAACCATTTGATTCACACATTCTGTCAAATACTTTGCATGTAACTAATACCCATGGTTGCTTTCTATACACTTACACACCACTACCTCCATTTCCATTCATGAATCCAGTCTACAATGTCTTGACTCTATTGAAGCTCACATTTTACATGATGTTACCTTTACCTTTACTTGTTTTCACTAACAACCATGAACAAATTGTGTGTAATAATGATGCAACCCTTGGTAGCTGCAACAATCTCTCAATTGCTTTCAGAACTTGTAAAATGCTCTTGTAAATTTTCATGACTAGCATAACTTATATCATCCCACCTTGAACCTGGAGATCAACCTATGGTAAACAAAACACTAACCTCTAGATCACAAGTTTCTACAATATTTGTCATTTGTTTAACATTTCGCAACTAAAGTGGATGTGTTTGAGTTTGTTTCCACCTTCTAGCATTGACATAGCCCTAGATCCACTTGCCCAACCCACTCCTTGGATTATTTATTTTCCTCTACAACTTGAGTGTCACAATTACTACTCACCAGATTTCCCACCACAAAGATTTAACTTCTCATTCCCTTGGGTGGAAGAAATAGACCCCTATAAACCCATTTATTCACTGACATTATCACTATGAAAAGCTAATCCAATAATGGATCCAAATAGACATTATGGTCCTCACTTAGGCTTCTATCGTGCCAAATAACCACATCTATCTCAACCTAAACTTTGCATTGAATTTTTCAATTCAACAACAACTTTGTCATTTCTCTCTTCAAAATTTCGATAGTAATGCCACTATCATTGGCCACTTACTTCCTAAAATTCTCATTCAGAGTGTCCACCTCACCTTTCATTTTCCTAGCTAGAAATCAACGTGCCAAATATACAAAAAGAAATTCGAAATAGCTCATACGTCTTGGGCATGCCGTCATACATCTTTGACTCTTTTATTGTTGGGTCTCAGCCTTATCCTTGACATTAGCCTTCACATTCCAATTTGTAGGCTTCCGGACTAGTTTCTTTATTCACCTCGACTTCTGCACATGCCTTCTTTTTATCAATTAAATTCAAAGTACCCTCTTTTTATCATTAAAATAAAAGTACGGAAAAAATAGTGTTAGAGGAAAGTTCAAGTCAAGATTATCTCTTGAATTCTTGGCATCCTTTGCAAGAGTCTTGCAAGTATGAAAATAAACTTCCCCTAACTTCATGTCAACACACTTCTCCCATCCAAATGGTAGAGGCATTTGAACATCCCGATCAATTTCTTTATCCATCCAACTCCTTTACTGATCCAAATTGAATCCTAGAATACTCTCTAAGTTTTCATGAACTCTTTAAAAATCATGACAAAGTTTCAAAGTCTTATAAGGATCAAGCTTATTGGAGATATCCTCGTAACAGTTGCAATGTGTGATCAGTGCGGAGCAACGAGGACCCTCGGTCAAGCGCGCAGACTGTCGACCCATGGTAACGTGCACTACCACAAATTGGCAAAACCAGAGGCTATTTCAAGAAACGGGGGTAGTTTTTGATATGTGATTAGCGACAAACCCCTCAAATAAGGAAAAGCCCCTCAAAGAAGGAAAAGCACCGCCAAAAATCACATATCGCAGGGAAAACCCCTCAAAGAAGGAAAAGCCTCGAGCGCCCAGACTCGAAATAATTGTAAAATGTGGAAAGATATCGTATCGATTCTATCAGAAGCGGGGTCCCACAAAAACCAACAAAATATCGAAAGGGCTTTGAGTGGTATGTGGTTCAAACTGAGTCTCGCCTGATGCCACACAATGGGTGCCATGTGTCTGGCGGAAGAGAGAGAAAACCGCTCACATCGGACGGGTAAACATCATGTTACTTACCCGCCTGATATGGACGATGACCATAGGATTTGGAAGTTCCAGATCAACGGCAGGGATGCAATCCGATGGATGATCAGATTCGATGAGGTTAACAGGTAGAATTGTATATGATTTGAAGTCTGATACGGACGATGCGTTGGCAGAAGGTTGTGATTCACGGGCATTCTTGGAGTTAACGGAATAAACGGTCGTTTCAAAAACGTCCAAGAGAACTGACACTCAGTTTGTTATGAAATAGGTGGCCACCTCCCTGTGAGGCAGGGGAACCAGAAAGCTGGGAAGCAGAAATGAATTGTTGGGAAGCAGATTGGCTTTAAAGCTACAAACTGACAGAGAGAGCAAGAAAAAGCAGTAAGTTAGAAGTAGAAAGCTAAGAGCAGAGAGAAGAAGCCGAGCTGACCTACAGAAGCAAAGGCAGCATCAAGCCAGAGTTAAGATAGAGATAGAGAGAGTCAGAGAGTTTGTGTACTCCAGAGAAGGCTTGAGAGGTTCAAGTGAACTCCTCTGTATATGTCTATCATGTATGAGTCTCAGATTGGGCTCATACTATGGTGACCAATAGAGGTTGAGTTTCAGTAAGGAGAGTCTGTGTAATCCAGAGACTTGGGAAATCCAAGTACAGTCCTACTGATTTATATTGTTGTGTGAGACTCAAATTGAGCTCACTATTGCAAAAACTCTACTTTTAAAACATAATAGAGAGGCCACCATTGAAGGCTGGACTAGGAGACGTAGCCCAGGAGTATTGGGTGAACTCCTTATTAAACGTGTTGTGTTTATATGTTTGCCTGTTATGTTTTCTTTAACTGCTTCAGTGCCCATGTATTTCACAATCTTATCGATCTTTTGCATAAAATAACATAGGCACATCCATGTACATGAGTTTGTAATACCTTAATTGTTTGTCTTAGATAAATTTCAGATCAAGTGCTATCAGAGCTCTAGGTTACTAAGGTTAGACAAGCTTGTGCTGGATTCTCTTTTGTTGAATGATAACTAGATCAAAGCTTAATTGAGGAGAAGGAGAGTTGGCTGAAGCTAACCCAGAAATTGGAAGAGTCTATCCTAAGAGGGAAATGTTAGAAGAAAGTCCCTTGGAATCAAACTCTCAATTCATGGACAGTTTCATGACCATGAGAGCCATGGTAGAAGAAATGTATAGAGAATTTAAGAAAGGTATAGATGAAGATTCATCAAACTCCAAACAAGATAAAGGAGCAGAAGAATCTCTCCTCAATGACCATTCTAAAGGCAAAGGGAAAGAAGAAAAACTTCCCACACCTCCTGATAGTCCTAGAAATAAAAAGAAGAGGGCATCTTTAATTAAATTAGATGCTAAATTTGATTTGTCGATATATGATGGAGAGTTGAATGCAGAGACGCTGGATAATTGGATTAGACAGATTGATGTATATTGTAGGGTGCAGAGCATTGATTCAGACAAGAGTAAGATTCAGCTGGCTAGCCTACGCCTTAGAGGCACTGCCTTGGTATGGTGGGAAGGCAGGACACAAGTTGACATAAAGAAGCATGGTAAAATTCTCTCTTTGGAGTGAATTTGTTTCTGAAATTAAAAAGAAGTTCTATCCACTAGCTTATATGTAGCAAGCCATGATGAGTTGGCAAACTCTTCGACAATTAAAAGGGAAAAGTATACAAGGCTACACCCAAGAATTCAGAAAAAGAGCTTTGATTATAGGAATTTCGTTAGACTCACCTGAAACTCTGCTGAAGTATATAGGTGGTCTACATAGCTATTTAAAGCACACCATTCTCATGTTTAATCCCACTAGCATAGATGAGGTATTTGTTTAGGCTACACATCTAGAGGCTAGAGGTAAGAATGTGAACCCAGAAGTTGGGGGATCATCAAAACCCACTGCAAGCAAGAAAAATGAAAAGAGAAAGTAGAAATGGAAAGAGAGGAAGACAAATATTGTATAAAAGACCAAGCCTTCATGCACTCATTGCAAGAAGGATGGGCAGGATGATGAACACTGCTAGATTCTGCATCCGGAGCTGAAACCCAAGAAGTACGATGGAAAAAATAAGAAGACTGCTGCAGCTATTCAGAAGGATTTTGGGTCAGACTTAGGGCATGAAAAAACAATCACAACCATAGGTATAAAAGGTAATAATTTTGAAGCATCTACTAGTAATTCTGCACAATCTACTAATAATGAAGAAAATGAGAGGAAAAGACATGTGCATTTTCATATTAGAGTTATTTCGAAGCATCAAAAGATTGATACTTTGTTTGATAGTGGCTCACAAGTAAATTTAATTTCTGAAGCAATTGTAAAGAAGATGGGATTGCTAAACACACCTCATAAGAAGCGATATCCATTAGGATGGTTATGTGATAAAGCAAAGCTACAAGTGACTAGACAATGTAAACTTAGGTTTTCTTTTCAGTCAACATTTGTAGATGAGGTTGAGTTAGATATTGTTCCCTTGGATATATGTGGAATTGTTTTAGGAAGTCCTTGTATGATAGAAAAGCCATTTTCTATAGAGCATAAAACAAGTATCAACTCGTTAAATATGGAATTGAATATATCGTAAGAGCTCATAAACTCAAGAATAATTATACTCTCATAAACTCAGGGCGGATGAAAAGAATTGTAAATTCATGCAATTTTTTTTTACTGATGGTTGTAAAGGAAAAGAAACTTGATAAAACCAATGTATTTGAAGATGTAATAATAAACAACAAGTTGATTTAGAAAATGTTGTTTCAGAATATGATATACTATTTCAAGAACCTAAAGGTCTGCCACCCAAAAAGGAAATAGTACATAATATTAATTTGTAGCAAGATGCTCCATTGCCTAACATCGGAATGTATAGGTTGTTTGCTTTAGAGAATGCAGAAATTAAGAAGCAAGTACATGAGCTGGTCGAGAAAGGGTTCATAAGACCTAGCACATCACCATGTGGGTATCCAATTGGCTTGGTGAGAAAGAAAGATGGCTCGTGGCGAATGTGCATTGATTACCGAGCACTGAATAAGATAATGATCAAAACTTGTTATCCCCTTCCTCGCATAGATGATCTACTAGATCAGTTGAAAGAAGTTGTTTACTTTTCAAAGTTGGACTTTCATAGTGGCTACCATCAGGTCAGAGTTGCAAAGCAAGATGCATGGAAGATTGCTTTCAAAAAAAAGCAGGGATTGCATGAGTGGTTGGTTATGCCTTTTGGCTTAACTAATGCTCCTGCTATTTTCATGAGAGTAATGAATGATGTACTCAGACATTTTATTGATGATTTTTTCATTGTATATTTAGATGACATTCTTATATTTAGTAAAACATGGAAAGAACATTTGAAGCATGTAAAGCAGACTCTAGATGTTTTTAAAAAAGAAAATCTTTAGGTTAAGTTATCAAAATGTGAATTTGGCAAAACATCTTTGAATTATTTGGGTCATATTGTAGGGGGTGGTGAATTGAAGATAGATCCCTCTAAGGTTGCAATCATTATAAACTGGCATAAACCCAAATCTGTTGTAGAAGTTAGGAGCTTCCCAGGGGCAGCACAATATTGGAGAAAGTTTATTTCTAGCTTTTCCTTGATTGCAGCTCCCTTGCATGCTTTAACAGGATTGAACAAGGTGTTTCAGTGGGGAGGAAAACAACAGAAAGCCTTCGACACCTTAAAAGAAAATATTAGTATAGCACCAATACTAGCACTACCCGATCTTCAAAGACCATTTGAGATTGAAACGGATGTCAGTGACTATGCCATCGGAACAGTGTTGATGCAGCACGGTAAACCCATATGTTATCATTCTGAGACATTTAATTCTGCAGTAGTTAATTGTCCCACATATGATAAAGAATTGTATGCATTAGTACAGAGTGTGAAAAAGTGGAAACATTACCTAATGGGAAAAGAGACAGTTATACATACTGATCATCAACCACTTCAATATTTACACTCACAAACTAAGTTGCAACAATCAAGACACTATAGGTGTATGGGTTTTCTACAACAGTTTCATCTTGTCATTAGATATAAAAAGGGCATACACAATAAATTTGTTGTTAGGGTCCCACCCTAACCCCCTTATTCATGTAGCAGGATCGAGTCATAGTTATAGTTAAGTAAGGAGTCAATAAAGCCCATATTAATAATTGTAGGTGGTTAACCCGCAATTAATGACGGGACCACAGTTAGTTGCAAATGGGCCATGGTATTAGATAGATGGTATTAATAAGAACCATGGTATTGATCCATGGTATTGCATATATGAGTCATATATAAAGGATAGAGACTCCCTGCAAGGAGCATCGTGTCTTATTTTCTAATCGAGCTCTGCTCTATTGGAGGTTGCCCCCTCGAAGAGGCAAGTGAACATTGCTTTCTGAATAATAAAATACTTGTTGTTGTTTCTCCCTATTCTATGTTCTGGGTATATTTCTTCGAATATTCTGTATTCCGGTATCGTCTTGCAGGTTAAGAACATAACATTTGCAGATATGTTGTCCAGACCAATCATAAATGCATCTACTATACTTAAGCATAATTCAGTATTGCATGAAATCTACATTGAACAATATGCTCAAGATATAGATTTCAAAGATGTATATGCAACTTTAAGTCATGGGAAACAAGTAGAAGAATTGGATTATCATGTTAAGGACCAACTCTTGTATCATTTTGGAAAGTTATGCATTCCACAAACTGAAAGAGTAAAGACAATTCGAGAAGCACACACTTCTCTAATATCATGTCACTTTGGTGTAAGTAAAACAGTTGCACAGCTGCAAAGATTTTGTTATTGGCTAAAAATGAATGAAACAATTTCTAGATATGTAAGAGGGTGTACCATGTGTGCTAAAAGCAAGCCCAACAATAGAAAACTAGGCTTGTACACTCCACTACCAGTTCCTTCTCACCCTTGGGAAAGTGTTTCCATGGACTTTGTTGGGGGATTGCCTAAATCTAGAAAAGGTCATGAATATTTATATGTTATTGTGGATAGGTTCAGCAAAATGTGTATTTTAATACCCTGTAACAAACATATTACAGTTCAACAAATAGCAATGTTGTTCTTTTAGCATGTATGGATTCATTTTGGATTACCCACTTCCATTGTATCTGATCGAGATTCCCGTTTTGTTGGGAAATTTTGGTCAATTCTGTGGGAATTGATGGACACCAGACTGCAGAAGAGCACAACTTTTCATCCACAAACAAATGGCCAAACAAAAGTGGTCAATATGATAGTGATCCAGTTGCTCAGAGGCTATTGCAGCAAGCATCCCAAGTTTTGGGATGAACATTTGTGTTATGTGCAGCATGCTTACAACCAAGCTAAACATTCTTCTACACAGAGATCTCCTTTTGAGACTTGTTTTGGTTTCACACCAAGGTCTCCCTTGGATTTTGTCTTTGGTAAAGACATAGTGGTTCATGGACACAGTGATGTGGACAAGGCAACCAAGTTCATTGAACAAATCCAAGAGTTCACTAGGCAGTACAGGAACAACTAGAAAAGAGCCAAGCCAAGTACAAGGCAAGGCATGATAAGCATCGGATTGAGCATAGTTTCCAATTTGGTGATCAAGTCTAGTTGTATATCAGCAAAGACAGAATGCAAGGTGAAGGTAAGAAGCTAAAGCCAATAAGGTATGGACCTTTCAAGATACTTGAGAAAATTGTTGAGAATGCTTTTCGCCTTGACTTGCCAACTTACATGCACATCTATTCAGTATTTAATGCAGAAAGCTTGAGACTAGTTGAACCTTCACTAATTGAAGATCTCGAAGAATAGAGTCAGTTGCCTTCTATTGATGATGTGTTGCCTAAATATCTCAATGAATTGCAGGAAGATACAGTTCTGGACAAGAAGGTAAGAACTACGTGTAGAAGGGATGTTGAGTACCTCAAGATTGGACTCAAAGGTTCAAAACCAAGCAGTGCAAGATGGATAGAAATTGGGCAAGCGAGGAATCTATATCCTCACTTGATTGATGCTTAAAAAACCAACTTTTGGTGGTCCAAAATATTTTTCAGTGGGAAGGCCATGATCCAAATTGGATCCTAGAACACTCTCTAAGTTTTCATGAACTCTTTAAAAATCATGCCAAAGTTTCAAAGTCTTATAAGGATCAAGCTTATCGGAGATATCCTCGTAACAGTTACAATTGTGATCAGTGTGGAGCAACGAGGACCCTCGGTCAAGCGCACAGACCATTGGCCCATGGTAGCGCGCGCTGCCACAAATTAGCAAAACCAGAGGCCATTTCAAGAAACAAGGGGAGTTTTTGATATGCGATTAGCGATAAGTTGTTAATCACATATCGCAGGGAAAACCCCTCAAAGAAGGAAAAGCCTTGAGCACCCGGACCCGAAATAATTGTAAAATGTGGAAAGATATCGTACTGATTTTGTCAGAAGCGGGGTCCCACAAAAACCGGCAGAATATTGAAAGGGCTTCGAGCGGTAAGTGGTTTCAACCGAGTCCCGCCTGATGCCACACAATGGGTGCCACGCGTTCGACAGAAGAGAGGGAAAAACACTCACATCGGACGGGTAAACATCATGCTACTTACCCGCCCGATATGGACAATAACCGTAGGATTTGGAGGTTCCAAATCAACTACGGGGATGTAATCTGATGGATGACTGGATTCGACGAGGTTAATAGGCAGAATTGTATAGGATTTGAAGTCTGATATAGACGATGCATTGGCAGAAGGTCGTGATTCATGGTCATTCTTGGAGTTAATGGAATAAACGGTCATTTCAAAAATGTCCAAGAGAACTGACACTCAGTTCGTTATGAAATAGGTGGCCACCTCCTTGTGAGGCGTTATATAGTGATGATTACGCAGAATAGAGGATTCAAACGGACAGAGGCAGGGGAACCAGAAAGCCGAGAAGTGGAAATGAACAGACAGGAAGCAAATTGGCTTTAAAGCCACAAACTGATAGAGAGAGCAAAAAAAAGCAGTAAGTTAGAAACAAAAAGCTAAGAGCAGAGAGAAGAAGCCGAGCTGACCTGCAGAAGCAAAGGCAGCATCAAGCTAGAGTTAAGACAGAGCCAGAGAGAGTCAGAGAGTTTGTGTACTCTAGATAACGCTTGAGAGGTTCAAAAAAACTCCTCTGTATATGCCTGTCATGTACGAGTCTCAGATTGGGCTCATACTACGGTGACCAATAGAGGTCGAATTTCAATAAGGAGAGTCTGTGTACTCTAGAGACTTGGGGAATCCAAGTACAATCCGGCTAATTTATATCTACTGTGTGAGACTCAAATTGAGCTCACTGTTGTAAAAACTCTGCTTTGGAAACATAATAGAGAGGCCACCACTGAAGGCTGGACTAGGAGACGTAGCCTGGAAGTATTGGGTGAACTCCTTATTAAACTTGTTGTGTTTATATGTTTGTCTGTTATGTTTTCTTTAACTGCTTCAATGCTTGTGTATTTCATAATCTTATTGATCCGTTGCATAAAGTAACATAGGCACATCCATGCACATGAGTCTGTAATACCTTAATTTTTTGTCTTAGATCAATTTCAGATCATTTACTATCCTGAAGTGGCAACTTCAAAACCTCGCTCACACCAAATCTAACCAAATGTATATTTATTTGGCTTCTCTTCCTAATTTATGAACAAGTTTGGCATCAATCTCTCCATCCACTAGGCCAAATAACCCTTGGCAATCGAAGTGTTCTTCTGAAGCCAAAATACATCCACTTTTGGCTTTGATACTAAATGTAGAAAATATATCTACCACGAGAATATTTTAACCTGCAATACACACAAAACATTAAACACAATATTTACCCTGGGAAAGCCTTAACTCTAGGGGAAAACCTAGCCTAATGGAATTCCTTTAGATCCCTTGGCCAAAACCCTGGCCAAGCAAGCCAAGTGAGCCTTCACAACTCAGATCCTTGGAGCCATTACAATGAATTCCTCCAACCTTTTAAAGGCTTCATCACATGAAAAATTACCATAGGAAAATAACAAACGATGGACCCAAAACCACTACTATAACCTGGTCTAATTTGACTCTACCCCCTAGTCAAGTTTACCTAACACTACTTTGTCTTCAAATAAATTTAATTAAAAAATAGAACTTAAAAAATAACTCCTTGTATACCCATTTTAGTGTCCCGAACCCACAGCTGGGAAACACCACTCATCAGAACTTTATAATTATAATTAATTTAAATGTAGAAGCATGTAACACTCAAATTTGTCTTCATTTATTCCTTGTGTATGACAAATAAATACAACATGAAATGTAGCTATAAATGCCATACAAGAACTATAGATCACATACATTATAATTTATAGAACACAACATAAAATAAAGATACATTACCAACCATTAAGCTTGAACCTAGAAGTTAGGGTTTAAAAATAGATATTATTAATTGAGCGCAACACATAAATAAAATTCCGGACATGAGAATGTGAACTCTTACCTGAGAAATGAGAGTCAATTGGTTACGGGCTCTCCACTTTCCACCTAGCCATAGATGTGGTGGTTCATAAGCTCAACCATTGGGTCCCCCCACCCCTCGTAGCTAGGACAACAACTCCAAAGGTAATAAGCAGGAAACCAAGATAAAACCCTGGCCGAAGCACTAACCCTAGTAGCATCAGTCTCCAACCATAAGCTCAAACTCCCTTGACCGACATGCAAGTGGTGCATCTCGAATCTATCAATGGTTCCCACCTTCCATGGAAACTTACAGTCAACAAGGATGATCTTAGCACACAACTCTAGGAGCTTTGTTGTTGTCCAAGAATTCAAGTACCAATAGCTGAAAATAATTAACTCCAAATTCAGTGCCAAATCCACACCAAGACTCATCAACTACCATTAAACCAAGTTCACCAACCTGAACTTCATGGCCACCAAGCCTTAAATAGGGCCATCAAATCCTCGAAGCACCAAGCTCCACATAGCCAACATAGGGGCTCACATCATGATTAGGATGCATCCCAACAATACATATAACTGAATAACCACACATCAACCAGTCTCATAGTCCACCCTAAGACTCACTGAATAATCAATAATAAACTGAATGATTAACTGATTAAATGAATATCAAACAAAAATGACAGTTCTTTATGTATACATGGCCTTAACTTTCCATGTGGCACCCTCTGGAACTCATGTGGGCCCTAAGTGCACTTTTCACCAAAAATATCGAATTGTTTCCTTTTTCCATGGCGCTACGCCCCACATACTATTTCCATGGAGTGGTATCCACAACCAAAATTATTTTATTAATATCATGATATGTACAAATTTACAATGTTGAGCATGATTGCTCCAAAGCATGAATAAAAATAACTACATGGGCAAATAGGGAAAATAACAAAATGTTCGGCTCACCAACCTAAAAATTGAAGGTATCCATGTTAACAATCCAATATAAAAAATACATTTATTTACATTGTCAAAACAGGTGGGGGTATTACATTCCTCCCCCAGCGCACCGTATATACAAATATAGAATCATATACAATATATCAATAAAAAAGGTTAGGATGTTCCCCTCCATGACTTCTTCTTGCTCACAAGTCACATCCTTAGGACTGAGCATGTCCATTGTACATTTACCATGCCTATGGATTGATTGTGGAGAACCTTGACCTTATTGTCCAAGATCTGCACGAATGAAACTTGGAAGTCTCCCTCGAATCCTACCCAAATCATTTTCCAATCAAGAACATGATTAGTTCTAGTGACATATTTCTTAAGAAACAAAATAGGAAAAACATCATGAATATGCAGAGATGTAGGCAATGCAAGCCTATATGCAACGATGAAAATTCTCTCTAGGATATCAAATGGCCCACAATATCTAGTTGCCAACTTGCCACAACTTCCCAATTTTAACGCGATGTTCTTTTCTTTTACTTTCAAGAATTGACCTAGGATATTTTCTTTGATTATGTTAAACAAAATTTCTTAAAGAGCATGAAAATACCATAAATGCAACATCCATGAAGAAAAAACACATTATGAAAGACATCATAGACAACGCACCAATATTTGTTAGTGGAGTTCATTGACGATGTGTGAACTACATATCTGGGCCCAACATCGAAGTGGAGAGGCCTTTATATTATCTAAACAAAATGAAAGGAAAGTACATGGAAAAATACATGAGAATACCCCACTTCTAGGAGTGACATGAAAATCTTTTTCTCTTGTCCCAATTTTGAATGCATCAATGAATTCCTTGTGAAATTTCATGAAAAGTGAGTATAAACTTGACTAGGTTCTATAATTTTCACCTTTGGCTCCCCTATAGAATCTTCAAGATGTCACAACAATCAAAATACTCCCTAGAATATGCCAGGAATATCCTTGATTTATGTGAAATCTTGCTTGTAGTTCTAGTCCTCATTCCATGCATCACGTTCTAGTGATGACCTCCTCCTCTAACACATTCAAATGCCATGGTTTATATAATTTGCGCCAGGCAGACGTACCAAGTCCCACCTGTCAAAAATAGAAATAATAAATGTTAAATATAACATCAAGAAATATCCAGATTTAATTTGTCCTTGAATTAAATTGGAAATAAAATTGTAATTGCACATCTCATGACAACTTGTATTAGTTAACTAATTTAATTTGACTTAGTTGGATCGATTAATTTGAGTTGAGAGTCTAAATAGAGTCATGTAGAGTGTCTGCTACATTATAGGAGCCCTGGTTGAGTTATTTTGAGTTATAATTAATTAATTGAGTCTAACTAAGTTAAAGTCAGTTAAACTAGTTCCAACTGTTGGAGGAACTAGTGGGAGGTCTAGTAGTGTGGTGTTACACCTAGTCGAGTGTGGTGCTTCCTAAAGTGCAGTGCAGTGTTGCCTGAAGCATAGTGTGGTGTTGCCCGAAGTGCAGTGTGGTGATCCCTGAAGTGGAGTGTGGTGCTGCCTACAATAAATAACTCATGCATGTCAGATTTGAGAAAGACCCAATTGTGATTGGAGTTTGGGGACAATGTACTAGCAATTGTGTAATCATATGAATTATACAAGTGGTGCATGTAGTCAAAGGAAGAGCCTAAAGGAACTGCGTAATCCAATGGAGGAAAATTTCTATTGAATAAGGGAATAATTCCTCATTGAAC
This sequence comes from Pinus tabuliformis, assembly GCA_031772625.1. Classification (NCBI taxonomy): domain Eukaryota; kingdom Viridiplantae; phylum Streptophyta; class Pinopsida; order Pinales; family Pinaceae; genus Pinus; species Pinus tabuliformis. The sequence continues at coordinate 1,869,635,229 of CM062818.1, forward strand.
AACTCAAGGGTGTAGGAGCTTGGAAGGCTAGGAAATTGGCTAAGTGTTGGCCAGAGTCAAGCTAGGAAGTAGTGAGATAGATAGAGATAGTGCAAAGTTTTCTCGGGCTTGAGAAAAGCACTGTAATCTTCCCATATTTTCTAACTAATGCAATATATGGATAGCAGGGGTTTTAAGTTGTGGTTTTCCCTAGGAAATCATTGTGTAATGTGTTGATTGAATTATTTCTCTTATATACTTCGTGATTTCGTGATTGTTTAATTATTTCCACTGATGAGTAGATTAGATTCAAGTATATTGTTTTAGAATATTACAATTAGCAGTTTGAATCTACAAGGAATTTCCACATGGTATCAGAGCTGAAATCACACTAGAAGAAAAGAATTCAAAGTTTTCCTTACAGATTGATGGAACTCTAGTTCAGGGAAGATCCAAAAGACCCTATGTGCATACTTCTTAATGGAGCTAAACGACTGCTAGTGGGAAAATCAATGACCCAATGTTTAGTGACATAAAAAGGAGCTACGATCATTGATATTGGTAGATTGAGAAGAAATGATATTTCCCATAGGGAGATAAAAAATCAAAGGGAGAAACCCTATGGAAGCTAGTACTTTAGTATCTGGGGAGATCAAACTCATTATTTCAGTTGTTTGCAGCGATAGTGTGGAAGCAGCAACAAAGTAGTAGCAACAACATGAGTAGATCAGATTTAGCTCATGCATGCGAAGCCTTCAGGAGCAAGGCAAAGACTAGAGATTTGGTGGTTGAGAGGGAGCATGTTAGACCTCTCAACATGCAACCTCAAAAGAAGCCTTAGGAAGTTGTGGAGTAGCCACAAATGGAGAAGCAGACAGGGGGAAGAGTGGAGGCATCCACTCAAGAAGAGACCTCCAGTAGGAGGAGATTTCGATCCAAGTGGGCAGAGGGAGCTCATGCAACCATACCTCCAGGTGTGAGGTGGGGCGATGTGAAACCTTAGTCCAAGATTTTCAAAATTTGGGTAGGGTCTATTGAGGTGTGTTTTGTCTCATGGATCATTACCTCTCTATAGGGGCCCATTGTATTCAGTAGCAGGAGGATCAATGTCAGTTAGATGCCGAGGAGTGCAGAGCAGTGTTGAAAGTAGAGCAAGAGGTTCAACATGAGAGTCAACAACAACACAGTTTTCCCAGTAGACAGTTGAAGACACAATTGATTCAATTTATTTTGTTTGGATGCTTTTTTTGGTTGCAGATGTTGCAGTAGAAACAACAACAATGACAATAGTTGTATGCAAAACATTCCAAAGGTAATAGATTGGGATATATGTGAATCCCTTTCTTGTTGAGAGGGAATGTTGGAAATAGCAATAAGAAATGTAAAACATAACATAAAGAAAGATTTCAATTTTATTTGTCCTTGAATTAAATTGGGAATAAAATTGTAATTCCACATATCATGACAACTTGTATTAGCTAACTAAGTTAATTTAACTTAGTTGGCTCAATTAATTCGAGTTGAGAGTATAACTAGAGTCATGTAGAGTGTCTCCTATATTATAGGAGCTCTGGTTGAGTTATTTTAAATTGTAATTAATTAATTCATTCTAAGTAAGTTAAAGTTAGCTAAACTAGTTCCAATTGTTGGAGGAACTAGTGGGAGGTCTAGTAGTGTGGTGTTTCTTGTAGTCGAGTGTGGTGCTACCTGAAGTGCAGTGTGGTGCGGTCTGAAGTCGAGTGTGGTGTTGCTGCAATGATCAACTAGTTAATTGATGATTCACTCATAAATAAATCATGCATTTTAGGTCTGAGAAAGACCCAATTGAGATTGGAGTTCAGAGACAGTGTCCTATCAATGGTATAATCATCTGAATAGTACAGGTGGTGCATGTAGTCAGAGGAAGAGATTAAAGGAACTGTGCAATCCAATGGAGGAAAATTTCTATTAAATAAGGGACTAATTCCTCATTTAACATCGCAAGGAAGTAGGATATTGGAAGGCTAGGAAACTAGATAAGTGTTGGCCAAAGTTAGCTTCGGAAGCAGTGAGATAGATAGAGATAATGCAGAGGTTGCTCAAGATTGAGCAAAGCATTGTAATATTCTCATATTTACTTACTAATGCAATATACAGATAATAGGGGCTTTTAATTGCGGCTTTCCCCAAGAAATCATTATGTAATGTGTTGATTGAATTCTTTCTCTTGTATGCTTCGTGATTTCATGATCGTTTAATTTTTATGTTGATGAGTAGAGTATATTCAAGTCTATTGTTTTAGCATATTACAATTAGAAATTTGAATCTACAAGGAATTTCTACACCACCCACGTGGTCTGTTGGAAAGTGGAATTGTTTGTTTTGGGGGTGATTCAGGGTTAAGCCTTGTAGACTCCCTATTTGGGCATGTGTTATAACAAACAATTGTTTTAATGTTGAGATTCGTTCTAACCACTATTGAATTTTGTTTCACCCCCATTAATTGTGTTGAATTCCAATATTAATAAATCCACTAACTTTAGCTAGAAACTCCTCATATGCCTATGGGTTGGTTGGCCCATTTGGCTACCAACTAGGTGACACATGGCACCATTTCATTGGCCCACATGGTGTGATATAGTTAAAATACTGAGAGGGAGGGTGTGGAGGTGAATTAATATTTTTATTTCACTTTAACCTTCACTTTCAAATTCATAATTCTGTATGCTACTGTTATTCATACAACTCGCATGTGTATGCGACTTCGATGAATCAAAACTGTGTATGTGCAGATTACTATTTTTTCACAAATTCCATCAGTGATTTAACTTAACCAGTGCATCAATATTTCATTAGTCAGTATGTATACAATAAAGAGAAAATATATCACAACACATAAGAAACACAACAACACATAAGAACACTGGGATTTTAGGTGGAAACCCAATGTGGGAGAAAACCACCACTGTTGTCATCTTTGTCTTATTCTTTTATTATAAATAAAAATACATCATGGTATTATACTTGCATAGGATCTTACCAGCACGTAGGCACCCACCTACACGAGGCTTTAACCTACGCTCATTCTCTATCACCCGCTAGAAGGCAGCTACAACCCCCTAATCTCATTTACCCACTCCTACTGGAAGGTAGATCCTGCTCTCTCACTAAAGGCTCCAACCCTTAACATCGCGTGGACAATGTTTCATAATTTTTCATGCTAGATCCACCTGTCTCAAATACACATCAAAACATGTTGGCCACCTTCCATCATATTTTTAAATTGGACCCATACACAACATTATGCTCAATACCAATTAACCATTCTGAAACCATCCAATGAATACTGTTCAAATCAACCAATCACAGATCAACCCAGGATACTAACTAATCACTGATCAAACCAAAACCAATCAAACAATCATACTGATAGCCACATTTGTATCTGCACAAAACTAATCTCATTCATTACAAACCCTGATCAAATTCACCTCAAAATATATACGCGATAATTCTGAAGCATATCTGGGTATATACAGGCTTCTTTTGCATAAAACCTACATACACATATTAAGTCACTGAATCACTGAGTACATAACCAATCACAGGTCACTAAATCAAATACTGAACCATTGCAATAACCGATCACAGACATACCAATACTGAATCACTAAAAACTCAGTCACTGGTTAATATACCAAGCCACAATCAAAACAATCCAATCCATACTATCAAATATAGACTATTTTTACAAAGACATCATTGATGAACAAAAACAAATAGAACAGATGTCATCAACTCTTATCACCAAGCGGTAATTCAAACCCTAGAATAAATACGAATATTCAATTGACCGAATCTTCATATCTACTCGCTTATCATGTATAATACCCGTGTATATATTTCAAAATATTGAATACAAAGACCCAAATCAAGAAGTAAACAAATTACTTCATAATATATACGTGAATACTGCGATGCATATCCACGTATGTACGCAACTATCTAGAAGCACAATTGCATGCAAATTTTAAATTACTGAACCATACCATTAATGAAAACACAACCCATGTAAAATACATATATTTTCTCACATACAGACAGAAAATCAAAGATCTCAACAAACATATTCAAAACATAGCACCATTATAACCACAGATCTAGCATTGTTAGCTACACAACCATAAATAGATCATTAGTACTCAATGAATTTTCAAATCTCTCAGATATGAGCCTTCTCCTTTCTCCCTGGTGCCAACCTATTACAAATCAGATCATAAATGAATAATCCATCCAATACACACTTAGCTCCTTGATCACCATCTCCTTATATAGTTTTTCCCTTTGTTAATACCATCGGCAAATCCTTTATTAAAGTTGTTAGTAATTGTAGATGAGATCAAATAGATGTTGCCACCACAATACTATGGGAAATTACCATGGTAAAGGATCCTGGTTTTTATTTTCCATGGGTATGATTCACATACATGACTTTTGTTCACAAAACCTACATATGTATGTGACTCGTCTTCACAGGGACCATGTATACTTTTCAAAATTCATGATTCCCATGGATTTTGTGACTTAGCTATCAATTCTCTCTCATAGCCTCTGTAATATCTATACCAATATTCCTATTATCTGCATTAGTTCCATAGCCATCATATTATAAACAAGTTGACATTAAGGAAATATTTGATAAGCATGTTTCCATCAAGGACAAAACATTAGCCATAATGCCAACAATCTCCCCCTTTGGACTTGATGGAAACCACCTACAAGCACCAATTATTCTCTCCTGCTTTGACATCAAGGGAAAAGGGTTGAACTAGGCTGAAATAAATACTCCCCTTTGTAGATCTCAACACTGTAAGTTTGATCTTTTGTTATGAATTTTGAAATTTGAATACTAACCATGCTCCTCTTGAGCATATGTTGAACCTTCTATAGATATGAAATATAAGTACAAGGCTTTATGACTCAAGCATATATGACCTCTCTTATAATCAATGGCTCTATTATCAATCACCCAACATCATGGGGTTACATATTGGACCAAAAATTTACATCAGTCACCCAGAATAATGGGGTTACATATAAGACATGGCTTGATCCTAATAGCCCATACATGATTGAATTTTATGATACTTACAACATGGGTATTTTCACAACCTTTACATCAAGGGACATACATGACATCCATAACCATAAACAAAGATTTCAAGGATGAAGTGATACTCATCAGAAATCACCATGCTCCAAGAATATAGGACATTGTAGCATAATCATGTGGTCAAATATGCAATATATCCAAGATCCAAGCAATTGTAGCAGCAACATAAGATTGTTCAATAACGCTTTGTTAGCACAATTTCTCCATATATAGGAAGACCTGCTATCCTCAAGAAACAAAGTCATATCAATTGCTTGAACTACATTTGTGAAAGAAAAGAGGACTTCCATCATCACAAGCCATTAATTAGCAATACACATGTTCCTTATCAAGTGTATTAATATTTAAGATGAAGACACCATTAGTAGTTTCACCAAATACAACTCAAGAAACATATAGGAATCATCCATAACTTCACCACATGCAAGCCAAGCATCATTGATAACCCATGTTATAGTGATAGTAGCACATATAATTTCTTGTAGTGAGTAAAGAAATAAGATTGATGACAACAACAATAACCATAAAGTCATCATATATGACATCATGCTAAGGAGTGCTCAGGAGACCATAATGCCAACAATGCACTATTAGAAGAATATAAGATGCTCCCACTGAACATGTGCCAATTATGATCACATTATATCCTCCTCATCATCCAACAAAAAGATAAATAATCAGTAGTAGTAAGACTTTGCAAGTCATCATGAACCAATACTCGAACCAATACTCTTTCACATATTCTACAACTTGCATAAAGATACTATCAACAAACTGCAGCAAACCAATGTCAGAGCCAAAATGCCAATAATCAACTGATGGAAACACGTGAGGAGCTCTCCCCAAATTTGTGCTACTCCTTTATCACTACAAAGAAGTATACGCGAGTGTATAATTCATTATCCACATATAAACGTGATTGTCATTCATAAGAACCACATATAGATGTAAAATATTGATTTTCATAGCCGCAACTCCCCTTGAACATGTCATGTCTATTCCTTTTGATATTCTCTTCATCAAATGAAAAATTAGTAATATAAACATCACCAAAAAAAAAAATGAAATCATCATCAAGGTACACATGCATAGCTCCCCATGAGATCATACACGACTGATCCTATGGACCTCATAATCATCATCTATTTTGCATGAGGTTGTATACCTCACATTTACTTCTACAATATCTATTAGATGTATTCATTAAGTACAATAGGGACTTTGCTTCATTTGTGAAGACATTGAATGGGTATAAAGACTACGAAAATGCGTCTATGCCTGTCAATACAGACTTTGAATGGGCAGAGAGTCGACGAAAATGCTTTTGTCACTGTCATTACAACTTTAGCTGAAGTAAATTTATTTCTTTATTTTTTTTTATATATAGTTAATTTTTGTATTTAGGTTTTCGTGATTCAAAGTGAATTAAGTAAATTCAAATTTTTGACATACACTTTTTAAACCGACAAGTGTCCTGATGATGAACCACTTGTTGGTTTGAAACGTGTGGCCAAAAATTCTCAAATGTGAATTCTACCAAAATACTTTGCTAATATAGTTAATTGTTTAAATTGTTTTTTAATAGATTTAATATTTTGAAAACACAATAAAAATATTTAAATTATGTAAATTTAATTACTTAAAATTAATATTTTTTCGATTTTTTAATTAAATTTCAGATAAAATAACAAAAAATATCCACACAAAAAAAACCCCAAAAAAATCATTTTTTAAACTATTACATTATTTTTCACTAGGACATTTTCTACATACCAATGTAAGAATTTTATTTAATTGCAGAATTTAGTGGATGAGGATCGGTTGATTTTTTTTTTTTTTTTTTTTTTTTTTTTTTTTTTTTTTTTTTTTTTTTTCAGGCTTAGATTAATTCTCAAGGGAACATGCATTGTCTTTTAATAAATTTTAAAAAATAGATTCGTGCCACATGGCTCCTACTCACCAATTTCCTAGAGATTTGAGATTATTCCAATTCTAATAAGTTCCTCATTATTATTTATAACATTCATTTATATAAAACAAATTAAATTTATTTGGCTCCTACTCACCAATTTCCTAGAGATTTGAGATTATTCCAATTCTAATAAGTTCCTCATTATTATTTATAACATTCATTTATATAAAACAAATTAAATTTATTTAGCAAAATGGTTTATTACTTTTAATAAATCTAAAAAATTAGATTCGTGCCACTTGGCTCCATACCCATCAATATCCTAGGGATTTGAGATTATTCCAATTCTAATAAGTTTTGTCCATGATAAGATCATCATTATTATTTATAACAGTAATTTATAATTACTTTTTTTTTTTAAGTTAAAGTTGACCCATAACCTTTTTATATATGGTTAATTAGGTAAATGTGTGCATTAGTAAGACATTCTTCATGTTGCAATAATTTTTTTGTTTATATTTATAAATTGTTTAGCTATATCAACCACATTAATATTTTTAATTGTGGTTATACTAGTCTTAAATTAATTTTTAGAACTTAAATATTAAGTCAATTTCAAAAATCAAATGAAAATAAAGTAAATTTATTACATGTTAACTTTTCATATTTGAGCCACCCTAGATGTTAGTTGGCCACCAATTACATGTCTTTGTTCTTCATTATCTAATAAGGCGATATGATTTTGGTAAAATTATAATGATTTATCGTTTATATTGTATTTTGAAATGTAAAGATAAATTCAATGTCTTGAAATCGTAACTTTGTATATTTTCTCATAAATTTCATCCAAATTCGGAAGGGATTTGTTCAAATCTTAACTTTAAACTATTTAATTTGCATAATAATGTATCAAAAGTTTTACAAAATATTAAAATCAATTTATAAATGGACGAAAAATACAAATTCTAATCTCAATATAATATAGAAAAATCAACAAAATATTTTTTATTACCTTCGTAAGCTTTCCGGACACAGATATGCCCAGAATTGATTTTTCTATTTCTTCTAATATACCATAATAGAAATGACGAAGAAGCTTCCCACAACGGTGGAAGTAAGTGTGATGAATATAAAATAGGTAACTAAGCATCTATGATAAAATAATAATGAAATGAAAACAAATTAATTTATTAAAACTTTTTTAAATTATGATTTTATAGAAATGACCAAGAAGCTCCCCACAACGGTGGAGGTAAGTGTGATGAATATAGAAGAGACCATAAAGTAACTAAGCATCTATGATAAAATAATAATGAAATGAAAACAGATTAATTTATTAAAACTTTTTTAAATTATGATTTATTTTTTATTTTTTCTTTTCTAAATTAAAAGACTAGGTTGCCAACTTGATTCATTAAACTATTATCTTCATATCTTAAGAAATTAAAAAATTTGAACCAAAATTGAAACATTCATTAACATACATATTGATAGTTTCACAATCGAATTTTAATAACCTCATATTTTGTTAAATTTATAAGGATATAGGTGGGGAAGCATATAGGAAAATCTAGCCTTTAATATTGCATGGGTGTTGGGGTGGGGGAAGACATTGCCGAAATATAATCTCTCATAACTTATGAGGTTAGGAGTGGGAAGTTATTAGAGAAATTTTAATATTAGAGAAATAAAAAATTTAATACCCTATGTCAGTGAACATGCGGGGGGAGTTATTAAGTAAATATTATCCTTATGAGGATGATGGTGGGGGTTGTGATTGTTGCCCTAATATCTACCCCTACCTTATGGGGGCAGAAGGAGATATTAAGTAAATCTAATCTCCCTTACCCTTTTGGATTTAAGGTGGCGAAGACCTATTAAGGAAATATAATCCATATGAGGGTGGGGGAGGGAGTGGATATTACGGAAATCCTCATAAAATTTACTTAATATCTTTTCTCCATCCCAATTCTCATAGAGTGGTCATTACGATTTCTACAATATCTTCCTATAATCCCAATCCTCATAAAAGAAGATAATAACAAATATTTATAGGATTTCTATAATGTATTCCCCCACCATACTCTTATAGGATAGGTAATAATTCTTCTCTAATATCTTCCCCTCATACAACGGTGGGGTCTGCAGGGATAAATTTTAGAAATATTAATACCTAGAGTAGAGTATATGAGGGTGGGGGTGAGATATTTTGGAAATATTAATACCCAATGTATATAAATATGAGGGTGGGAGGGGATATATTAATGAAATTTTATAAGAGGGTGGGTGAGAAAGGGAGATATTGAGGAAATATTACTAGCCTATTTGCAACTAAGGGTGGAGTGGAGATATTAATGAATTCTTATATGGGGGTGGGGAGATATTATGAAAACCTTATTCAAGTTCCCTTAATTTTAGCCTCATCTTATATTAGGGTGAGGGCGGATATTAGTAAAACCTTAGTTAAATTTCTCTAATTTCTACCCCCGTTGCCTCACCCTCAACTTATATGATGGTGGTGAGGGGATATTAGAAAAATCTTATGAAGGTTTTCTTAATATCTCCCTCCCACCCTCACAAAAAATACGGGATATTAGAAAAATCTTATGAAGGTTTTCTTAATATCTCCCTCCCACCCTCACAAAAAATACGAGTGAGAGTATGGGATAAATATTTGAGAAAAATTATTAAGATTTCTCTAATATCTACCTCCGACCTCCACCCTCATATAAAGGAGTAAGGTAGTAGGGAGAGATATTAGAGAAATATTATTAAAGTCCCTGATACAAGGGGGATTTCAAGGTAAATATTAGGAAAATTTGATTAATATTAACCCAATATCTCTTTGTTATACCTACCCTAATAAAGTTGGTATTGATATTTCCTCAATATCTCTCATCCACTACTACCATTATATAAAGAGAAAATATTTAAAATTCTTAAAGTTCCATATGTGAAAGTGGAAAATTAAAAATAATAATTAAAAATAATAATAAACGTACAAAAGTATTAGTAAAATATTAAAGAAATTAAAGATTTTGTTTAGTATCTTGTGACCCACCCACATGCACATATAAATAAGATTTTATTTAGTGTGAATAAGAAGATATTTATAAAATATTCATGTATTTAAAAATCTCCATATAGATGGACAAAGATATAAGGGTACGTCAAATCTCACGTATATATTATGTAAAAAAAAATTATCGTGATGGGATTGTAAATAACTTAAATAACATTCAACTATCCCATTTAGTTGGTATATATTTAGAAAAAACCATGGTCATGAGATTGGTCCAAAGATTCCATATGGCACGTCCATATTTAAAATAATTATATCAATTAAATAGTTGTATTATTTAATTTACAAAGGAATAGAGAGTCAACAAAGGTGATCATCTATTACAAACATAAAGTAAGAGGTAGAATGTGAATTCTTTCTATTGTGACATTGGAATAGTTCCAGATATTTCCCATGTAAGAAGGAATCTTTATAATAATATCAACTCCAAGAAGACAAGCAAACAAACATGGACAAAATTTGGAGATTTTGTATGTGAAACACATGTTTAAAATAATATAAACTCCAACTAAATAAAATAATTAGTGTAATAGGTTCAACGTGAACTTCAATGAATAATATCAAAGGTATCATATACTCAAAGTGATTGCTACAAGGTAGTCTCACTGTTATAGTTTTGGTGTTTTTCAAATATGGGTGAGTTAAAAAATGAAAAATTATAATTTTGTAAATTATTACATTTAAAGTGTTTTTCTATGGAGTTAGTTGGAAAAACAATGTTTACTTAGCCAATTTCTGGGCTTTCTTTTCATCTTCCTCTATTTTGTTAAAACTTGATATGTCGAAATCTTTGTATATCGTCAGATCTCTGGAGAAGCCCTTTGTGCGAGGTAGAAAGCTAGCCATGGTGGCAACAAGTGGGGTAATGAATTTGCAGACATTTTTGTTAGGTCTGTGGATTTAGTGAAAGTAGAAGCCATGGGGAATTTGATAGATGGGCACACAACGGAGGAAGAGGAGGGTGGTGATTTGAGAGAGGAATGCGGTGTTGCTGGTGTTTATGGCGATCTGGAGGTCGGGTGTCTTTATTACCTGGCACTGCATGCCCTACAACACCGCGGGAAAGAAGGGGCTAGTATAGTGTCAGCGGATAACAGGTCCTTGAAGGCCATGACTAGATTGAGTCTTGCCTGAGAGGTCTTTAATGAAAAGAATCTCTATCAGTTGAGTGGTGCCTCGACCATTGGCCATGTGAGGTATGCCACAATCAAGACCTCTGTGGCAAGAAATGTGCAATCATTCGTGGCAAGAAACGTGCAGTTGTTAGTGGCAAGCTATAGGTTGGGTATGTTGGCATTGCCCACAATGGGAATCTTCTTATTTATAAGTAGCTCATAGGTAGGCTTGAGGACGAGGGCCCAATCTTTAATACTAGCTCTGATACCGAAGTTATGTTGCATCTTATTGCACAGTCAAAGGTAGATTATTTTATTTTATGGTTGGTTGAGGCCATGGAGCAGCTGGAGGGCACTTTTTCTTTTCTTCTTCGAAATGAAGCTTGTTTGTGAATTTAATCTCTAATAAAGATTATGCAAAAGATGACCATGATTATGTGGCAAAATCTAAGCATTTCATTGAACAAATGCAACCAGTGCATGTAAGAGTACAAGTGCATCTTGAAGACAACAAAGAAAGATATGAATCAGTGCATGGAAAGCATTGAATTGCTTATGATTTCCAGGTGAAAATCAAGTTTGGGTTCATCAAGGAGGGACTTCAAGGTGAAGTTTGTTTGAGCAAAAGAAATATGGTTTTGGAGAAAACGTTCAGATTCCATCCATTTGTTTTGTTTTGTTTGTTTGTTTGTTTTGTTTGTTTGTTTGTTTGTTTATTTGTTTTTTTTATGAATGTTTAAGAGAATTGCAGGAAGCCACAATTATTGTTAGGAAGATAAGGACTTCACGCAGAAGGAAGGTGGAGATTGGAGCTCAAAGGCACCAATTCAAACAGAACAAGAAGGATCGAGAACGGGAAAGTTAATGAGTTTTTTCCTCACTTATTTGTTGAGTGAAAAATAGAGTTTTGGAAGTCGAAAAGTTCCTATTAGGGAGGTATGATCCAGAGATACAAAATAGGCTAAAAAATGAAAGTGCTCGGAATCTCCCAAAACTAACGTCAAGTCGTAGTTTTTGTTGTCCTGACTCCAATGTTTCTTAAATTACCTCAATCCAACGTGTATGAAGAGGTTATGATGTTCTGAAGTTTTTTATCACTAGCTAAAATGTCAACAACACGATTGACTGGGCTGCTCACTAGGTAGTCTGTACTCATGTGCTGACTGTGCAGAGTACAGTTGGCAGCAAACCAATCAAGTATTGACACGTGGCATGTCCATACAAGTGCATTTAACGCAGTGTGGTTGATTTTTACATTCTGAAATGGCCTAATCAAAAACTGCCATGTAGCCCAATCAAAAAAATGCCACATGGCAACCCAAAATTAGTCAAAAAATGTATAATAAGCCTAAAACCTCAACAAAATTTGATACTTCAACCAACCATACAACTCCACCACCACCGCACTATACAATTAGTTCAACGTTACTATACAATTAATTCTTAACTTATAGTCATGAGTTATTTTTAATCCACCACCACACTATACAATTGATTCAACAACACTATACAATTGGTTGTTAACTTATAATCAGAGTTATATTTAATATCATGTTTTTCAGTATTGAGTAGAGAGAATTACGTCAACCAAAAACATCCTATGTTATATTATGGATTCAAAATCATTATATTATTATATTTTAATTATAGAAAATTAAAATATAAAATAATTAATTTACATTAATAAATACAATTTTTATTAATTTAAATTTTATAAAAGAAAAAAAAAAGAAATATATATATTAATAAATATATTGAAATTTAAATAAAAATATTAATAATATAAATATAAAATGTACGTGGAAATTAGTCTTAAAACTCTCTGTCAATTCTGTGGAGGGAAATAATTGAAGAGATCTCCACCATCCATGGCGTGTCATTGCCTTGCATTTTCTTACCATGTCGATGGTACCCACAATGTTGAAACTTGACACAATAAGGCGTCCTTCCTTTCTACATAGTCCCGCCTTCGTACGTCATTTACCTTTTTTTTTCCATCGCTGAACTTGCGCGTGCAGATTATTAGTCACTGATTGTGGTACTATGCTTTTCTGAAACAAAAGGACAGACCTGTCATGATTTCATGGGATGATTTCAAGATTCTTTCTTAATTGCAGAGTAATTTGCTTAAGTGGCCGACCGGTAGATTGGATATTTCAAATTCCAATCCATTCCTTACTATGTACCATTGATTTGATTTGACGGGAAGTGGAAGAAACGCCCGCTATGGAACGCAATAGCTAGTCCACAAGAAGATGACGAAACAAATCCGAATAGGACTTCTAGTAAAGTTCTTTAATCTTTATTATAGAATTAATGTTTAAAAAAATAAACATATATAATTATATATTATTTTATTTTAATAATGATTTTATTTTAAAAATAAATATTTATTTTTTTAACTATATATAAAATGTTAATAAATATTTAAATACAAATCATATTTTTACATCCATTATTTTCTTAAGATCTTATAACTAAATTTTAGTATCTAATGAAAGTTAAATCATTATGCTCATTGTTATTAAGAACTTAGTTTTAAAATAAAGCAATTTACCGAGTAAAAGGTATTGATATTAAGATACATATTTTATGACTTTTTAAAGAAAATATATCATGATGGTGCCCTTCATGATGGTTGAGGTTAGGATTTTCCCTTAGTTAAATGTGTTGCATCCTCCACAACCATCTAATGCACTCACAACTACGTTAAGTTTTGAAGTCCTCTATTATTGTCCTCCTCAATTGGCTGATGCACTCATAATCGTCATAGCCTTGTAAATTTATGGCATCTTGTGTCCTTGTGGCCTCTATTGGGCTCATAGCAGTCACAGTGCTCAAAGTTTCCTCGTTTCTCTCAAAATTGCACGCAATCCAATGGCTAAGTCTCTCTCTTGAACTGCACACTCCATAGTCACAATGGGCAAGTCTACCTCGCTATGTCACTGTCTCCCTCAACCACGTAGTCTTTCTTCTTAATTCTCCAATCACTGCGCATTGCGCAATCCAGTGGCTAAGTCTCTCTCTTGAACTGCGCACTCCATAGTCACAATGGGCAAGTCTACCTCACTGTGTCACTGTCTCCCTCAACCACGCAGTCTTTCTTCTTAATTCTCCAATCGCCGTGCATTGCGCAGTCCCAGTCATCAGTCTCTCACCCCTTCCTCCAAGAGCTATGCATTGAGAAATCCCTAAGCCTCCTCCTCTATCCAACACGTAGTCTCGAGTTTGATCAGTGAATTGCAAGAAGAAAGTTAGACTAGGAGATTTAAGAACTAATGTCGTCTTGTCATGAGTGAATTTCATCTGCAGGTACTGTATCTTGACATGATAGGATGATGCTCAAGAAGGATAACAAGGAGACCATGCAAGAAGACACTTCTAAAGTTGTAAAGACAAGATGATCATCAAACAAGAAGATGAAGGGACACTAGATCATGATAGAGGATGAAAGATCTAGATCGGATAGGAGACTCCATATCTTCAAGCCTTTTGGAGGAGGAAGATGAAGAACATGCAACATCCACCATGAAGATACAAATATAGCAGCAATAAGAGAAGCTTGACATTGACACATCATCATAAAGTCCATGTCATCGGTGCCAAGTCATGTCTTATCTAAGTGTCATCTCAAGAGTCATATGAGTCATCATGTGCCACATCATTTGTGGACGTAATTATGTAATTTTCAAGAAAATGAGACTCAGAATCAACGTCCAAGGTATCACTAATCCTATTGAGCTAAAGGAATGACCACAATATGAAGGATTAGGTTATGTTCACAGAGAAATTGGAGAGTGCTCTAAAATTGTGGAGGCAAATAAATCATCAATTGATGGTATGTCATGCCATGATGGTGGTGACAATGGTAAATTGTCTCCAAAGAGAGATGAATGTTCCAAGGGACATGAAAAGTCCATTTCTTCTCGTCAGAGTCACAACCCAATGGACAAGTATAAGTGTCGTGGGAATTTTAAAAATGTTGGTGATTTTGATTATTTATGGGACAAGATTCCTTGCACATTTTGTGATGCACCTGACCATTGTGTCGCTGATTATGAGCACAGTAAGGTGATGGTCCAAACAATGGATCAAATCCTTGGGACAAAGCATGACGAATATCTCCCTATTATGAAGACTTCCTTATCGATGGGCAAGCGAAAGCATTTTTGTACCCATTATAGCATGAATGGGCATCAAACTGAAAAGTGTTGGAAACTCCATCTGGAGCTTCGTCCTAAGAAGGAAAAGGAGGTCATGTGGTCCTTTGTAAGGAAAGATACAGGTGGAAAAATGGAAACTGATGTAGTTCCTAAAGAAACCTTCAAAACTTGATATCTTATCAGGTCAAGCTTCAGGCTACCATAGGACCAAATCTTAATCTTTCACAGGGTTGAGCCTCAGGATTTCCACAAAGTTGAATCTCATATTTTCATGTGAGGGCTTCACTCAATGAACCTTTGACATATCACGTGCGTTCATGGCATATTAAACAATACCCTTAACTTGACTACATATTGGAAAATGCCTCTAAAAATCACATTATTTAACCCCCTACCTATATAAACCCAATACACCTTCCGAATTAAAAATCCCCTACTTTCACTAGATATTGTAAGTGTCCATTTTTTCATTACCATTTTTTATACCCCTTTATTTTTTTACATTAACTTTGGACTCCATTTTTTATACCTGCCAATATAAAAACCCTCTACCCCTATATATCTCCCAATATATTATGTCATTTTTTCCTGAATAAATATTCCCCAATATGAACCCATGTGGTATGGTATTGCTCCCTTAGTGAATCCCCCATGTATTTTCATAGGGATGAGTCTCAGGCTTGCCACAAGGTTGAATTTATGCTTATTACATGATCAAAATGCATATGCCTTAAGGGTGAAATACAGCTTACTACAGGGATGAAAAATTGAGGCCTCGGGGTCAAAATTTTCTAAGGAAAAGATGTTGAGTTTCTTCCATGCTTTCTTAAGTGAAATTAACCGTTACCAAGCTCCATAAAGCAATAATCTTAAAAAAACAAACAAACAAACAAAACAAAACTTTTAAAGATGACTTCCTTCAAGGCTTGTTTTATTCCTTGGTTCATGAGATATGAACCTCTTCTTTTGTTTCTCAAGCAATTCTTAATTCACTTGTTGTACTTAGATGAATTTCTTGGCCAAAATGGGAGAGGGGATGACCTATTTATAGGCCTCGTTGACCCTAAAATAGGGCCAACTTAACCAAAGTAGGAACGACCTATCTTATAGGAGGGGCAACTTGACTAAGGCCATAGAAATTCAATTTTTATCTTGAAAAAATCAAATCTCCTCAACCAAGACGAGTTATGGGGTGAGTCACACCTTTTTGAAAAGGTCTTGAGATTATATTCTTTAGCATGATAACCTTTGACATCAATAACAATTATTTTCTCAACAGTTTGATGTTCCAAATGAAAGTTATGGTAACTTTCCCAATACTTGTTGATTTTTGGGATCTTCCCAAGAGAAAAATTTCATAGCTTTCCACATGTCCAATTATTCAAATATAGTTCTAAAAATTATTCATATACTTTCTTATGTTTCCTTAGATCTCTAAAATTTTCACAATATGAGGTATCACTGAAATTGCTATAGTGAAAATGTCAAACTCGTTTAGAATTGATTTCAAGATCCTTCTAACACTAAAACTTCCACTGTTTATATCTCCAAAAGTGTAGAAAACCAAACTTTGAAGTTTTAACTAGATGTTTCTCAAGATATTGCCTCAATGTGTTCTAAATTTCACCATTTGAAATGTTCCAGAATTTTTTTTTTAGTGAAAACGCCAAAATGAATTGTTTGGAACTGATTTCAAGAGCATTCAGGAACCATAACTTCCTTAGAGAATATCTTAAGAATTATAGTGAAGAAATATCTATAATTTTAAATATATGCTCCCTAATATTTCTCCCCATTATGTTCAAAATTTCATCATTTGAAGTGACCCAAAATTTTGTTATGCTCTTGACCTACGAGAAGATACCAGAATACCAAATATGTGAAGAAATATACCCATAACACAGAACAATAAGAAATAACAACATGTATTTTATTATTCAGAAAGGAAAGCAATGCTCACTTGCCCCTTCGAGGGGGCAACCTCCAATAGAGTTGGGCTCAATTACAAAATAAGACACGATGCTCCTCAAGGGGAGTCTCTATCCTTTATATAGGATTCATACATACAATACCATGGGTCAGTACCATGGTTCTTATTAATACCATCTATCTAATACCATGGCCCATTTGCAACTAACGGTGGTCCCTTCTTTAAATGCGAGTCAACCACTTATAATTATTAATATGGGCTTTTTTGACTCTTTAAATAACTATAACTATGACTCGACCCTATTACATAAATAAGGGGGTTAGGGTTGGACCCTAACATGCCCTCCCCCATAAAAATAGCCTTGTCCTCAAGGATGAAGCTGCGGAAACTGTTGAAGAACAGTGGCTGGTTCCCAGGTCGCATCTTCTAGAGAGGTGTCTTTCCACTTAATGAGGACTTCCTTGATCATGCGGTTGCACAGGTGTCATTCTCGCGTGTCAAGAACCTGTTCAGGTTGGAGCCGGATTGAACCTTCTTCATCCAATTCCGGTAGACTGGTTTGAATTCTGCAATGGTTCCCAACCACTTTTTTGAGGCATGAGACATGGAAGACGGGATGGATTTTTGCGGTGGGTAGCAAGGCTAGCTAGTAGGCTACTTCTCCAATGCGCTGAAGTATATGATACGGTTTGTAGAATTTTGGAGATAATTTATGAAAACCCTTGTCTTTGAGTGACGTTTTCTTATACGGTGGCAGCCTCAAGAATCCATGATCCCCTTCTTGAAATTTGCGCTCTAAACGATGTTGGTCTGCCTATTGCTTCATGCGATTTTTAGCTTGATGGAGATTCTCTTTGAGGTGGGCCAGCATGGTTGCACGGTTCTGTAGGAGTTGATCCACTGCTTGTACCTTCGAGCATCCCTGGATATAAGAAGTAAGTGAAGGAGGGAGTTGACCATAAACTGCTTCATATGGAGTCATTTTGGTGGTGGCATGATAGTTAGTATTATACCACCATTCGGCTAGAGGTAACCATTGTACCCATAGATGTTGCTTTTCTGAAGTGAAACACTTGAGGTAGGTCTCCAGACATTTGTTGACTACTTCAGTTTGACCATCAGTTTGGGGATTATAGGAAGTACTGAGTTGTAGTTGGGTACCTTGTAGCCTGAAGAGTTCCTGCCAAAAGTTACTGGTGAAGATTGGGTCACGATTAGACACAATGGAAGTGGGCATGCCATGCAATTTGAAGATCTGGTCCATGAAAGATTGAGCCACCGAAGCTGGTGTAAAAGGGTGGGGTAGCGCACAAAAATGAACATACTTAGAAAGTCTATCCACAACCGCCATGATGACTGACTTGTTGCCTGACTTCGGAAGACCCGTAATGAAATCCATAGAAACCTCTGTCCAGATTGAGGCAGGGATGGGCAATGGCTATAATGTGCCTGGGGATTTTATTGTTTCTCCTTTGTGGCGTTGACACATCACACTCACCTACAAAAGTAAGAATGTCCTTTTTCATGCCTGTCCAAAAAAATGAACGTTGAGTGCGAGCATAAGTCTTCTGAAAGCTTGAATGGCCTGTAGTGGGAGATGAGTGCAACTCTGCCAAAATGAGACTTTTAAGGGTGGATGCTGGTGATATCACTACTTTGTCCTTGTAGCGAAGAATCTCATCCTGCCAAGAGTAGCCCGCTGTGGAATTTGGATCTGCCTGAAATTTATTAATGAGTTGGAAGAGAAAAGGATGTGAAAACCATTCCTTGCGAACCTCTTCAATCCACTCTGGAATGGGAAGAGAGATTGCTAGCAAGGTGCTTTCCTCCTCAAATTGGCGTGATAAAGCATCTACTACAACATTTTCTCGCCCTTTCTTGGTAAATTATCTCATAATCATATCCCAACATTTTGGATAGCCATTTATTTTGTTGTGGCGAGGATAGTCGTTGCTCCAAAAAATATTTAAGGCTTTGATGGTCTGTGTGGATTTGGAAACATCGGCCTAATAAGTATGGTCGCCAGGTATCCACTGCATGTAAGATGCCCATCATCTCCTTCTCATAGGTAGATTGTCCCAGATTTGTCCCACTTAGTTGTTGGCTAGTGAAGGCCAAGGGTCGACCTTCCTGCATTAAGACAACCCCAATACTCATACTTGAAGCATCACATTCAATCAAAAAAGATTTGGTGAAGTCAGTTAGTGCCAATACTGGAGTGGAACACATGGCATGTTTGAGAGCTATAAATGCTTGTTGCGCTTCATCATTCCAGAGGAATGAATTTTTCTTGAGAAGATGAGTGAGGGGTCTAGCAATGCGACCATAATTGCGGATAAATTTGCGATAGTAGCCGGTGAGACCCAAAAGTCCTCTCAAGCTCTTCAAGGTCTTTGGTTGAGGCCAATCCTGCATTGCTTGGATCTTTTTGGGATCCATCCTGACACCTTCACGCCCCACAATGTGGCCCAAATACTCAACTTCTTCCATGCCAAAAGAGCACTTAGACAATTTGACAAATAATTTATGCTTTCGTAAAAGTTGCAAGAGCAAATCTACATGCTGAAGATGCTTTTCCAAGGTGAGGCTGTTGATGAGGATGTCATAAAAAAACAAGGACAAATTTTATGAGATATGGTTTGAGCAGGTGATTCATGAGGCTCTGAAAAGTGGATGGGGCATTACAGAGACCAAATGGCATGACCAGGAATTCATAATGGCCTTCATGAGTTCGGAAAGCTGTCTTTGGAATGTCTACTTCTTTCATGCAAATTTGGTGATAGCTCGAGCAAAGGTCGAGCTTAATAAAGAATTGAGCCCCATTTAGTTCATCCAGCAAATCATCAACAACCAGGATGGGAAATTTATCTTTGACCGTCAACTTGTCGAGGGCCCTGAAGTCTGGACACATACGCCATTCCCCATCTTTCTTAAGCACCATTACCACGGGTGATGAATAAGGACTAATGCTAGGATGAATGACACCGACTTCCAAGAGTTCCTTGATGATTTTTTCAATTTCATTCTTTTGGGTGAAAGGATATCTATATGGGTGCACATTTGGTGGTTGTGCCCCTGGGACCAAAGTAATGCTATGATCATGTTCCCCTCTCGAGGGTGGAAGCTCATGAGGCTTGTCAAAGACTTGCAGAAGGTTGTTTAAGACCTGTTGCATCTTAGGATGAATATGAAGAGAAGTGGGTTCGAAGGCCTGGATGGCATTAAATTGGCTATAACTCGATGGTGGCCCTTTTTTAACAATTTTTCCAACCTATGCGAGCTGATGATAAAAGGAGCACCTGTCTGGAGTCCGCGGAGGGCATGTGTGTGGTTATTCTGCTTGAAGCTCATATATAACTCCTGGAAATCCATGGTGATTGGGCCAAGTGTGCGGAGCCATTCATCACCCAAGACAATGTCACACCCACCCATGTTGATGGAAAACATGTGGGTCTTTAGGTGATATTCCCCCATTTGAAGTTTGAATTTTTCATAGCGGCCTTCACATTTCATTAGCCTGCCATCAGCAATTTGGACCTGGAAATTAGAGACTGCTCTGACAAAATAATGCACTGCTTCAGTGACTCTTTGATGGATAAAGTTATGCGTACTGCCACTATCAATCAAGACTACTACAAGGCGATGATTAATAAAACCTCTGTTTTTGAGAGTTTGGGGAGAAGAAATTCCTGCCAAAGCATGAAGCGAGATAACTGATTCTTCAGGTGTAGCTGGGAGCTCATTGCTCGGCTGGTTGTCCTCATCTTCCTCCTCTGGTCCCTCAAATGGTGAGGCTTCCTCAGATGAACTGTAATCAATAGCATCAATTTGAAAGAATTTGGGTTCCTTGAATTTATGCCCTGGGGAGTATTTCTCATCACAGTAATAACAAAATCCTTGCTTTCTTCTTTCTACCATTTCCGCTGGTGACACCTTTTGAACCTTAAGTGTTTGGGTAGTTCTCGGAGCCTGGGTGGGGCATCCCTTGGCTATGAAATTTGGACGAGTCGACTAGGCCGCTAACGCACGTTCTACTTCACGAGCTATCTTGCAAGCTGCCAGCCATGAGACTAGGTGTTGTAGTCGGACGTGGGCTTGTATGGCATCTTTGAGACCACTGATAAAACATTCCAAGTAGAATTCATCTGCTAGACCTCTTGTGCAGAAGGCTAATGCTTCAAAGGCTTTAATATATTCTTGCACTGTGCCTATCTGTCGGAGCTTAGTAAGACGACCCAAAAAGTTAGATTCATGGTCAAAGCGATCAGAAAGGGCTTTTGAGAATATCTGCCAAGTCAGTGGCATTGCATAGCAGCATTGATGCCACTGCCACCATTGCCATCTTTCTTGGTCCAAGTACAGGCTTCCCACACTTAGCTTAGTCGCATCATCTTTGATGTGATTCAATGTGAAATATTGCTCCATTTGTGCTAGCCATATGGCCGGATGAGAGCAATCAAATTTATACATGTCCAACTTGGGTGGTCGAAGCTGGGACTGTTGGTGGTTTCCATATAACTAAAGAGAATGGCTAGACTCGCCCTCAAGGTTTTCATTAAAAGCATATGCCTCTGATAGTTCCCCTGACTTTCCCTTTGTGATAGTGTCATTTAAGGTCTGGATCTGGTTCGTTAATGCCTCCACCTCTTGTTCAAGGGTGTCTATCTTCTCATTGGCCATAGCTTGAGCTCTGGTTTGTATCATGCATAGATCCGGTGCACTTGTCGTTACTGTGAAAAAAAAATTGGGACCACCCGAAATTTTGATGCTAACAAGTGAATGGTACCACCTTGCTCAGCCCGTTGACTTGATTCTTATTGGTGCAGTCTCCTATAAGCATCCCGGGAGAGTCTCAAACTTTTTTTTTTCTTACTCTGAAAGGAGTTTTGCTTCTCGCTTATCCCGTCGACTTGATTCTTATGGGCTAAGTCTCCTATAAGCGTCCCGGGTGGATCTCAGACCTCTGTTTTTTGTTTAACTCCTCGCTTAGGAATACTATAGTAGCCGATTCCCAGAAAAGTTAATTCTGCCCATTGTCCTGCGAGAATCACGCCCAGGTATAGGAGCCACACAAATAGTCAGATTTTTCGGCGAAACCCTCAACTGCAGAGTATGAGTAGGAATGTGGCAGTGATCGAACCCCTACTACTAGATCTGAATGGCAGATCTGATTGTTGCGACTACTACAGAACCCAAACTGCTGGATCTGAATGGTGGATCTGATAGATCTGATTGGCGGATCGGATAGATCTGGTTGGTGGATCTGATAGATCTGAATGGCGGAACTGATTGTTGCGACTGCGACAAAACCTAACCTGCTAGATCTGATCTGATAAAGATGATGCATAATCGAGAGAGAGACAAGGAACTATGGTCTCAAGGAGTGTCAGGTGCTACAGATCGCCATATACATAAGGGTCCGACAGTAGTACTCGGCCCAATCATTCAGGGCACTAACCAAGGAGGATCAACCGCACCCTTAACTGTACAACCCGACTACCCTATCGTACATGCGAGTAATCTCCTCGAGTATTGTTCCCGGTGTACTGTAGCAGCAAGACGGCCGACGGTTTATCTATGGCGAGGTTGCAAGAGAGCCTAGGGGGCTTCCGATATACCCAAAGGGTACCTGGAAGACAATCCGTCCGCGGTTCTCTCTAATGCTCTACTACTCGAAGGGGTACCCACAGGGGTTACAAGGGAGTCCAACAAGCGTGACCACCTCTTGTATTTCTTGCGTGCATGTCTCCCCAAATCCGTAGGTTTATGCGCTCAACGACAGATCCCGTGGTTTAAAGACGTCGGAACATGTTTCAGCCAAATTTTTTTTGCTAAAAATGGAGATCCCACCAGCCTTGGAAAGTGCTCTGATACTACTTGTTATGCTCTTGACCTGCGAGAAGATACTAGAATACCAAATATGTGAAGAAATATACTTAGAACAAAGAACAATAAGAAATAACAACATGTATTTTACTATTCAGAAAGGAAAGCAATGTTCACTTGCCTCTTCGAGGGGACAACCTCCAATAGAGTTGGGCTCAATTACATAATAAGACACGATGCTCCTCAAGGGGAGTCTCTATCCTTTATATAGGATTCATACATGAAATACCATGGGTCAGTACCATGGTTCTTATTAATACCATCTATCTAATACCATGGCCCATTTGCAATTAACCGTGGTCCCTTCTTTAAATGCGGGTCAACCACTTACAATTATTAATATGGGCTTTATTGACTCTTTAACTAACTATAACTATGACTCAACCCTATTACATAAATAAGGGGGTTAGGGTTGGACCCTGACAAATTTTCTTTATAGAAAAAATGGCAAGTTAACTCATTTGAAGTAACAAAACCCTAGGATCATATGCTCTTATAGAAAATGGTATGAACCTTGCACCTTAAAAATGATAATAATATGGTAATTATAATCCTCTTCAAGGGATTTAAAATGAATAAAATGTACAACACAATATTTTGTAATCGTGAGACTAGGTCTCCTTAATATATATAGGAGACAAGGGGTCCAACTATAATAAAATGGAACCATGAATGGTTCTAGCCAAACTCCAAGTATAACAATTAAGCTAATAATGAATTTTCATTATGGCCTTAATATAGGGCCAAGGGCCATAAAAACTTATGTTTGTGGTTTGTTTCTTTCCCTTCTAGACCTAATGATGAACCATAGTTCTGATAATTTATCTCTCCCAAACCCTTTTAGTCCAAGTGTTGAACCTTAACTCTTATAATGTTATTTATATAGTCTATTTCTTGGGTCATCAAAATCAAATGTTTGAAATTTACTCTAATACCACTTGTAACATACATATCTTCTTTAATGTTTGATTAAGGATGCAGGGTATTGAGACTCCACCTCTAAGGTTACTTTATAGAGATGGGGATTATCAAAATTGCTCTTCCTTCAATTACCTTATAATTTATATTGAATTCCATCATCATATTTTGCTGATCTAATAATATAAACTTCTTCCAAATCCCTAATATATATTATGGAAATCTTATTAATATTTCCCTAATATCTCCCCAAGGTTGGGGTTGGGGGGGTGTATTAGGGAAATATTATTAATATTTCCCTAATATCTCTCCTTTAGAGGGGTAAGGTGTGTGGAGAAGGGGTGGTATTAAGATTTCCCTAACATCATTGCCTCATACCCACTTTATAATGTGGGGTTTTGAAGGAGGTAATAGGGAAATCTAAGATTTCCTTAATATGTCTTCCCATCTTAAAGGCAGGGGAGAAATATTTCTATTATATTTCTATATTTTTTCCATACCCTGACCTCACTTCTCTTCCTCATAGGAGGTGGGGGTTGGGGAGAGGTATTAGAGAAATGTTAATAATATTTTGCTCACATTATTCTTTCCCTACCTAACATTTAACTTATAAATATTTTTCTAATATTTTCCCCTAACCTCACTTGAAATGATGGGTATGTTATATTAGGGAAATCTTAGGAGGTGGTGGTGAGGAGAGATGTCTAAGAAATATTATGTGGTGGTGGTATGGGAATATATTAGGTAAATATTATAAATATTTCCCTAATTTTGATTTAAGTTAATAATGTAGGATGTTTGATGAACTAGTAATCATATTCATATTCAAATACGGCCACAATAGTAATTTAATAGGGAATAGACAAATGTAGAGGAGCATTAGGATTATAAAGAGAGTCTTTAATTAACAGAATCCGACAACAACTAAGCAGACCCAAAATTTTATACAAGCAACTCGCCAAGTTGTCTAAACAACTTGTAATCTCACCAAGGTCTTCGAAAGTCAATTATTAATGTGAAGAAACGGCACGACAACATTCATTAAAACAAAGGATCATAAAATCATTATCCCATGCTTGAACTTCATAATCTTTATGTTTATAATGCTTTAAAATCAAAATACAGAAACAATAATTATAGATACCAAGTTGTGTTATTTTATTGTTAAG
The DNA here is from genome assembly GCA_031772625.1 of Pinus tabuliformis. Lineage (NCBI taxonomy): Eukaryota > Viridiplantae > Streptophyta > Pinopsida > Pinales > Pinaceae > Pinus > Pinus tabuliformis. The sequence goes on from CM062818.1 coordinate 1,869,660,535, forward strand.
GGGGAACGTGCATTATTTTTAGTATCTTTTTTTTTTCTAGTTTAAGACTAACCTAAGTACCCACGGGGGATTTGAACCGGTGACCTATTGCAAGGAGTGCCTTAACAGCGCACCCATTCACCGTCAATCCAAAGCCCCGTGGGCTGCATTATTTTTAGTATCAGTACTTATAAAGCAATTGCATTATTCCATGTTTATGCTTTATATTTCTACTATGTTTATAATGCTTTAAAATGAAAATATAAAACAAAAAATGGAAGAGTTCAAAGTTGTATTTTTTTATTGGTTAAAGGAGAAGTTATATTATCTATAAATTTTTTTTTCAGTAAATTATTGATTTGATTAATCGTTATTTATTGAGCTGAGATGTTTATTCTACAAACTAGTGTGAATTATCATTGAATTCTTATCATCGAATTCTTTGCATCGAAAACTTGACAAAATATTTATCTCCTATTTGTCATTTATCTTACTAGAGGTTGGTGGATTTCCTATCTACTATCTGATGCCATGTTATCAGATTCTTATAATCGAATTTGTCTCATGGGATTCCATTAGATATCTAGTGGACTATGTGTCAGATACTCGATAGAGTATTAATCTCCTCTTCGTTCCTTATTCAACTTATGGGTGGCATTAGATATTTGATGGCCATTTCTCCCATTAATTATTCGACTGAATTGCACCAACAATCCTTGAAAATGAGGCTCTTCTGAGTGACGACACAATTATGTAGAACATCCGACACAAGACTCTCAGATTTTAGTGCACTGTGTAGTAGTCAGTAAGTGGGCTATAAGTCCTCATTTGCAAATGAGAAGGTAGTAGAGCAGTGGAATCATGGATTGTGACAAGACTACTAGAACCTTGAATACCTAGTGTGGGTAATGGAAAGAGAGAGATAGAGAGGGTGGAAGACTTATAGACCATCAATACTCAAGTTTAACAAGAGAACAAGAACTTGAAACAATAGATCTAGATCTTTAAGTAGAGTATGAGAGAAATGGAGAAGAAACTTGAGATCTTGACAAAATTGTCTCCATTGATAAAGAAGCATTTTATTGAATTATAAGACTCCCTTATTGTAGTTGAGACACATTGGGGTAATAACAAAGTTAAAACTATCATTAGAGGAAATTTGAGCTAAAAGTGGTCTCCTAAGGAAAATAATAAAATAATAGTTAAAATAATAAAATAAGAGTTATGACTTTTGGAGGGAAAAAAAAGAAAACTACTTTATTAATTGTATTTTTGGCTTATCTTCTCATAGGTTTACTCAAATTTCACGTGTAGACACTCATTGGATGTAAAATTTAATTTCGCAGCAAACACGTACCCATCATGCATACTTTTGAGAAGACTCACATTGGTACAAATTGAAGATACATTAAAAAAATGTGTTGAACATGTTTTTTTAATGTATCTTCATTTTTTATCCATGCAAATCTTCTCAAAAGTATGCATGATGGGTACTTGTTGGATGCGGAATTAAATTATTCATCCAACGAGTGTCTACACATGAAATTTGAGTAAACCTATAAAGAAATAAATCAAAATACAATTAGAAAAACACTTTTTCTTTTTTTCCCTCAAAAATATTTACTTGTGCCTCTTTTTATATTTAAACGATTTTGATTGGTTTACATATTATGACATGGAAATTACGTGAAAATTTCATGGGCACATTTGGGCTCAAATTTCCTCCAATGACATTAGGGAGAGAAGGTCATCCAATTGGACACTTGGTAGGAGGATAATTGCACTTAAAGGATGAGTCTAGCTCTGACAAGAGTTGGTAAAGAAAGATCGGGAATTGGAAAAGCTCTGCAAAACTATCTGAGAGCATATAAAAGAAATGCCACCTTCCATTGACATTGTCAAAGAGAGCATTATGACCAAGAAAACTCTAGTAAGCTCACCTTATGTTGACATTTCTCAAGAGTGACTTAGTGAATTTGAAAAGCACATTAGAGACATTGGATCTAAATTTTTAATATAGATGGGATATGATGGACTTGGGTTAGGAAAGTGAAGACAAGGCATCCAAGGCCCCATTTTAGTTGAACAAAGAGCCAACAAGAAGATTAGCTAGACGAAGAAAAATAAGAATTGTGGGTATGTATTAAATAAGGAATACATTGTTTGTCGTTGTTGTAAGAAAAAATGCCATAGCACTAGTTTTTGTTGGTACTTTTAGGTATGCTTATTTTGTGGGAATACAAGCTATTATGTGGCATTTTGTTAGGAGAAACAAGCCATGTGCCACCAACCATAACACTTATAGAGGAGGAATGGCAAGGAAAGGTCCCCAAAACAATAGAAAATTCAAAGGAAAAAGGAGAATTGGGGCATTTTAATTAGGCCATGCAAAAATAATTCGAAATTTTTTCACCATGGTATGTTAAGTGGATGTTGTGCTAGATATTTATTTCAAAACCCTAAAAGGAATAAAGTCCTAAAGATTATGTTTTTTTTTACAATAATGGCTAGTTTTTATTTATGATTCGGAAAAATAGCTGCCGAGGGCTTTAACAAGGCTACTCTATAATTCATTGTTACAGAATTGCATTTGAATGCAGATGAGGCTTGAGTGTGTTCCGTTTTTTGTTGTTGTTCCTTTTCTGCTGTGTTTTCTGCTGCTCCTTTTCTGCTGTTCCGTTTCTTATGCTGTTCCTTTTCTGCTGTTCTGTATTTCTGCTGTTTCGTTTTTTTTTGCTGTTCCTTTTCTACTGTGTTTTCTGTTCTTCCTTTTCTGTTGCTCTGTATTTCTGTTGTTCCTTCGGGAAAAAGGAACAACAAAAACCAAAGGTGTTGTTCCTTTAGATCAGCAGAAGAAAAAACCAACGGGAGGAAAGCTGAGGAAGACCTGAAAGCAGAGTGAGAAGGGGAAGAGAGGAGTGCGAATAAATAAGATGGGAGGCGCAGAGGATTAAGCAGGGAGGAGAAGTCACGGGAGGGAGACAACGAGTGTGGAACATGAGTCATGAAATGAGACACAACGATGTAGTCTACCAAAGAGCAGAAATCGAAAATGACTAGGATGCGTTCTGAGAAATTCCTTGTGGAGGAGTCCACGGAACCAAGTTGCTGCCAACAAAATTTGACCGAGCCCGAGGTTCAGGAGGAATCAGAACCAGAGGAATGCTCAAGAAGCAGGTGCCCAAACTTCTCCAGACTTAAGAAATGTTGCATTCCAACTCCACAATGTTGATTAACAGAGATCTCCTACTGCGGGTGGTTCCTTGATTGGCAGTCAGGTCCGCCTGAGAGTTCAACTTCCTCAAAATATGATAGAAGGAAATTTTGTGGAACAAGGGTAGAACTAGAATGATTTTTTTAGAATGGGGGCTAAATGAACCTAAGAAGGGATCTTTTTAGAGATCAAAGCCTGGATAATAATTCTAGAGTCCCCAAAGACTGAGATGGAGAGGAGATTCCTCTTGATGGCCAGATTTAGCCCCTGCCACAGAGCAAGAGCCTCCGCTCTGTTGTTAGTTTCATGCCCCAGACCCCAAGCAAAACGCAGCTCTGTTGAGCCACCTGGACTAATGAAAACTCCACCGCCTCCCGCCGCTCCTGGGTTACCTTTAGAGGCCCCATCGAAGAAGAGGTGGTGCTCATCTAAGGCTGATTTCCATTTGATGAATTCCTATTCTTCCAAACGAATTTCCCAATGAGCGGGGGCTTTAACAAAAGGAATGGGTCTATTCCGATGGTTTGGAGCTAGTTCTTTTAGCCATTGATCTTCTTCATTGTCCAGGGACATACCATTTCTAATGGTAGGTTTGGCTTCTAGGGCCTCAACCAATAGTCCTTTGATCTTAGAGATGATTCTGACCGGATTAAAACTCTCCTCCCTAAAGATTTTGTTGTTCCTCTCCAGCCACAGTTTCCAACATGTGAATTTGGGGATCCACATCCAGCGAGTCTCGAGAAGATTTTTTTTGGAGAGACAGAACGGGGATAACTTGGCCTACTTTCTTAGCAGGTCCGGAATATTTTCGGGGGGCTCTATTTTGTCAGGTCCTAACATCAGGACACCCCTCCAAACTTCTTGAGCAAAGGGGCACATTAACAACAGGTGATTAGCCATTTCTTCATCCGAAACACAGAGAGGGCACCTAGAGGGACCTTCCATTCCACGCCTTCGCAGATTATCTCTAGTGAGGATACTTTTGTGTGCCAAAGTCCAGCAAAAGAAGTCAATTTTGGGGAGAGCAGGAAAGGACCAAATAAATTTCCATTGGGTTGGCTCTGGGGGAACGTTTGGAACAGCCAATATACTTTTGTAACCTTCTGCTGCTGAGTATGAGCCTGAGAGAGAGCCCCACCCTCTTTTGTCCTTAGAAGAGGCCTTTAAAGGAGATTTTCCTTGAAGCAAATCCAACAATAAATTGGCTTCACCATCCAGCCAATGAGGAACCTCCCCCAGATTCCAACCATCCCAGAGTCTTCCTGCATCTTCTGTCCAATTGGAGATATCCCAAAGAGTTTCCAGATTGTTGGTTTGTAGCCAAACTCTGATATTTACAAGCTCTGCCATCTGATTCAAGGGCTGATCGCCAAGGATTGAATATTCCCAAATTCTTATTTGTTTCCCATTACCTAGGATCCAGTATAGCTTGTGACTGAAATGTTTCATAGCTGTGAGACAGAGTTTGAATACCAGTGATCCTTTGGTTATTTTTCAAGGCTGGTCCAAACACCTCAAGCGATGCTCATGGAAGTATTTTTTTCCACAGAACTCTCTTGATCCAACTTGGGTTCCTAGAAACAATGTTCCAAAGGAGCTTTGAGCCTAGAGCAAGATTTTGGGCTGCCACATCCCGCATTTGGAGACCTCCTTCCAAGAATGGCTTCTTAAGAGTGTCCTATTTAACTAAATGGAGCCTTCTTTCATTATTTTTCCCTCCCTCCCATAGAAATCTTCTCAGGAGGCCATCCATTTTACTAATAAAGGTTTTAGGGGCCAAGAGAATGGAATTATGATATAATGGAAGACTAATGAGAACATATTTCATTAGGCTTACCTTCCCAGCATTATTCAACCATGAGGCTCCCCAAACTTGAATTCTGAGCTTTTTATTTTCTAGCAGGGGCATCTAGTGAGCTACCTTAGGGTTTGATTTGAAAATTGGGATCCCAAGATACTTAAAATATTCCCAGGTCAGGGTTCCTTCCATTTCTGATAGCCTGGCTATGTCTGTCAATTCCTTGATCGAGCAATTCTAACCATAGCTTGTGCTTTTTAGATAGTTGATCTTGCTACCCGAAACCTCCCTATAAATGTCCAGTTCCTTCTTGAAAATCCTAGCAGAATTGATGCTAGCTCCTCCAAGCAATAATGTATCATCAGCAAACTGGGCATGATTTATGTCTTTAACCTTGTGAGCCATCCTCAGTCCTGGAAGAGATTGGATCTATTGACAGTAGTCAAGCTGGAAGCTGAGCACCGAAGCTTGAATGGTGTAAAGAAGCGGGGACAAAGGGCAGCCTTGTCTTAGCCCCCTCGAGGCCTGGAAGAATTCGGTTGAACGACCATTAACCAAAGGCGCTATCCATGGGGAGGCAATGCAGGCTTTCACCCAAGTTATGAGATCTTTTGAGAAGCCAAATTTCTCCATCACAGAAAATAGAAAATCATGTCTCACCCTATCAAAGGCATTTGCCAAATCTAGATTAATCACCATGCCTTTCTCTTTTATATGACAACTTGAGTGTATTGCTTCTTGCACCAGCACAATATTGTCTAGAATCTTTCTCCCTTTGATGAATCCTCCTTGGTTTTCAAGGATGATGATCGGCAGAATTTTCTTAAGACGATTGGCTATTATTTTTGTAACCAGTTTATAGCTTGTATTACACAGAGAGATGGGCCGGTATCTGCTGAAGTCGGTGGCGCCTTTATCTTTCGGAATCAAGGTGAGGAAAGCCGAATTGGTACTGCCTCCAATCTTGGTACACGTCTGAGATTTCTGAACCATTCTCAGTAGATCTTTTTTAATTGTTGGCCAGCAAGTCAGGTAGAACCTTGCTGTGAACCCATCAGGGCCCGACGCTTTATCCGGTTCCATGAAATCCAGAGCTTTTTTAATCTCATCCATACTGATCGGTGCAGTCATCATAGTATTGTTAGAATCTTGAACACTATGAGGAATTAGATCAATCGGATAGGCTTGAGAATCGATAGGTGGGTCTTCCAGGGCTGAGTAAAGGTCTTTGAAGAAGGAGTGGGCTGCTCGCTTTATGCCTTCAAAATATTTAACCACAGTGTTTTGATAATGGATTTCATTTACTGTTTTGAAGTGCTTGTGTGCTTCAGCTTGCTTATGGAAGTAGCTTGTATTTTTGTCTCTGGCCTGTAACTAAAGATTTCTGGATTTCTGTCTCCAGAACTCTTCTTCATCCCTAATTTCTTTATGGAGATCTTTTTGCAGCTCTACTTCCTTTTGAAGAAGGGTTTGAGTTACGTCAGAGTTCTCCATAGCTAATTGATGACCTGCTAAACTGTCATGCATCTCCTTTCTTTTGGCGGTGGTTTTTTTCAGCTTTTTGGCCCACTCCTTGAGCTATCTTTTCAGTCCCCTCAGATTTTCTTCCCACACAAATAACGGGGATCCTTGAACTTGCAAACTCTAGGCCTCAGATACCACCTCCTGGAAACCTTCTTGATGAATCCATAAAGAACTAAATCTAAAGGGGATGGGGCCCAGATTTCCATCCAAGGAGAGCTCGAGCATAATGCGTTTATGGTTAGAGGTGTAGTTCGACAGGATTTTAGAGGTGGCCATTAGACCACAGGTCAAGAAGGAGGATTGGACAAGAAATCTGTCCAAGCGAGCAGCAATGTGACTGGGGCCTATCCTTTTGTTGGACCAGGTGAATTTCCCTAATGAGGGCTTGATATCCTCCAAATCCCAACCTAAAATGAGATCTTCAACCCATTCTCTAGCTGGGTCCCTGACCAGCGAGCCCCCCTTTTTCTCTTCTGCAGCTAGAGTAACATTCAAATCACCTGCAATAATAATATTTTCTAGATTGTGCAAGAGGAGATATGATTGGAGCAAGTCCCAACAAATTTTTTTCTCAAATGGTAAGACCGGAGCATATAGATTGAACATACTTACTTGATGGCCAGATTCTTTGTGGAGGAGCTTAGTGAAAAGCCAATGGGGGAAACATTCTTCATAAATCAAATCATATTTGGAGCTGTCCCAAAAGGAGGCAATCCCTCTAGAGGCACCTCTGGTGCTGACTGCCCTCCCTTGGCCTTTATGCCAGAACGCTTTGCTTGCTTGAAGGAGTAGAAGGTCCTCCAGCTTTGTCTCCTGGATGAGAAGGATTTCAGGCGAGTACATCCTCACAATGTCTTTTAGAGCTTCTTCTTTCAATCTATTGCCTAACCCTCTGCAGTTCCAGGAGACGTATTTCATTATTTACTGGCTTGGGGGGTTGTGGCTCCTTTTGGAGCCTAACCAGACTTGCGCCTGGATCTGGTATTCATCATTCCTTTGAGGGTTTTTTGAGAGCCTTGGAGTACATCCAGATACATTTTTTCCTCTCTTTGTTTCTTCTTGGACTTTCGACCCTTGGCCGATTTGATAGGAGTGACTTGCGAACTATCTGATTCGGAGACTCCATCTTCTGAATCTCCCTCAGAATCGGTTCCCAGATTGATGTGCTCCTCATTTTCTTCTTTTCCCCCTTGCTCATCCTCTGATGGAGGAAGATTTGACTTTGCCTCAGCTTCTTTCGCTTTCTTCGACGGGTCTTCTGGTTTCTCTTGGGTCCTAATGGCATCCGTCTTTTCCCCTGAGGAAGGGCATTTTTTTGGAGCTTCTGTGGCTTTTGGTTTAGGTTGGGGCTTCACCAATGGTCCTGAATTTTTCTTCACAGTTGGCTTTGGGATTGCCTTGCCCTTTTTGATCTCTTTCCATCCTTCTTCGTCCACTTTGTCCCCGGTTGGAGCTTTTGGGCAATTTCGTTGGAAGTGTCCATGCTCGTGATAGGTTCTGCATTTGAAAGGCAATTGCTCGTAATCCAATTTTTGATAGTGTTGCCATTCTCCAACTGTAAGTTTTACCGCTTCGGGCAATCCAACTTCCAGGTCGACTTCTACACAGATTCTTGCACAGGTATATTGGCCCTTGTTGTCTACTTTGTCAATGAAATGGCCAAAACCATTTCCAATCTTCTGCAAGGTGTGATAGCTCCAGCAGTGGATCGGAATATTGGGAAGTCAGACCCAAACTGGGACCTCTTTAGGGGCATCAACTAAGGGATCAAAGTCAGGAGTCCACTTATTAAGATATAGACCCTGATTTCCCATAAAATACGGACTGTTTCTGAATACCAGATCTCGATCTTCTTTGGAGGTGAACTCGAAAATGAAATACCCTCTTCCGACAACGTAGCAGATCACATTGTTTTTCAGCTGAGGTCTCCAGTTGCGTTGGATCCAGTCATCTGTTGTTTTTGTAGATGGCCAGCATCCCATAAATTGTCCTACCAACCCTCTGTCAGCCAGGGCAAGGGCGATTTTTATCGGTTGATCTTCTGGCAGGGCGATCTCAGGGATTTCTTCCAGTTTTTTGATGAATTTCGGGACTTCTGGGATCAGATTTTTCCTCCCTTTCTGCGTTAACAGTCTGCGGAAAGCTTCCTCTGATGATATTGGAGGGGTGGGAGAAGGCTCCCCACCCCCGGGCGCACTCATGGCGGCGGCTAGGCTCCTCTGCAGTCGCTAAACCTAGCAGACTCGGACGCTGAAGCGCGGTGCCTCTGTTAACATCGACTAGCACTGGCCGGAGGGGGAGGGCAGAGCCCGATTGTGGGGATGCCGGGGAGGAAGACTGGAAGCCCAGCAACAGGGGCTGCCAGGTAGGAGGACTGCGGATGGTCGCAGGAGACAGGGATGCAGGGGCGCAGGAGCTCCAGTTCTCCAAGAGCGCGAAAAAAGTCCTAAAGATTATGTTACCAGTGTAGTTTGGTTGGAATTTGTATATAGCTTTCATTCAAAGAAAAATAATATGTTGCAAGTGATTGGGGTTTGGTAGTGTTTCATGTGTAACATTTATTCAAAAATAAATTTAATGTTGGATGAATTCACAATTTTCCCTTCCCTATACAACAAAGTAGTTTGTAGCAATATTAGTATAACAAATTATTCCCAATGCCACCAAGTGATGGTTTGATGAAAGGTATTTCCCTTCAATAGTTTATTTCTTCTCTCTTTCTTGAGTTATTTAATTGAGATTGAGTTATGTTCAACTTTCCAAAATTGTCTATAACTTTGATTAACAATTCTCCCTTGCCAGTGGTCAATTTTTGTTAGTAAATTTTAGTCCTCCATTCCCAGTTTTCTCCACTCCCTTGTAGGATGTGCTTTGAAGTGTAATTTGGAAATTGTCATCATTTCCAAAAGCCAATGCATTTCACGTCATTAGTAGATATCCATTGTTCCCACTTCTATATAATCACTATATAGTCAATTATTTACTTCACTTTTGCTACATGACAATGATAGGTTTGATAGAGATATCTTACAATAATCATCATTTTTCAACCAATCAAGTTGACATTGACATTATTTACCACAAGAACAATTAAACCAACAACACACATAAAACATTAAACATGATATTTACACTAGGAAAACCCCAACTCTGGAGAGAAACCTAGCCTAATGAAATTCCATTAGATCCCTTAGCCAAAACCCTGGCCAAGCAAGCCAAGTGAGCCTTCATCACTCACATCCTTGGTCCCATCACATCGTAAGTCCTCCCAGCCTTTTAGTGGCTCCTTACACTACGGATATATTACCATGGGAAACCAACAAACCATGGGCCCAAACCACTATTGTAACCTAATCGACTTTGACTCTATCCCCGAGTCAATTTTACTTAACACCTCCCCTAGAACCTTGGCTTGGGGTTTCCCTTGACCAAATATGGCCAAACCAACCAAGTGAGTCAGCATCGCTCAATTTATCCCTTAGCCCCATTAAAATTGATACCCAAGGTATCTATTAACCAGACATTCCACCTTATCACTGTTAGATTGTGTTATATTCTTTCCATGACTAGCCCACATAGTTAACTAGGGGTTAGAGGGGGTGTAGAGCCCCCCTTCATTGTGACGAATGTGTAGCGGGGGGGTCACAAGGGGTCTGAGGGGTGCAGGTAACCCCCCTCTATGGGGTCCGGGGCAGGACCCTATGTTAGGTTGGGCAGACTTACCTATGGTTTTGTGCATGATTTTTGCACATGGTGTTGGACGTGATGGTTTTTGGTCCATGGTTTTGGACGCGATGGTTTTCGGTCCATGGTATTGGATGCTTCGGCATGTATAAATATGTATTGTAAAATTGTAAGGAATATAATGAAAAAACAAGCTGGTAGTCCCAGTTTTGGGATCCAAGGGAAAATCTCTATGTATATGTGTTTTATGTGTTATGCTCTCACATTGTTTATTTTCTGTGTTTAAGAATTCATATGCAGGTAATTTCTGTACGAGTTAAAACCTACATTTGGTATCGGAACTGTTTTTGGCTTCAAGGGGACGCCTTTGTTGCTGAGGGGTTTCGCTCGAGCCTGTGGTAGACCCTGTTTAGTGGGAGATATGAGAGATCAATTTTGGTGGTGAAAGAAGATGGAAAGTAGTGGAAAGATAGAGATCGAGAAATTTAATGGTTAGAGTTTTGAGTTGTGGAAACTCAAGATGGAGGATGTGTTGGTAGATAAAGATCAGTGGATCACAGTAGGTCCAGTTACTAAACCAACAGGAGTGTCCGATGAAGAATGGAAGAAGTTGGATCAGAAGGCAAAGAGCATAATACGATTGTGTGTATCAGATTCAGTATTGTTGAATATATCATGGGAAGCTAGGCGAAGGCTTTGTGGGACAAGTTAGGGACTTTGTACCAATCTAAGTCTCTGGTGAATAAACTGTTCCTATGGAAAAATTTGTATAACCTGAGGATGAAAGATGGAGACTCAGTGACAGAGCATCTGAATGCATTTAATACTATGGTAAGTCAGGTATTATCCGTTGATATTAAAATTTCATATGAAGACAAGTTCATCAGTTTGTTGTGTTCTCTACTAGATTCGTGGGATAGTTTGGTTATTGCAATAGGTAGCAATGCAACTGCCTTGTAGTTTGATGACATAGTCTCATCCTTGCTGATGGAGGAAATGAGATGGAAAAACATGGAGAGCTAGAATGGTGATGCCTTGTCTGTATGAGGACGGTCCCAGAACAGAAACAAAAATAAGTCATCGAGTGGGAGGTCTACATCTAGAGGGAGATCTAAATCTCCAGGAAAACCTGTAAAACAATCACCAAGGATGTGGTATCAAAATTTTGATCCATTTATGTGGGGACTTGGCTTCACCAGAAGCAAAGCAAATCACTATTTGTATTTTAAATTAATTGGTGACCATGTTATTTATCTGGTCTTATATGTGGATGATATGTTGCTGGTTGGAAATGACAAAGAAATTATCCAAGATTTGAAGACCCAATTGCCCTCCAAATTTGACATGAAATATCTTGGTGTTGCAAACTATATTTTGGGAATGGAAATTAAAAGAGATCAGGCAAAGAGGAAGCTCTGGTTAAACCAGAGGAAGTATGTCAAGACAATACTGCATAGGTTTAATATGTAGGATAGTAAACCGGTGAAGGTTCCTATTCTTGTAGGTGTGAAGTTATTTGCTGAACAGTGTCCCAAGACACAAGAAGAGGAATAGGACATGTCTCGTGTTCCATATGAAAGTGTAGTCGATAGCCTAATGTATGCAATGGTCTACACTAAACCAGACACTGCACATGCAGTGGGAGTAGTGAGCAAGTTTATGTCAAAACCAGGGAAGGAGCACCGGACAATAGTGAAGCGAGTTTTCAGGTATTTGTGTGGCACTAGTGATTATGGTTTGTGCTACCTAGGAAGACCAGAATTGGACAGAGTGTTGGATATTTATGGCTTTGTTGATGCAGACTGGGCTGGAGATCTAGATCAGAGAAGATCTACAAGTGGGTATGTGTTTAACCTATTTGGAGGTGCAGTGAGTTGGATGAGTAAGAAACAATATGTAGTGACACTATCAACTACAGAGGCAGAATACAAGGTAGCCACTCATGCAAGCAAGGAAGCAATTTGGTTGCAGAGATTGTGTTCAAGTATGGGGTTAGTACAAGGAGCTATAAGGATAGACTGTGATAGCCAAAGTGTAATTTTTCTTGGCAAAGAAACCTGCATATCATTCAAAGACAAAGCACATTGATGTTTAGTATCACTTTGTGAGGGATATGATAGAAGACAAAAAGATGTTGCTGGTAAAGGTGGACACATTGAGGAATATTTCAGATGCATTGAAAAAATATGTGACCTCTTAGAATCTCTCTTGGTGTAGAGAAACAATGGGGATTGTAGGGCTACATAAATGACTAAGCTCTCTTGTGGCCTCCTATGGAAAGAAAACAACAAGTGGGAGAGTGTTGGATTGTGTTATATTCTTTCCATGACTAGCCCACGTAGTTAACCGAGGGGTTAGAAGGGGGGCGGAGGCCCCCTTTGTTGCACCGATTGCGTAGCGGGGGGGTCATAGGGGTTTGAGGGGTGCAGGTAACCCCCCACTATGGGGTCCGGGGCAGTACCCCGAAAAATTTTGGTTTTGGACCCTATGTTAGGTTGGGCGGACCTACCTATGGTTTTGTGCATGATTTTCGCACATGGTTTTGGATGCGATGGTTTTTGGTCCATGGTTTTGGACGCAATGGTTTTCAGTCCATGGTATTGGATGCTTTGGCATGTATAAATATGTATTGTAACATTGAAAGGAACATAATGAAAAATCAAGCTGGTAGTCCCAGTTTTGGGATCAAGGGGAAAATATCTGTGTATATGTGTTTTATGTGTTATGCTCTAACATTGTTTATTTTCTGTGTTTAAGAATTCGTATGCAGGTAATTTCTGTACAGGGTTAAAACCTACAATCACCTAGGTCTAACACCAGATTTTACTGATATTTACCAAGGGGTGTGCATGTCTTACCAGGTATTACGAAATATACCTATTTACATGCAATAATTGACTCCATTACAATACTTTATATGAACACCCCCTCAACACACATTTTGTGCCTGATTCTCTCGTCAACCATATACCCCCACACTCTGTGAACCATTTGATTCACACATTCTGTCAAACACTTTGCATGTAACTAATACCCATGGTTGCTTTCTATACACTTACACACCACTACCTTCATTTCCATTCATGAATCCATTCTACAATGTCTTGACTCTATTGAAGCTCACATTTTACATGATGTTACCTTTACTTAGGAAGAAGACTCCCTAGTTCGCCCATCGCCTTCCAAGTTGTTGGTTTCCACTCACTTGTTTTCACTAACAACCATGAAAAAATTGTGTGTAATAATGATGCAACCCTTGGTAGCTGCAAAAATCTCTCAATTGTTTTCAGAACTTGTAAAATACTCTTGTAAATTTTCATGACTAGCATAACTTATATCATCCCACCTTGAACCTGGAGATCAACCTATGGTAAACAAAACACTAACCTCTAGATCACAAGTTTCTACAATATTTGTCATTTGTTTAACATTTCGCAACTAAAGTGGATGTGTTTGAGTTTGTTTCCACCTTCTAGCATTGACATAGCCCTAGATCCACTTGCCCAACCCACTCCTTGGATTATTTCTTTTCCTCTACAACTTGAGTGTCACAATTACTACTCACCAGATTTCCCACCACAAAGATTTAACTTCTCATTCCCTTGGGTGGAAGAAATAGACCCCTATAAACCCATTTATTCACTGAAATTCTCACTATGAAAAGCTGATCCAATAATGGATCCAATAATAGACATTATGGTCCTCGCTTAGGCTTCTATCATGCCAAATAACCACATCTATCTCAACCTAAACTTTGCATTGAATTTTTCAATTCAACAACAACTTTGTCATTTCTCTCTTCAAAATTTCGATAGTAATGCCACTATCATTGGCCACTTACTTCCTAAAATCCTCATTCAGAGTGTCCACCTCACCTTTCATTTTCCTAGCTAGAAATCAACGTGCCAAATATAAAAAAAGAAATTCGAAATAGCTCATACGTCTTGGGCATGCCGTCATACATCTTTGACTCTTTTATTGTTGGGTCTCAGCCTTATCCTTGACATTAGCCTTCACATTCCAATTTGTAGGCTTTCGGACTAGTTTCTTTATTCACCTCGACTTCTGCACATGCCTTCTTTTTATCAATTAAATTCAAAGTACCCTCTTTTTATCATTAAAATACAAGTACGGAAAAAATAGTGTTAGAGGAAAGTTCAAGTCAAGATTATCTCTTGAATTCTTGGCATCCTTTGTAAGAGTCTTGCAAGTATGAAAATAAACTTCCCCTAACTTCATGTCAACACACTTCTCCCATCCAAATGGTAAAGGCATTTGAACATCCCGATCAATTTCTTTATCCATCCAACTCCTTTACTGATCCAAATTGGATCCTAGAATACTCTCTAAGTTTTCATGAACTCTTTAAAAATCATGCCAAAGTTTCAAAGTCTTATAAGGATCAACCTTATTGGAGATATCCTCGTAACAGTTGCAATGTGTGATCAGTGCGGAGCAACGAGGACCCTCGGTCAAGCGCACAGACCGTCGACCCATGGTAACGCGCACTACCACAAATTAGCAAAACTAGAGGCTATTTCAAGAAACGGGGGTAGTTTTTGATATGCGATTAGCGACAAACCCCTCAAATAAGGAAAATCCCCTCAAAGAAGGAAAAGCGTTGCCACAAATCACATATCACAGAGAAAACCCCTCAAAGAATGAAAAGCCTCGAGCGCCTGGACCCGAAATTATTGTAAAATGTGGAAAGATATCGTATCGATTCTGTCAGAAGCGGGGTCCCACAAAAACCAGCAGAATATCGAAAGGGCTTTGAGTGGTATGTGGTTCAAACTGAGTCTCGCCTGATGCCACACAATGGGTGCCACGTGTCCGACGGAAGAGAGAGAAAACCACTCACATCGGACGGGTAAACATCATGTTACTTACCCGCCTGATATGGACGATGACCGTAGGATTTGGAAGTTCCAGATCAACGGCGGGGATGCAATCCGATGGATGATCAGATTCGATGAGGTTAACAGGTAGAATTGTATATGATTTGAAGTCTGATACAGACGATGCGTTGGCAGAAGGTTGTGATTCACGGGCATTCTTGGAGTTAATGGAATAAACGGTCGTTTCAAAAACGTCCAAGAGAACTGACACTCAGTTCGTTATGAAATAGGTGGCCACCTCCCTGTGAGGCATTATACAGTGATGATTATGCAGAATAGAGGATTCAAACGGACAGAGGCAGGGGAACTAGAAAGCCGGGAAGCAGAAATGAATAGTCGGGAAGTAGATTGGCTTTAAAGCTACAAATTGGCAGAGAGAGCAAGAAAAAGCAGTAAGTTAGAAGTAGAAAGCTAAGAGCAGAGAGAAGAAGCCGAGCTGACCTACAGAAGCAAAGGCAGCATCAAGCCAGAGTTAAGACAGAGCTAGAGAGAGTCAGAGAGTTTGTGTACTCCAGAGAAGGCTTGAGAGGTTCAAGTGAACTCCTCTGTATATGTTTGTCATGTATGAGTCTCAGATTGGGCTCATACTACGGTGACCAATAAAGGTTAAGTTTCAGTAAGGAGAGTCTCTGTAATCCAGAGACTTGGGGAATCCAAGTAGAGTCCTACTGATTTATATCTGCTGTGTGAGACTCAAATTTAGCTCACTGTTGCAAACTCTACTTTGAAAACATAATAGAGAGGCCACCATTGAAGGTTGGACTAGGAGACGTAGCCCAGGAGTATTGGGTGAAATCCTTATTAAACGTGTTGTGTTTATATGTTTGCCTGTTATGTTTTCTTTAATTGCTTCAGTGCCCATGTATTTCGCAATCTTATCGATCCTTTTCATAAAATAACATAGGCACAGCCATGTACATGAGTTTGTAATACCTTAATTGTTTGTCTTAGATAAATTTTAGATCAAGTGCTATCAGAGCTGTAGGTTACTAAGGTGAGACAATCTTGTGCTGGATTCTCTTTTGTTGAATGATAACTAGATCAAAGCTTAAATGAGGAGAAGGAGAGTTGGTTGAAGGTAACCCAGAAATTCGAAGAGTCTATCCTAAGAGGAAAATGTTAGAAGAAAGTCCCTTGGAATCAAACTCCCAATTCATGGACAGTTTCATGACCATGAGAGCCATGGTAGAAGAAATGTATAGAGAATTTAAGAAAGGTAGAGATGAAGATTCATCAAACTCCAAACAAGATAAAGGAGCAGAAGAATCTCTCCTCAATGACCATTCTAAAGGCAAAGGGAAAGAAGAAAAACTTCCCACACCTCCTGATAGTCCTAAAAATAAAAAGAAGAAGGCATCTTTAATTAAATTAGATGTTAAATTTGATTTGCTGATATATGATGGAGAGTTGAATGCAGAGACGTTGGATAATTGGATTAGACAGATTGATGTATATTGCAGGGTGCAGAGCATTGATTCAGACAAGAGTAAGATTCAGCTGGCTAACCTACGCCTTGGAGGCACTGCCTTGGTATGGTGGGAAGGCAGGACACGAGCTGACATGAAGAAGCATGGTAAAATTCTCTCTCTGGAGTGAATTTGTTTCTGAAATTAAAAAGAAGTTCTATCCACTAGCTTATATGTAGCAAGCCATGATGAGTTGGCAAACTCTTCGGCAATTAAAAGGGCAACGTGTACAAGGCTACACCCAAGAATTAAGAAAAAGAGCTCTGATTATAGGAATTTCGTTAGACTCACCTGAAACTCTGCTGAAGTATATAGGTGGTCTAATAGCTATTTAAAGCACACCATTCTCATGTTTAATCCCACTAGCATAGATGAGGTATTTGTTCAGGCTACACATCTAGAGGCTAGAGGTAAGAATGTGAACCCAGAAGTTGGGGGATCATCAAAACCCACTGCAAGCAAGAAAAATGCAAAGAGAAAGTAGGAATGGAAAGAGAGGAAGAAAAATATTGTACAAAAGACCAAGCCTTCATGCACTCATTGCAAGAAGGATGGGCAGGATGATGAACACTGCTAGATTCTGCATCCGGAGCTGAAACCCAAGAAGTACGATGGAAAAAATAAGAAGACTGCTGTAGCTATTTAGAAGGATTTGGGGTCAGACTCAGGGCATGAAAAAACAATCACAACCACAGGTATAAAAGGTAATAATTTTCAAGCATCTACTAGTAATTCTGCACAATCTACTAATAATGAAGAAAATGAGAGGAAAAGACATGTGCTTTTTCATATTAGAGTTATTCCCAAGCATCAAAAGATTGATACTTTGTTTGATAGTGGCTCACAAGTAAATTTAATTTCTGAAGCAATTGTAAAGAAGATGGGATTGCTAAACACACCTCACAAGAAGCGATATCCATTAGGTTGGTTATGTGATAAAGTAAAGCTACAAGTGACCAGACAATGTAAACTTAGGTTTTCTTTTCAGCCAACATTTGTAGATGAGGTTGCGTTAGATATTGTTCCCTTGGATATATGTGGAATTGTTTTAGGAAGTCCTTACTTGTATGATAGAAAAGCCATTTTCTATAGAGCATAAAACAAGTATCAACTCGTTAAATATGGAATTGAATATATCGTAAGAGCTCATAAACTCAAGAATAATTATACTATCATAAACTCAGGGCGGATGAAAAGAATTGTAAATTCATGCAAATCTTTTTTACTGATGGTTGTAAAGGAAAAGACACTTGATAAAACCAATGTATTTGAAGATGTAATACTAAACAACAATTTGATTTAGAAAATGTTGTTTCAGAATATGATATACTATTTCAAGAACCTAAAGGTCTACCACCCAAAAAGGAAATAGTACATAATATTAATTTGCAGCAAGATGCTCCATTCCTAACATCGGAATGTATAGGTTGTTTGCTTTAGAGAACGCAGAAATTAAGAAGCAAGTACATGAGCTGGTCGAGAAAGGGTTCATAAGACCTAGCACATCGCCATGTGGGTATCCAATTGTCTTGGTGAGAAAGAAAGATGGCTCGTGGGGAATGTGCATTGATTACCGAGCACTGAATAAGATAATGATCAAAACTTGTTATCCCCTTCCTCGCATAGATGATCTACTAGATCAGTTGAAAGAAGCTGTTTACTTTTCAAAGTTGGACTTTCATAGTGGCTACCATTAGGTTAGAGTTGCAGAGAAAGATGCATGGAAGATTGCTTTAAAAAAAAAGCAGGGATTGTATGATTGGTTGGTTATGCCTTTTGGCTCAACTAATGCTCCTGCTACTTTCATGAGAGTAATGAATGATGTACTCAGACATTTTATTGATGATTTTGTCATTGTATATTTAGATGACATTCTTATATTTAGTAAAACATGGGAAGAACATTTGAAGCATGTAAAGCAAACTCTAGATGTTTTTAAAAAAGAAAATCTTTAGGTTAAGTTATCAAAATGTGAATTTGGCAAAACATCTTTGAATTATTTGGGTCATATTGTAGGGGGTGGTGAATTGAAGATAGATCCCTCTAAGGTTGCAATCATTATAAACAGGCATAAACCCAAATCTGTTGCAGAAGTTAGGAGCTTCCCAGGGGCAGCACAATATTGGAGAAAGTTTATTTCTAGCTTTTCCTTGATTGCAGTGCCCTTGCATGCTTTAACAAGATTGAACAAGGTGTTTCAGTGGGGAGGAAAACAACAGAAAGCCTTCGACACCTTAAAAGAAAATATTAGTATAGCACCAATACTAGCACTACCCGATCTTCAAAGACCATTTGAGATTGAAACGGATGTCAGTGACTATGCCATGGGAGCAGTGTTGATGCAGCACGGTAAACCCATATGTTATCATTCTGAGACATTTAATTCTGCAGTAGTTAATTATCCCACATATGATAAAGAATTGTATGCATTAGTACAGAGTGTGAAAAAGTGGAAACATTACCTAATGGGAAAAGAGACATTTATACATACTGATCATCAACCACTTCAATATTTACACTCACAAACTAAGTTGCAACAATCAAGACACTATAGGTGTATGGGTTTTCTACAACAGTTTCATCTTTTCATTAGATATAAAAAGGGCATACACAATAAATTTTCTGTTAGGGTCCCACCCTAACCCCCTTATTCATGTAGTAGGATCGAGTCATAGTTATAGTTAAGTAAGGAGTCAATAAAGCCCATATTAATAATTGTAAGTGGTTAACCCGCAATTAATGACGGGACCACAGTTAGTTGCAAATGGGCCATGGTATTAGATAGATGGTATTAATAAGAACCATGGTATTGATCCATGGTATTGCATGTATGAGTCATATATAAAGGATAGAGACTCCCTGCGAGGAGCATCGTGTCTTATTTTGTAATCGAGCTCTGCTCTATTGGAGGTTGCCCCCTCGAAGAGGCAAGTGAACATTGCTTTCTGAATAATAAAATACTTGTTGTTGTTTCTCACTATTCTATGTTCTGGGTATATTTCTTCGCATATTCTGTATTCCGGTATCGTCTTGCAGGTTAAGAGCATAACATTTGCAGATATGTTGTCCAGACCAATCATAAATGCATCTACTATACTTAAGCATAATTCAGTATTGCATGAAAGCTACATTGAACAATATGCTCAAGATATAGATTTCAAAGATGTATATGCAACTTTAAGTCATGGCAAACAAGTAGAAGAATTGGATTATCATGTTAAGGACCAACTCTTGTATCATTTTGGAAAGTTATGCATTCCACAAACTGAAAGAGTAAAGATAATTCGAGAAGCACACACTTCTCTAATATCATGTCACTTTGGTGTAAGTAAAACAGTTGCACAGCTGCAAAGATTTTGTTATTGGCTAAAAATGAATGAAACAGTTTCTAGATATGTAAGAGGGTGTACCATGTGTGCTAAAAGCAAGCCCAACAATAGAAAACTAGGCTTGTACACTCCACTACCAGTTCCTTCTCACCCTTGGGAAAGTGTTTCCATGGACTTTGTTGGGGGACTGCCTAAATCTAGAAAAGGTCATGAATATTTATATGTTATTGTGGATAGGTTCAGCAAAATGTGTATTTTAATACCCTGTAACAAACAGATTACAGTTGAACAAATAGCAATGTTGTTCTTTCAGCATGTATGGGTTCATTTTGGATTACCCACTTCCATTGTATCTGATCGAGATTCCCGTTTTGTTGGGAAATTTTGGTCAATTCTGTGGGAATTGATGGACACCAGACTGCAGAAGAGCACAACTTTTCATCCACAAACAGATGGCCAAACAAAAGTGGTCAATAGGATAGTGATCCAGTTGCTCAGAGGCTATTGCAGCAAGCATCCCAAGTTTTGGGATGAACATTTGTGTTATGTGCAGCATGCTTACAACCAAGCTAAACATTCTTCTACACAGAGATCTCCTTTTGAGACTTGTTTTGGTTTCACACCAAGGTCTCCCTTGGATTTTGTCTTTGGTAAAGACATAGTGGTTCATGGACACAGTGATGTGGACAAGGCAACCAAGTTCATTGAACAAATCCAAGAGTTTCACTAGGCAGTACAGGAACAACTAGAAAAGAGCCAAGCCAAGTACAAGGCAAGGCATGATAAGCATCGGATTGAGCATAGTTTCCAATTTGGTGATCAAGTCTAGTTGTATATCAGCAAAGACAGAATGCAAGGTGAAGGTAAGAAGCTGAAGCCAATAAGGTATGGACCTTTCAAGATACTTGAGAAAATTGTTGAGAATGCTTTTCGCCTTGACTTGCCAACTTACATGCACATCTATTCAGTAGTTAATGCAGAAAGCTTGAGACTAGTTGAACCTTCACTAATTGAAGATCTCGAAGAATAGAGTCAGTTTCCTTTTGTTGATGATGTGTTGCCTAAATATCTCAATGAATTGCAGGAAGATACAGTTCTGGACAAGAAGGTAAGAACTACGTGTAGAGGGGATGTTGAGTACCTCAAGATTGGACTCAAAGGTTCAAAACCAAGCAGTGCAAGATGGATAGAAATTGGGCAAGCGAGGAATCTATATCCTCTTGATTGATGCTTAAAAAACCAACTTTTGGTGGTCCAAAATATTTTTCAGTGGGAAGGCCATGATCCAAATTGGATCCTAGAACACTCTCTAAGTTTTCATGAACTCTTTAAAAATCATGCCAAAGTTTCAAAGTCTTATAAGGATCAAGCTTATCGAAGATATCCTCGTAACAGTTGCAATTTGTGATCAGTGTGGAGCAACGAGGACCCTCGGTCAAGCGCGCAGACCATTGGCCCATGGTAGCACGCGCTGCCACAAATTAGCAAAACCAGAGGCCATTTCAAGAAACAGGGGGAGTTTTTGATATGCGATTAGTGATAAGTCGTTAATCACATATCGCAGGGAAAACCCCTCAAAGAAGGAAAAGCCCCGAGCACCCGGACCCGAAATAATTGTAAAATGTGGAAAGATATCGTACTGATTTTGCCAGAAGCGGGGTCCCAAAAAAACCAGCAGAATATCGAAAGGGCTTCGAGCGGTAAGTGGTTTCAACCGAGTCCCGCCTGATGCCACACAATGGGTGCCACGCGTTCGATAGAAGAGAGGGAAAACCGCTCACATCGGACGGGTAAACATCATGCTACTTACCCGCCCGATATGGACAATGACCGTAGGATTTGGAGGTTCCAGATCAACGACGGGGATGCAATCTGATGGATGACTGGATTCGACGAGGTTAATAGGCAGAATTGTATAGGATTTGAAGTCTGATATAGACGATGCATTGGCAGAAGGTCGTGATTCATGGGCATTCTTGGAGTTAATGGAATAAACGGTCATTTCAAAAATGTCCAAGAGAACTGACACTCAGTTCGTTATGAAATAGGTGGCCACCTCCCTGTGAGGCGTTATATAGTGATGATTACGCAGAATAGAGGATTCAAACGGACAGAGGCAGGGGAACCAGAAAGACGAGAAGTGGAAATGAACAGACAGGAAGCAAATTGGCTTTAAAGCCACAAAATGATAGAGAGAGCAAAAAAAAGCAGTAAGTTAGAAGCAGAAAGCTAAGAGCAGAGAGAAGAAGCCGAGCTGACCTGCAGAAGCAAAGGCAGCATCAAGCTAGAGTTAAGACAGAGCCAGAGAGAGTCAGAGAGTTTGTGTACTCTAGAGAAGGCTTGAGAGGTTCAAAAAAACTCCTCTGTATATGCCTGTCATGTACGAGTCTCAGATTGGGCTCATACTACGGTGACCAATAGAGGTCGAGTTTCAGTAAGGAGAGTCTGTGTACTCCAGAGACTTGGGGAATCCAAGTACAATCTGGCTAATTTATATATGTTGTGTGAGACTCAAATTGAGCTCACTGTTGTAAAAACTCTGCTTTGGAAACATAATAGAGAGGCCACCACTGAAGGCTGGACCAGGAGACGTAGCCTAGAAGTATTGGGTGAACTCCTTATTAAACTTGTTGTGTTTATATGTTTGTCTGTTATGTTTTCTTTAACTGCTTCAATGCCTGTGTATTTCGTAATCTTATTGATCCGTTGCATAAAGTAACATAGGCACATCCATGCACATGAGTCTGTAATACCTTAATTGTTTGTCTTAGATCAATTTTAGATCATTTACTATCCTGAAGTGGCAACTTCAAAACCTCGCTCACACCAAATCTAACCAAATGGATATTTATTTGGCTTCTCTTCCTAATTTATGAACAAGTTTGGCATCAATCTCTCCATCCACTAGGCCAAATAACCCTTGGCAATAGAAGTGTTCGTCTGAAGCCAAAATACATCCACTTTTGGCTTTGATACTAAATGTAGAAAATATATCTACCACGAGAATATTTTAACCTGCAATACACACAAAACATTAAACACAATATTTACCCTGGGAAAGCCTTAACTCTAGGGGAAAACCTAGCCTAATGGAATTCCTTTAGATCCCTTGGCCAAAACCCTGGCCAAGCAAGCCAAGTGAGCCTTCACAACTCAGATCCTTGGAGCCATTACAATGAATTCCTCCAACCTTTTAAAGGCTCCATCACATGAAAAATTACCATAGGAAAATAACAAACGATGGACCCAAAACCACTACTATAACCTGGTCTAATTTGACTCTACCCCCTAGTCAATTTTACCTAACACTACTTTGTCTTCAAATAAATTTAATTAAAAAATAGAACTTAAAAAATAACTCCTTGTATACCCCTTTTAGTGTCCCGAACCCACAGCTGGAAAACACCACTCATCAGAACTTTATAATTATAATTAATTTAAATGCAGAAGCATGTAACACTCAAATTTGTCTTCATTTATTCCTTGTGTATGACAAATAAATACAACATGAAATGTAGCTATAAATGCCATACAAGAACTATACATCACATACATTATAATTTATAGAACACAACATAAAATAAAGATACATTACCAACCATTAAGCTTGAACCTAGAAGCTAGGGTTTAAAAATATATATTATTAATTGAGCACAACACATAAATAAAATTCCGGACATGAGAATGTGAACTATTACCTGAGAAATGAGAGTCAATTGGTTATGGGCTCTCCACTTTCCACCTAGCCATAGATGTGGTGGTTCATAAGCTCAACCATTGGGTCCCCCACCCCTCGTAGCTAGGACAACAACTCAAAAGGTAATAAGCAGAAAACCAAGATAAAACCCTGGCCGAAGCACTAACCCTAGTAGCATTAGTCTCCAACCATAAGCTCAAACTCCCCTAACCGACATGCAAGTGGTGCATCTCGAATCTATCAGTGGTTCCCACCTTCCATGGAAACTTACAGTCAACAAGGATGATCTCAGCACACAACTCTAGGAGCTTTGTTGTTGTCCAAGAATTCAAGTACCAATAGCTGAAAATGATTAATTCAAAATTCAGTGCCAAATCCACACCAAGATTCATCAACTACCATTAAACCAAGTTCACCAACCTGAACTTCATGGCCACCAAGCCTTAAATAGGGCCATCAAATCCTCGAAGCACCAAGCTCCACATAGCCAACATAGGGGCTCACATCATGATTAGGATGCATCCCAACAATACATATAACTGAATAACCACACATCAACCAGTCTCATAGTCCATCCTAAGACTCACTGAATAATCAATAATAAACTAAACGATTAACTGATTAAATGAATATCAAACAAAAATGACAATTCTTTATGTATACATGGCCTTAACTTTCCATGTGGCACCCTCTAGAACTCATGTGGGCCCTAAGTGCACTTTTCACCAAAAACATAGAACCGTTTCCCTTTTCCATGGCGCTACGCCCCACATACTATTTCCATGGAGTGGTATCCACAACCAAAATTATTTTATTAATATCATGATCTGTACAAATTTACAATGTTGAGCATGATTGCTCCAAAGCATGAATAAAAATAACTACATGGGCAAATAGGGAAAATAACAAAATGTTCGTTTCACCAACCTAAAAAATGAAGGTATCCATTTTAACAATCCAATATAAAAAATACATTTATTTACATTTTCAAAACAGGTGGGGGTATTACATTCCTCCCCCAGCGCACCGTATATACAAATATAGAATCATATACAATATATCAATAAAAAAGGTTAGGATGTTCCCCTCCATGACTTCTTCTTGCTCACAAGTCACATCCTTAGGACTGAGCATGTCCATTGTACATTTACCATGCCTATGGATTGATTGTGGAGAACCTTGACCTTATTGTCCAAGATCTGCACGAACGAAACTTGGAAGTCTCCCTCGAATCCTACCCAAATCATTTTCCAATCAAGAACATGATTAGTTCTAGTGACATATTTCTTAAGAAACAAAACATGAAAAACATCATGAATATGCAGAGATGTAGGCAATGCAAGCCTATATGCAACGATGAAAATTCTCTCTAGGATATCAAATGGCCCACAATATCTAGTTGCCAACTTGCCACAACTTCCCAATTTTAACGCGATGTTCTTTTCTTTTACTTTCAAGAATTGACCTAGGATATTTTCTTTGGTTATGTTAAACAAAATTTCTTAAAGAGCATGAAAATACCATAAATGCAACATCCATGAAGAAAAAACACATTATGAAAGACATCATAGACAACGCACCAATATTTGTTAGTGGAGTTCATTGACGATGTGTGAACTACATATCTGGGCCCAACATCGAAGTGGAGAGGCCTTTATATTATCTAAGCAAAATGAAAGGCAAGTACATGGAAAAATACATGAGAATACCCCACTTCTAGGAGTGACATGAAAATCTATTTCTCTTGTCCCAATTTTGAATGCATCAATGAATTCCTTGTGAAATTTCATGAAAAGTGAGTATAAACTTGACTAGGTTCTATAATTTTCACCTTTGGCTCCCCTATAGAATCTTCAAGATGTCACAACAATCAAAATACTCCCTAGAATATGCCAGGAATATCCTTGATTTATGTGAAATCTTGCTTGTAGTTCTAGTCCTCATTCCATGCATCACGTTCTAGTGATGACCTCCTCCTCTAACACATTCAAATGGCATGGTTTATATAATTTGCGCCAGGCAGACGTACCAAGTCCCACCTGTCAAAAATAGAAATAAGAAATGTTAAATATAACATCAAGAAATATCCAGATTTAATTTGTCCTTGAATTAAATTGGAAATAAAATTGTAATTGCACATCTCATGACAACTTGTATTAGTTAACTAATTTAATTTGACTTAGTTGGATCGATTAATTTGAGTTGAGAGTCTAACTAGAGTCATGTAGAGTGTCTGCTACATTATAGGAGCCCTGGTTGAGTTATTTTGAGTTATAATTAATTAATTGAGTCTAACTGAGTTAAAGTCAGTTAAACTAGTTCCAACTGTTGGAGGAACTAGTGGGAGGTCTAGTAGTGTGGTGTTACACGTAGTCGAGTGTGGTGCTTCCTAAAGTGCAGTGCAGTGTTGCCTGAAGCATAGTGTGGTGTTGCCCAAAGTGCAGTGTGGTGATCCCTGAAGTGGAGTGTGGTGCTGCCTACAATAAATAACTCATGCATGTCAGATTTGAGAAAGACCCAATTGTGATTGGAGTTTGGGGACAATGTACTAGCAATTGTGTAATCATCTGAATTATACAAGTGGTGCATGTAGTCAAAGGAAGAGCCTAAAGGAACTGCGTAATCCAATGGAGGAAAATTTCTATTGAATAAGGGCATAATTCCTCATTGAACAACTCAAGGGTGTAGGAGCTTGGAAGGCTAGGAAATTGGCTAAGTGTTGGCCAGAGTCAACCTAGGAAGTAGTGAGATAGATAGAGATAGTGCAAAGTTTTCTCGGGCTTGAGAAAAGCATTGTAATCTTCCCATATTTTCTAACTAATGCAATATATGGATAGCAGGGGTTTTAAGTTGTGGTTTTCCCTAGGAAATCATTGTGTAATGTGTTGATTGAATTATTTCTCTTATATACTTCGTGATTTCGTGATTCTTTAATTATTTCCACTGATGAGTAGATTAGATTCAAGTATATTGTTTTAGAATATTACAATTAGCAGTTTGAATCTACAAGGAATTTCCACATGGTATCAGAGCTGAAATCACACTAGAAGAAAAGAATTCAAAGTTTTCCTTACAGATTGATGGAGCTCTAGTTCAAGGAAGATCCAGAAGACCCTATGTGCATACTTCTTAATGGAGCTAAACGATTGCTAGTGGGAAAATCAATGACCCAATGTTTAGTGACATAAAAAGGAGCTATGATCATTGATATTGGTAGATTGAGAAGAAATGAGATTTCCCATAGGGAGATAAAAAATCAAAGGGAGAAACCCTATGGAAGCTAGTACTTTAGTATCTGGGGAGATCAAACTCATTATTTCAGTTGTTTGCAACGACAATGTGGAAGCAACAACAAAGCAGTAGCAACAACATGAGTAGATCAGATTTAGCTCATGCATGCGAAGCCTTCAGGAGCAAGGCAAAGACTAGAGATTTGGTGGTTGAGAGGGAGCATGTTAGACCTCTCAACATGCAACCTCAAAAGAAGCCTTAGGAAGTTGTGGAGTAGCCACAAATGGAGAAGCAAACAGGGGGAAGAATGGAGGCATCCACTCAAGAAGAGACCTCCAGTAGGAGGAGATTTCAATCTAAGTGGGCAGAGGGAGCTCATGCAACCATACCTCCAGGTGTGAGGTGGGGCGATGTGAAACCATAGTCCAAGATTTTCAAAATTTGGGTAGGGTATATTGAGGTTTGTTTTGTCTCATGGATCATTACCTCTCTATAGGGGCCCATTGTATTCAGTAGCAGGAGGATCAATGTTAGTTAGATACCGAGGAGTGCAGAGCAATGTTGAAAGTAGAGCAAGAGGTTCAACACGAGAGTCAACAACAACACAGTTTTCCCAGTAGACAGTTGAAGACACAATTGATTCAATTTATTTTGTTTGGATGCTTTTTTTGGTTGCAGATGTTGCAGTAGAAACAACAACAATGACAATAGTTGTATGCAAAACATTCCAAAGGTAATAGATTGGGATATATGTGAATCCCTTTCTTGTTGAGAGGGAATGTTGAAAATAGCAATAAGAAATGTAAAACATAACATAAAGAAAGATTTCGATTTTATTTGTCCTTGAATTAAATTGGGAATAAAATTGTAATTCCACATATCATGACAACTTGTATTAGTTAACTAAGTTAATTTAACTTAGTTGGCTCAATTAATTCGAGTTGAGAGTATAACTAGAGTCATGTAGAGTGTCTCCTACATTATAGGAGCTCTGGTTGAGTTATTTTAAGTTGTAATTAATTAATTCATTCTAACTAAGTTAAAGTTAGCTAAACTAGTTCCAATTGTTGGAGGAACTAGTGGGAGGTCTAATAGTGTGGTGTTTCTTGTAGTCGAGTGTGGTGCTACCTGAAGTGAAATGTGGTGTGGTCTGAAGTGGAGTGTGGTGTTGCTGCGATGATCAACTAGTTAACTGATGATTCACTCATAAATAAATCATGCATTTTAGGTCTGAGAAAGACTCAGTTGAGATTGGAGTTCAGGGACAGTGTCCTATCAATGGTATAATCATCTGAATAGTATAGGTGGTGCATGTAGTCAGAGGAAGAGATTAAAGGAACTGTGCAATCCAATGGAGGAAAATTTCTATTAAATAAGGGCCTAATTCCTCATTTAACATCGCAAGGAAGTAGGATATTGGAAGGCTAGGAAACTAGATAAGTGTTGGCCAAAGTTAGCCTAGGAAGCAGTGAGATAGATAGAGATAGTGCAGAGGTTGCTCAGGATTGAGCAAAGCATTGTAATATTCTCATATTTACTTACTAATGCAATATACAGATAATAGGGGCTTTTAATTGCGGCTTCCCCAAGAAATCATTATGTAATGTGTTGATTGAATTCTTTCTCTTGTATGCTTCGTGATTTGATGATCGTTTAATTTTTTATGTTGATAAGTAGAGTATATTCAAGTCTATTGTTTTAGCATATTACAATTAGAAATTTGAATCTACAAGGAATTTCTACACCACCCACGTGGTCTGTTGGAAAGTGGAATTGTCTGTTTTGGGGGTGATTCAAGGTTAAGCCTTGTAGACTCCCTATTTGGGCATGTGTTATAACAAACAGTTGTTTTAATGTTGAGATTCGTTCTAACCACTATTGAATTTTGTTTCACCCCCACTAATTGTGTTGAATTCCAATATTAATAAATCCACTAACTTTAGCTAGAAACTCCTTATATGCCTATGGGTTGGTTGGCCCATTCGGCTACCAACTAGGTGACACATGGCACCATTTCATTGGCCCACATGGTGTGATATAGTTAAAATACTGAGAGGGAGGGTGGGGAGGTGAATTAATATTTTTATTTCACTTTAACCTTCACTTTCAAATTCATAATTCTGTATGCTACTATTATTCATACAACTCGCATGTGTATGCGACTTCAATGAATCAAAACTGTGTATGTGCAGATTACTATTTTTTCACAAATTCCATCAGTGATTTAACTTAACCAGTGCATCAATATTTCATTAGTCAGTATGTATACAACAAAGAGAAAATATATCACAACACATAAGAAACACAACAACACATAAGAACACCGGGATTTTAGGTGGAAACCCAATGTGGGAGAAAACCACCACTATTGTCATCTTTGTCTTATTCTTTTATTATAAATAAAATTACATTATGGTATTATACTTTCATAGAATCTTACCAGCACGTAGGCACCCACCTACACAAGGCTTTAACCTACACTCATTCTCTATCACCCGCTAGAAGGCAGCTACAACCCCCTAATCTCATTTACCCACTCCTTCTGGAAGGTAGATCCTGCTCTCTCACTAAAGGCTCCAACCCTTAACACCGCATGGACAATGTTTCATAATTTTTCATGCTAGATCCACCTGTCTCAAATACACATCAAAACATGTTGGCCACCTTCCATCATATTTTTAAATTGGACCCATACACAACATTATGCTCAATACCAATTAACCATTCTGAAACCATCCAATGAATACTGTTCAAATCAACCAATCACAGATCAACCCAGGATACTAACTAATCACTGATCAAACCAAAACCAATCAAACAATCATACTGATAGCCACATTTGTATCTGCACAAAACTAATATCAGTCATTACAAAGCCTGATCAAATTCACCTCAAAATATATACGCGATAATTCTGAAGCATATCTGGGTATATACAGGCTTCTTTTGCATAAAACCTACATACACATATTAAGTCACTGAATCACTGAACCATTGAATCACTGAGTACATAACCAATCACAGGTCACTAAATCAAATACTGAACCACTGCAATAACCGATCACAAATATACCAATACTAAATCACTAAAAACTCAGTCACTGGTTAATATACCAAGCCACAATCAAAACAATCCAATCCATACTATCAAATATAGACTATTTTTACAAAGACATCATTGATGAACAAAAACAAATAGAACAGACGTCATCAACTCTTATCACCAAGCGGTAATTCAAACCCTAGAATATATACGAATATTCAATTGACCGAATCTTCATATCTACTCGCTTATCATGTATAATACCCGTGTATATCTTTCAAAATATTGAATACAAAGACCCAAATCAAGAAGCAAACAAATTACTTCATAATATATACGTGAATACTGCGATGCATATCCACGTATGTACGCAACTATCTAGAAGCACAATTGCATACAAATTTTAAATTACTGAACCATACCATTAATGAAAACACAACCCATGTAAAATACATATATTTTCTCACATACAGACAGAAAATCAAAGATCTCAACAAACATATTCAAAACATAGCACCATTATAACCACAGATCTAGCATTGTTAGCTACACAACCATAAATAGATCATTAGTACTCAACGAATTTTCAAATCTCTCAAATATGAGCCTTTTCCTTTCTCCCTGGTGCCAACCTATTACAAATCAGATCATAAATGAATAATCCATCCAATACACACTTAGCTCCTTGATCACCATCTCCTTATATAGTTTTTCCCTTTGTTAATACCATCAGCAAATCCTTTATTAAAGTTGTCAGTAATTGTAGATGAGATCAAATAGATGTTGCCACCACAATACTATGGGAAATTACCATGGTAAAGGATCCTGGTTTTTATTTTCCATGGGTATGATTCACATACATGACTTTTGTTCACAAAACCTACATATGTATGTGACTCGTCTTCATAGGGACCATGTATACTTTTCAAAATTCATGATTTCCATGGATTTTGTGACTTAGCTATCAATTCTCTCTCATAGCCTTTGTAATATCTATACCAATATTCCTATTATCTGCATTAGTTCCATAGCCATCATATTATAAACAAGTTGACATTAAGGAAATATTTGATAAGCATGTTTCCATCAAGGACAAAACATTAGCCATAATGCCAACAATCTCCCCCTTTGGACTTGATGGAAACCACCTACAAGCACCAATTATTCTCTCCTACTTTGACATCAAGGGAAAAGGGTTGAACTAGGCTGAAATAAATACTCCCCTTTGTAGATCTCAACACTGTAAGTTTGATCTTTTGTTATGAATTTTGAAATTTGAATACTAACCATGCTCCTCTTGAGCATATGTTGAACCTTCTATAGATATGAAATATAAGTACAAGGCTTTATGACTCAAGCATATATGACCTCTCTTATAATCAATGGCTCTATTATCAATCACCCAACATCATGGGGTTACATATTGGACCAAAAATTTACATCAGTCACCCAGAATAATGGGGTTACATATAGGACATGGCTTGATCCTAATAGCCCATACATGACTGAATTTTATGATACTTACAACATGGGTATTTTCACAACCTTTACATCAAGGGACATACATGACATCCATAACCATAAACAAATATTTCAAGGATGAAGTGATACTTATCAGAAATCACCATGCTCCAAGAATATAGGACATTGTAGCATAATCATGTGGTCAAATATGCAATATATCCAAGATCCAAGCAATTGTAGCAGCAACATAAGATTGTTCAATAACGCTTTGTTAGCACATCTTCTCCATATATAGGAAGACCTACTATCCTCAAGAAACAAAGTCATATCAATTGCTTGAACTACATTTGTGAAAGAAAAGAGGGCTTCCATCATCACAAGCCATTAATTAGCAATACACATGTTCCTTATTAAGTGTATCAAGATTTAAGACGAAGACACCATTAGTAGTTTCACCAAATACAACTCAAGAAACATATAGGAATCATCCATAACTTCACCACATGCAAGCCAAGCATCATTGATAACCCATGTTATAGTGATAGTAGCACATATAATTTCTTGTAGTGAGTAAAGAAATAAGATTGATGACAACAACAATAACCATAAACTCATCATATACGACATCATGCTAAGGAGTGCTCAGGAGACCATAATGCCAACAATGCACTATTAGAAGAATATAAGATGCTCCCACTGAACATGTGCCAATTATGATCACATTATATCCTCCTCATCAACCAACAAAAAGATAAATAATCAGTAGTAGTAAGACTTTTCAAGTCATCATGAACCAATACTCGAACCAATACTCTTTCACATATTCTAAAACTTGCATAAAGATACTATCAACAAACTGCAACAAACCAATGTCAGAGCCAAAATGCCAATAATCAACTGATGGAAACACTTGAGGAGCTCTCCCTAAATTTGTGCTACTCCTTTTTCACTACAAAGAAGCATACGCGAGTGTATAATTCATTATCCACATATAAACGTGATTGTCATTCATAAGAACCACGTATAGAATGTAAAATATTGATTTTCATAGCCGCAACTCCCCTTGAACATGTCATGTCTATTCCTTTTGATATTCTCTTCATCAAATGAAAAATTAGTAATATAAACATCACCAAAAACATATGAAATCATCATCAAGGTACACATGCATAGCTCCCCATGAGATCATACACGACTGATCCTATGGACCTCATAATCATCACCTATTTTCCATGAGGTTGTATACCTCACATTTACTTCTACAATATCTATTAGATGTATGCATTAAGTACAATAGGGACTTTGCTTCATTTGTGAAGACATTGAATGGGTATAAAGACTACGAAAATGCGTTTGTGCCTGTCAATACAGAGTTTGAATGGGCAGAGAGTCGACGAAAATTCTTTTGTCACTGTCATTACAACTTTAGCTGAAGTAAATTATATATATATATATTTATATATATATAGTTAATTTTTGTATTTAGGTTTTCGTGATTCATAGTGAATTAAGTAAATTCTTTCGGTAGAAATCACATAAAAAAAAAATTGACATACACTTTTTAAACCGACAAGTGTCCTAATGATGAACCACTTGTTGGTTTGAAACGTGTGGCCAAAAAATTCTCAAATGTGAATTCTACCAAAATACTTTGCTAATATAGTTAACTGTTTAAATTGTTTTTTAATAGATTTAATATTTTGAAAACACAATAAAAATATTTAAATTATGTAAATTTAATTACTTAAAATTAATATTTTTTAGATTTTTAATTAAATTTCAGATAAAATAACAAAAATATCCACACAAAAAAACCCAAAAAAATCATTTTTTAAACTATTACATTATTTTTCACTAGGACATTTTCTACATACCAATGTAAGAATTTTATTTAATTGCAAAATTTAGTGGATGAGGATCGGTTGATTTTTTTTATTTTTTTATTTTTTTATTAGTCTTAGATTAATTCTCAAGGGAACATGCATTGTCTTTTAATAAATTTAAAAAAGTAGATTCGTGCCACATGGCTCCTACTCACCAATTTCCTAGAGATTTGAGATTATTCCAATTCTAATAAGTTCCTCATTATTATTTATAACATTCATTTATATAAAACAAATTAAATTTATTTGGCTCTTACTCACCAATTTCCTAGAGATTTGAGATTATTCCAATTCTAATAAGTTCCTCATTATTATTTATAACATTCATTTATATAAAACAAATTAAATTTATTTAGCAAAATGGTCTATTACTTTTAATAAATCTAAAAAATTAGATTCGTGCCACTTGGCTTCATATCCATAAATATCCTAGGGATTTGAGATTATTCCAATTCTAATAAGTTTTGTCCATGATAAGATCATCATTATTATTTATAACAGTAATTTATAATTACTTTTTTTTTTAAAGTTAAAGTTGACCCATAACCTTTTTATATATGGTTAATTAGGTAAATGTGTGCATTAGTAAGACATTCTTCATGTTGCAATAATTTTTTTGTTTATATTTATAAACTGTTCAGCTATATCAACCACATTAATATTTTTAATTGTGGTTGTACTAATCTTAAATTAATTTTTAGAACTTAAATATTAAGTCAATTTCAAAAATGAAATGAAAATAAAATAAATTTATTACATGTTAACTTTTCATATTTGAGCCACCCTAGATGTTGGTTGGCCGCCAATTACATGTCTTTGTTCTTCATTATCTAATAAGGCAATATGATTTTGGTAAAATTATAATGATTTATCATTTATATTGTATTTTGAAATGTAAAGATAAATTCAATGTCTTGAAATCGTAACTTTGTATATTTTCTCATAAATTTCATCCAAATTCGGAAGGGATTTGTTCAAATATCTTAACTTTAAACTATTTAATTTGCATAATAATGTATCAAAAGTTTTACAAAATATTAAAATCAATTTATAAATGGACGAAAAATACAAATTCTAATCTCAATATAATATAGAAAAATCAACAAAATATTTTTTATTACCTTCGTAAGCTTTCCGGACACTGATATGCCCCGAATTGATTTTTCTATTTCTTCTAATATACCATAATAGAAATGACCAAGAAGCTTCCCACAATGGTGGAAGTAAGTGTGATGAATATAAAATAGACCATAAGGTAACTAAGCATCTATGATAAAATAATAATGAAATGAAAACAAATTAATTTATTAAAATTTTTTAAATTATGATTTTATAGAAATGACCAAGAAGCTTCCCACAACGGTGGAGGTAAGTGTGATGAATATGGAAGAGACCATAAAGTAACTAAGCATCTATGATAAAATAATAATGAAATGAAAACAGATTAATTTATTAAAACTTTTTTAAATTATGATTTTTTTTATTTTTTCTTTTCTAAATTAAAAGACTAGGTTGCCAACTTGATTCATTAAACTATGATCTTTTTATCTTAAGAAATTAAAAAATTTGAACCAAAATTGAAACATTCATTAACATACATATTGATAGTTTCACAATCGAATTTTAATAACCTCATATTTTGTTAAATTTATAAGGATATAGGTGGGGGAAGCATGATAGGAAAATCTAGCCTTTAATATTGCATGGGTGTTGGGGTGGGGGAAGACATTGCGGAAATATAATCTCTCATAACTTATGAGGGTGGGAGTGGGAGGAGTTATTAGAGAAATAAAAAATTTAATACCCTATGTCAGTGAACATGCGGGGGGAGTTATTAAGTAAATATTATCCTTATGAGGATGATGGTGGGGGTTGTGATTGTTGCCCTAGTATCTACCCCTACCTTATGGGGGCAGAAGGAGATATTAGGTAAATCTAATCTCCCTTACCCTTTTGGATTTAAGGTGGCGAAGACCTATTAAGGAAATATAATCCATATGAGGGTGTGGGAGGGAGTGGATATTAGGGAAATCCTCATAAAATTTACTTAATATCTTCTCTCCATCCCAATTCTCATAGAGTGGTCATTACGATTTCTACAATATCTTCCTATAATCCCAATCCTCATAAAAGAAGATAATAACAAATATTTATAAGATTTCCATAATGTATTCCCCCACCATACTCTTATAGGATAGGTAATAATTCTTCTCTAATATCTTCCCCTCATATGAGGGTGGGGTCTGCAGGGATAAATTTTAGAAATATTAATACCTAGAGTAGAGTATATGAGGGTGGGGGTGAGATATTTTGGAAATATTAATACCCAATGTATATAAATATGAGGGTGGGAGGGGATATATTAATGAAATTTTATAAGAGGGTGGGTGTGAAAGGGAGATATTGAGGAAATATTACTAGCCTATTTGCAACTAAGGGTGGAGTGGAGATATTAATGAATTCTTATATGGGGGTGGGGAGATATTATGAAAACCTTATTCAAGTTCCCTTAATTTTAGCCTCATCTTATATTAGGGTGAGGGTGGATATTAGTAAAACCTTAGTTAAATTTCTCTAATTTCTACCCCCGTTGCCTCACCCCCAACTTATATGATGGTGGTGAGGGGATATTAGAAAAATCTTATGAAGGTTTTCTTAATATCTCCCTCCCACCCTCACAAAAAATATGAGCGAGAGTATGGGATAAATATTTAAGAAAAATTATTAAGATTTCTCTAATATCTACCTCCGACCTCCACCCTCATATAAAGGAGTAAGGGATTAGGGAGAGATATTATAGAAATATTATTAAAGTTCCTGATACAAGAGGGATTTCAAGGCAAATATTAGGAAAATTTGATTAATATTAACCCAATATCTCTTCGTTATACCTACCCTAATAGAATTGGTATTGATATGACCAAAGATTCCATATGGCACGTCCATATTTAAAATAATTATATCAATTAAATATTTTTATTATTTAATTTACAAAGGATTAGAGAGTCAACAAAGGTGATCATTTATTACAAACATAAAGTAAGAGGTAGAATGTGAATTCTTTCTATTGTGACATTGGAATAGTTCCAGAGATTTCCCATGTAAGAAGGAATCTTTATAATAATATCAACTCCAAGAAGACAAGCAGACAAGCATGGACAAAAGTTGGAGATTTTGTATGTGAAACACATGTTTAAAATAATATAAACTCCAACTAAATAAAATAATTAGTGTAATAGGTTCAACCTGAACTTCAATGAATAATATCAAAGGTATCATATACTCAAAGTGATTGCTACAAGGTAGTCTCGCTGTTATATTTTTGGTGTTTTTCAAATATGGGTGAGTTAAAAAATGAAAAATTATAATTTTATAAATTATTACATTTAAAGTATTTTTCTATGGAGTTAGCTGGAAAAACAATGTTTATCTTAGCCAATTTCCAGGGTTTTTTTTCATCTTCCTCTATTCTGTTAAAACTTGATATGTTTAAATCTTTGTATATCCTCAGATCTCTGGAGAAGCCCTTTGTGCAGGGTAGAAAGTTAGCCATGGTGGCAACGGGTGGGGTAATGAATTTGCAGACATTTTTTTAGGTCTGTGGATTTAGTGAAAGTAGAAGCCATGGGGAATTTGATAGATGGGCACACAACAAAGGAAGAGGAGGGTGGTGATTTGAGAGAGGAATGCGGTGTTGCTGGTGTTTATGGCGATCTAGAGGTCGGGTGACTTTGTTACTTGGAACTGCATGCCCTACAACACCGCGGGAAAGAAGGGGCTAGTATAGTGTCAACGAATAACAGGTCCTTGAAGGCCATGACTGGATTGAGTCTTGTCTTAGAGGTCTTTAATGAAAAGAATCTCTATCAGTTGAGCGGTGCCTCGACCATTGGCTATGCGAGGTATGCCACAATCAAGACCTCTGTGGCAAGAAATGTGCAATCATTCGTGGCAAGAAACGTGCAGTTGTTCTTGGCAAGCTATAGGTTGGGTATGTTGGCATTGCCCACAATGGGAATCTTCTTATTTATAAGTAGCTCATAGGTAGGCTTGAGGACGAGGGCCCAATCTTTAATATTAGCTCTGATACCGAAGTTATGTTGCATCTTATTGCACAATCGAAGATAGATTCTTTTATCTTATGGTTGGTTGAGGCCATGGAGCAACTGGAGGGCACTTTTTCTTTGCTTCTTCGAAATGAAGCTTGTTTGTGAATTTAATCTCTAATAAAGATTATGCAAAAGATGACCATGATTATGTGGCAAAATCTAAGCATGTCATTGAAAAAATGCAACGAGTGCATGTAAGAGTACAAGTGCATCTTGAAGACAACAAAGAAAGGTATGAATCGGTGCATGGAAAGCATTGAATTGCTTATGATTTCCAGGTGGAAAATCAAGTTTGGGTTCATCAAGGAGGGACTTCAAGGTGAAGTTTGTTTGAGCAAAAGAAATATGGTTTTGGAGAAAACGTTCAGATTCCATCCATCAAAGTTTTTGTTTTGTTTTGTTTGTTTGTTTGTTTTGTTTGTTTTGTTTGTTTGTTTTGTTTGTTTGTTTGTTTCTTTATTTGTTTTTGTTATGAATGTTTAAGAGAATTGCAGGAAGCCACAATTCTTGTCAGGAAGATAAGGACTTCACGCAGCAGGAAGGTGGAGATTGGAGCTCAAAGGCACCAATTCAAACAGAAC
Organism: Pinus tabuliformis; assembly: GCA_031772625.1. NCBI lineage: Eukaryota > Viridiplantae > Streptophyta > Pinopsida > Pinales > Pinaceae > Pinus > Pinus tabuliformis. Next base: position 1,869,698,435 of record CM062818.1, read on the forward strand.
AAGAAGGATCGAGAACGGGAAAGTTAATGAGTTTTTTCCTCACTTATTTGTTGAGTGAAAAATAGAGTTTTGGAAGTCGAAAAGTTCCTATTGGGGAGGTATGATCCAGAGACACAAAATAGGCTAAAAAATGAAAGTGCTCGGAATCTCCCAAAACTAACGTCAAGTCGTAGTTTTTGTTGTCCTGACTCCAATGTTTCTTAAATTACCTCAATCCAACGTGTATGAAGAGGTTATGATGTTCTGAAGTTTTTTATCGCTAGCTAAAATGTCAACAACACGTTGACTGGGCTGCTCACTAGGTAGTCCGCACTCATGAGCTGATTGTGCAGAGTACGGTTGGTAGCAAACCAATCAAGTATTGACACGTGGCATGTCCATACAAGTGCATTTAACGCAGTGTGGTTGATTTTTACATTCTGAAATGGCCCAATCAAAAACTGCCATGTAGCCCAATCAAAAAAATGCCACATGGCAACCCAAAATTAGTCAAAAAATTTATAATAAACCCAAAACCTCCACAAAATTTGATACTTCAACCAACAATACAACTCCACCACCACTGCACTATACAATTAGTTCAACGATACTATACAATTAATTCTTAACTTATAGTCATGAGTTATTTTTAATCCACCACCACACTATATAATTGGTTCAACAACACTATACAATTAGTTGTTAACTTATAATCATTTAATATCATGTTTTTCAGTATTGAGTAAAGAAAATTACGTCAACCAAAAAACATCTTATGTTATGGATCCAAAATCATTATATTATTATATTTTAATTATAAAAAATTAAAATATAAAATAATTAATTACGTTAATAAATACCATTTAAATTTTATAAAGAAAAAAAATATATATATATATATAATTTTAATATTTTAAGCGAAAACTATCCTCCTACAACATTTCTCTAACAACTCTCCCTAATCCTAAGTGTATTCATATGTTAGGTCCACTTCAACATCGGGATTCAGATTATGTTTTATTTATAAAATACAAAGGAACAACGGTCCACTACCACTCCTAAGTTTGTGGGATTAACATTGAGAAGTTTACATGCAGTTGATTGCATGTTGATTAGAAGTTGACAGTTGCGCTAAGCCTTGAATAGGATGTTGATGATCAGTGCTGTTTGTTTGTTTTCGTGCCTGAAACTTGGCCATTACAATACACCGCCTGTTCTCCTATAACGTGCCATAGTTTTCCACGTTGAACAATGAAATTGGAGAGAAAACCACTGCGTCATCTGGTTTTTTTCAAAAAATTTGATAAGAAGATTTGAATAGTGTGTTTGATGGTGGAAATAGATTCAGAATCATAAAAAATTGTGGTTCACTTAAAATTTTGAAATTTGACAATTATAATTTGAATTAAAAAAATTCTATTTGACTTTATGAAAATTTTACCAAAATTTCCATAATTAAAATTTGACAACTGTAACTTAAATTCACAAAAAAAATTACTTTTTTTTTATCAAAATCTTACCTAAGCCTAAAACCACTGTTACTTTGCATCCGGATAAACATTACTTCGACTGTACGTGGAAATTAGTCTTAAACTCTCTCTCAATTCTGAAGAGATCTCCACCCAGGCCTGGAGCGTGGAATTTGATGCCCACAGGACGTATTTTTGATTTCAGAACGTATTTGACGGCAGGGAAAAAATCTTCCATGTCAGGTTAAACATGCGGTATACTTTTCCAACCCGTTTTGACTTCTAGTTTCATAAAGAAAACGTAAAAATCTATAATATCTGTAATGGGAGTATGGGACCATGTCACCACCGAAAGTATGGAGTCTGGACCACGTCACCACTGGACGAGCAATGCTACAGTAGCCCTGGTACACAACACGTTACGCTAGCAGCTGCACACAGCTGCACACAGTTTAAAATAAAAGGCTTTCACTGCATCACCATCCCACTGCGTACTACAGGGTACTTACCATTGAATAATCCGGCTACCATCTGCCCAGCGCCGCTCATAGCCGCTCAAAATTAAAACCAGACTTGCAAATTGCAATCTGCTACTGCTAGTCATTAGTGCCGCTGCCACAGACTGCAGTGCGTATTCTTCCAGGCTCTGCAGTGTGTATTCCTCCAGGCTCTGTTGAAGCTCAGGTTCCAATCTCGGAGGGTTCACTGGAGTTCAGAGGTGGATCATGGATGTCAAGCTATAAACAAAAAACCAGCAAACAGGGTAAGTACGGAAAGCGATTTTTTCATTTTTTCACAATATCACATGTAACGATAGCTACGGTCTGAAAGTAATGTCCTTGGTTTTTCAAATAGTGAAAATGATATATCCAGGTTGATATTCTTTTAATAACAAGAATTTGAATTGATGTATTTGTAGTGCTTTTAGTTGTATTTAGAAAAGTTCATAGTATCCCTTGACAAAGTTCATATATCCACTTCATGCCTAATAGATTTTGAGGTTAAGATTTATTTCTACCAGTTCTAAATACTTCTGTAATGTTGGAGAGTCCGCGTTTCATCTTATTCTCTGATAGACTGTGTATCGATTTTCTCGCGTATCAGTAATATCGTCATTTTTTAACCAGAGAGCACTGTTCAGTTTCCCCACGGACCCATGAGTAGTACGCTGTCAAATTTTTTTGTTCAGTTCTTCCTCAAAGCGCTCCAACAGTTAGTACTGCGCTGTGAAATTGATTTTTCCTGCACTATATTGGTGTGTTAAACAGGCCTACGGCATTTTGATGAAAGGATCATTCAAACTTCTTATTTTGAATCAGATGGGTTTCGTCTAATTCTTAATAAGTTAGGTTTTAAACATCATCCGGGAAGTTTCAATGAACTTAATTAAAGTTTTCACTCTTGTTTTGTTTTGATTTGATTTCGGAATATTTTTGGAATTTGAATTTGATTTGATTTTAATTATTTTTGGAATTTTAATGATAATAATAAAATTAATTGTTTGATTGGGCTGCTTTATATCACATTTTAAAAATATTTCAAAATAAAAATAACTCTTAATATTAAAACTCTAAAATTTTGATTGCTTTTGAAAATAGGGCTGAACATTCCAACAGAGTCCCACCATGAAAAGAAAAATTCAGCGTACTGAAAATTTTCCAAATTGAATTAATCAATTAGGACTTTGAGGTGAAACTTTTTCTAAGTGTATGAAATTTTAGTCGAGATTGAATTACTCAGTTAGGATTTTGTGGTAAGTTTCAACGGATTCACTCAATTTTTAATTTTTGTGTGCTTGGTAGAGGATCAAACATCTCAAAGAGAGTTCTCTCACGAAAAATTCTCTAACTCTATGGAACTATAAATATAATTTAATTAAAATGGAGAGAAAAAAACTGTGATTTTTTATGGGTTATTTTTTTTTAATTGGATGGTAAATCTTAAAATATTCTAGGATTTTTTAATATTATTATAGTTTTTACAATATTTTGAAAATATAAATATAAAGGATATTAATAAAATGATGAATTTTAAGTCATCGTTGAAATGGTGTTTTTGGGTAATATAATTTTAAGTAGAATTGTTACTTTTTATTGTTTAAAATGCATTTTTCTATTCATAAATGGATTCAGTGTTCTAAAAAACTAGTGAAACACTCTAACTCTTGAACTTATAATTTTTAAAAATCTCTTCCAAATTATAGACAAAATTAAAAAAATATTTAAAAAATACCACTTATAATTTTAAAAAATATCTTTAAAATTTGAAAAAAATTAAAAAACTATTTAGAAAAAAACCATTTTATCTATTAATTAAACCACCCATTCCAATAAATATGATGTGATTTAATACTCATAAATATGCATTGAAACTGATATATAAATTTATATAGATTTTTTTGGGTGTATAAAAATGTTATTTGAAAAAAAAAACTATTAAATTAACTTATATGCATTAGTGTTTTTTAAATATTTTTTATAATGAAATTAAACTAAAATGCGTTATCCCGTGCAAGGAAGCAACTGACCTCGGTTGGCATGCATTCATCCGTGAGATGTGGAAACCAGAAACAATTAGAATTTCAAAACCATGATTATGCCACACTGACGTAAGGCATACAGTTAAACCCTATTAGAGGGTTCTTGGAATGAGAGACGGTCTGCTATATAGAGATATATTCAAGTATCAATGTTAGAATCTTGTCATGTCACACAGAACACGGAGATCAAACACCTACCGCGTGATTTCTTTTGTTTATTAGGTCGGTTGCAGGGCATGGGCGGGAGATTTGATTTTTTAAACTATAATAGGGGAAGAGGTTTCTTAAGTAAGTTGAGATTCATTACCCCTTACCCCTTTCTCCTGCCATGGTCACTATGCAGATCTCAGGTTTGGTTGCAGGTATGGGTTTTGAAAAAAAATTTTAATCAAATTAGGAGGAAACGGCTTCTCACCCTTTCGGGTGAAGGGGGATTTTCTTTTTCCTTCTGCCGTGTTCTATAGGGAGTGAGAGATGTGACGGGCCGGCAGGAAACGCTAAGAAGGATCCTCTTTCTAACGCAAGATGAGGGTGATTAGGGGTCAAGTGATTACTTGACCGTATTTCCGGGCCGGGAAAGTGCTTCCAGAATTGAGCACTATAGATCGTAGTTGCCCCAATTCTGAATCACTGGGGTCTTACTATATTTCTTCCCCTCAAAGAGCCCTCTTTCTTATTCTGAAAATGGCCAGATTCTTTCATAAAAAAAATGGATTTCTTCCAGTCATGAATGAGATCTATTATATATGTCATTACGGTTTAGCAGACTTAGCTGTATGGGCATAAGACAAAAAGTCATGTGGGCAGTGATAGTCACAGCGAAAATACAATATTGACTAAACTAAAACGAAACACAATATTAATTAAGAAACGAAAGCGACCATTTATCATTATATTCAAGTTAAAGTTCCATAAAAACGGCTCTATCCTTTGAAAGTTTTCTCACTTAAAGCTATACAACACATAATCTGTGTATCACCGTTGGTTTTGATTTGCCAAATTTGCGTGTGTTTGGGCTTGGGTTGAATACCTTCTGCGGCATGGCTTTTCTGTAAGGTTTTGTAGGAAGCGTTGTGCGTTATGCGTTATGGAATACTTTTTCCATTCTTTGCTTGTCAGCCACTGTAAAATTGTCAACGTTTTCCATATTGCATTCCAGAACTTTGAGGCTGTCGGTTTCGATGCTTCACCTGTTTTGTGATATCTGAAATTTTTATCGTCAGATCTGTCATCTCCTAATAGTATGGTCACTGGCAGCTTTCTCTTTTTGTTTTTTTTCCTTTTGTTCTCTTTTTGTATTTTATCTAGATGATTTATTTATAGTCCAAGATTTATTTATAATCTCACTAGATAATTTATTGTAAGTTTTTTGCAAAGATTTTATTGTTTAAATGGCCCCACCATAAATCTGAGCTATAAATCTGATAGACTGCAAATCTGCAATTTCAATTTAACAAGAATCATTATAAACAACAGTGATTATCAACGTCCATTTGATGACTTATTATGTGCTGTGGAATAAATTTACAAAAATTGTTAAAATAGAGTTTTGCGTGACACTCACGTATTTAGTTGAAACGTAAAACGAAGAGTAAAAAAAATACAAAAAGGTCATCAAATTTTAATTTGATCGGCAAAAAAAATTTGAAATTCCAGGCGTGTCTCCACCATCCATGGCCGGTCATTGCCATACATTTTGTTTCCTCGTCGATGGTACCGACAATGTTGAAACTTGACAGAATATGGCGTCCTTCCTTTCTACATAGTCCAGCCTTCGTACATCATTCACGTTTTTTTTGTTCCATCGCTGAACATGAGCGTCAAATGTAGTTGAGATATCTAATCAAATGCACAATCATATCGATAAATATATTGAAATTTAAATAAAAATATTAATAATATAAATATAAATATAAAATGTACGTGGAAATTAGTCTTAAAACTCTCTGTCAAGGCAAATAATCGAAGAGATTTCTACCATCTATGGCGGGTCATTGTCTTGCATTTTCTTATCATGTAGAGCACACTCGACTGTAGATGCGTAAGCATGCTCCACTGTTATGCAAAGCAAAACCAACATCGCTTCTCTCCATCATTACCTGAAAAGGAAGCGACAAAGACACTTCCGATGCCTTCGCATATGCAAACGCTGCTAAATAGAAAATTATGGAATTACGACAGGCAAACGAGGTATCAGAAATAAAATAGCCTTTATTATAAACATTTCTGGTGATTTATCTATCTGGGTGAATCCATTCATATGTTGAAACTTGACAGAATAAGGCAGCCTTCCTTTCTACATCGTCCCGCCTTCGTACAGGGCGCCCTTCCTTTCTACATCGTCCCGCCTTCGTACAAGGCGTCCTTCCTTTCTACATACGTCATTCACCTTTTTTTCCCATCGCTGAACTTGCGCGTGAAGATTATTATTGTCACTGATTGTGGTAGTATGCTTTTCTGATTGACATCGCCCAGCTGAAACAAAAGGACAGACCTGTCATGATTTAATGTATGCTTTTCTGAAACAAAAGGACAGACCTGTCATGATTTAATGGGATGGGTTCCCGGAGGGGTTTGTTGAAATTTCAAGATTCTTTCTTAATTGCAGAGTAATTTGCTTAAGTGGCCGACCGGTAGATTGGATTTCAAATTCCAATCCATTCCTTACTATGTACCATTGATTTGACTTGACGGGAAGTGGAAGAAACGCCGGCTATGGAACGCAATAGCGAGTCCACAAGAAGATGACGAAACAAATCCGAATAGGACTTCTAGTAAAGTTCTTTAATCTTTATTATAAAATTAATATTTAAAAAAATAAACATATATAATTATGTATTATTTTATTTTAATAATGATTTTATTTTAAAATAAATATTTATTTTTTTAACTATATATAAAATGTTAATAAATATTTAAATACAAATCATATTTTTACATTCGAGTAATCCATTATTTTCTTAAGATCTTATAACTAAATTTTAGTATCTAATGCTCATTGTTATTAAGAACTTAGTTTTAAAATAAAGCAATTTACCGAGTAAGATATTAAGATACATATTATATGACTTTTTAAAGAAAATATATCATGATGGTGCCCTTCATGATGGTTGAGGTTAGGATTTTCCCTTAGTTAAATGTGTTGCATCCTCCACAACCATCTAATGCACTCACAACTACGTTAAGTTTTGAAGTCCTCTATTATTGTCCTCCTCAATTGGCTGATGCACTCATAATCATCATAACCTTGTAAATTTATGGCATCCTACACTCCTTATAACTGGCCACATTTGTGATGAGGAGTATGAGGGTTATTGTAGTTTAGCTTATAGGTTGAATAATTGGTTAATGTGGTTGTTGCAGTTTAATCAAACCAAAATATGCACCTCCTTCGCCTTTGCTCAGTAGAGAAGCGTGATTTCCTTGTTCAACAACCTTTCCATTCTCAATGACTACTATATTGTCAGCATTCTAAATTGTGCTCAAACGATGAGCTACAACCATGTTGGTTCTTCCTACCATGACTCCATCCAGTGCTTCTTGAATAACTTTCTCCGAATGACTATCCAAAGCACTCGTTGCCTCGTCCAATAGCAAGATGCTTGGATTCTTTATAATTGCCCTTGCTATTGCTATTCTCTGTTTCTACCCCCCAGACAACTGAGTTCCCCTGTTGTCGGTGTAGGTCTCATATCCATCCCTCATGCCATTGAAACATTAACAATGCATGGAATTTAACAAGAAGTTTGGCAAGTTGTTGATATAGAGCTTATTTATTTATAAGTTAAAAGAAAAAGATAACCTGCATTGAATTCAGTAAGAATATTTATAATAACCACTAATTTTTAGGTTTAAGAAACTTGGTTAATAAAACATGAAGTTTAAGATAGGATTCATGAAGTGTCCCATGGAAATTATGTTTTGTAAGTTCAGAGAAGTTTGTGAAACAACTTATACATCATGAAAAAAGAAACAACTTATACATCATGCAAAAATAAAAAATCGTGGTTGGAAAACAAATTTTGCAATGGCTAAAACACAAATTGAACAATGGTCAGGGGATTTATTTCAGTCTACTTACGAAATGAAATCATTGGCATTGGCAGCCTTTACAGCTCTACTATCTTAGTTTTTGTTGCATTCTCTTTACCGTAAGCAATGTTCTCTCTGATGCTACCTGCAAATAGAGTTGGCTCCTACCCTACGAGGGTTATGTGCTGTCTTAGAGGCCTCAAATTAAAGCTCCTGATGTCTTGCCCATCAATTAGTAAAACCCCTTTCAGAGGATCGTAAAATCTTTCTATCAGTCCAATGATGGTTGACTTGCCACATCCGCTCTTTCCCGCTAATGCTATGCTGCTCTCTGCATCGATCCTGAGACAAAAATCTCTCAAGATCATGGTGCTTGGGCGAGCTGGATAAACAAAATCGACATCCCTAGCCTCTACAGTGCCTTGGATATTATCAGGCTTAGTTTTTTCAAGGTCATCTGGGTTTATATGAGTATCTCTATCCAAAATTTCAAAGACAGATGTAACGGCATCAGATCCCTTTGCCAGGTCAGAAGTCATACTCCCTGCATTTGCTATCATTCGACCCATTCTTGCGAAAACAAAGTGGTTTAATAAAAAGTCATGGAAACTGATATATCAGTGAGTAATAAGGTTCCCTCCATACCAAAACTCAAGTGGCCAATAGCATATTTCGAAAAACCTAGATGTTCCCAGGGCCAACCTGCTTACCATGAATGTCTATTGATCTCTCTGTGTGGGTTGTAAATAGGGTATAGCAAAATCGAGCTGTATATAGGGTATAGCAGGATCAAGCTGTGAAGCAGAATTGTGAATAACCACTGAATAACCGAGAGCAAGGGCCCTTACTTCTTAGGGGTCACTCACTATTCCGATGGTGAGGGATTACTTCAACCTGCCAACTAACTAACCAGGGCCGGGTAGAGGGGAAGGAGCCTATGTACTTGTCACGCCCCTAAGTAAGGCTACGCATATTGAAAGCTAGGCTACACATAGGTATATTGAGAGCCCCTTGACGACTAATAGTACAACAAACTAACATATTATTGAAAGGCGTAACATAGGTATATTGAAAGCTAGGAGTCACTAACGTATTAGACAGGCTTTTGGCAGGTCGTGCATAGCAGAAACCAGAAACATTATTGCAACAGGTCATGGAAGAGCAGTGGAAGAGCAGAAAGCGGAAAGCGGGAGGAGCAGAAATGGGAAAGCAGTTTTGGTGAGGGAGGAATAGTCCAAGAACATATGCCAGATGTCAATTAAGCCAGATGCCAGTTGGACGCCAGATGTCAATCAGAGAATCAAAAAATAGACGACTAAACTCATTTAAAAGAAAGCCTATCAGCCTAATTACAAATATTTCATTTTAATATATATATTTTTAATTAAAATTTGAATTATTCAAATTCTATTTATATTCTTATTTACAAAACAAATATAAATAAAATATAATCTAAAAATAAAAATATTCCAACAAAACACTAAATTATTTCTCAATCTATCAACATATCATAATGCTACAAGACTCCAATCCTGAAATTATTTCTAGAAATTAAAATATTACCAAAGTTAAAACCAAAAATTAATTCACCAACAACTTAATTATAATACTCAAATTTTATATAGAACTTTTGCATTAATATTGTCGTGTCTGCGTCCTCTCAATAATATTGCAGTTATTAAGAGTTCTGTTAATTAAAAACCATTAATATTCTTCCGTGAAAAATGTACAATGTACACATTCTAATACAACTTGGAACTTCAAAGATTAACTTGGCAATATATCAATTCGTAATTTGTATAAATTTAAAACAATTAAGCGTAATTTGTATAAATTTAAAATAATTAAATAAGATAAATCTGATACTAAAATAAGTAATTATTTTAAATTTATTTGTATTATTGTTTTCCAAATTAGTTGAGTTTTGGTTGTGTGATATTAGATAATTACCGAGATTGAAAACAATTAAATATCATAAATTTGATACTAAAATAAGTAATTACTTTGAGTTTATTTGTATCATTTTTTTCCAAATTAGTTGAGTTTTGGTTGTATGATATTATATAATTACCAATAATAAAATTATGAAAGTTTGTTTAAATGCAAATTTTTATGTTTTTAAATAAGTTATATTTCACATAAATATTATAGGTAAAATCATGGGTTCTCATAAATTTAGATATAGAAAACCAACTATAACTAAGTAAAGTTTACCAAAACCACTCTAATATCTTGGACATAGAAAACCAACTATAATTAAGTCAAATTTACCAAAACCACTCTAACATCTTAGACACATATATAGTATGTGGACTAATATAATGAGAATTATTAAATTAAAAAAATTTAATTTTAATTTGACCACATCAAACATAATGCATGCTACATTACATAATGGTCAATTTTTTTTTTTTTTTAATTAATTTTCACTGAGTCATCCTAACATTACTTTACTCATTACATCACTTGAGCATTGAACTCTAAAGTGTCTCTTGCACAAAAACAAAATTACTTTACTCATTACATCACTTGAGCATTGAACTCTAAAGTGTCTCTTGCACAAAAACAAAATTGAAAAAGAAAATATGATCAATAAATTATTAATATTTTAAAATTGATTTAAAAATATAATTAAAAAATCAACAAAATCGTAATGATATCAAATTCTATCAACATTTAATATTAATAAAAAATTTAGCAAATTCTATCAACATTTAATATTAATAAAAAATTTAGCATAATAGGGGAGGCAAGAACGAGAGGGGTACCATGTTTCCTTGACAAACAAACCGAGACAAAATATGTATTTAATATTAATAAAAAATTTAGCATAATAGGGGAGGCAAGAACGAGAGGGGTACCATGTTTCCCTGACAAACAAACCGAGACAAAATATGTATGGGTTTAAGAGTGGCCGCCAATAATAAAGCAGAATTATTTGTTTTTGTGAAAATGATTGGATCTTGCTCTGAAACTAGGAATAAAATGACTGGATCTTGCTCTAAAACTAGGAATAGGAATAAAGAAAATAAATGTTGTGGAAGATTCCCTGATGGTTATTATTAGTTGTCAATTTAAGGATACTCGGGACAATGAATGCTCGATCATCGGGAATGATTGTATGATCTGTCCATCGGACTTATGAGTCAATGACTTCGTAAGCCCCGGACAGGTAGGAGCTTACATTTTTTTTTAATGATGCCTTTTATATTAATTATCATATTAAGGTTGAACAATGCAGATTAAAAAAAGACTATAATTAAATTGAACGGATTCTTACTATTCAATCTAGAATCTCTGATCCAATTCAAAAATATATTTATTTATAACCATAACGCAATAAAATAATAATATTATAATGAGAATATTTTTGATCTGAATAAACATAAATTGAACGTATAATACTTCACTGTCTCGTGTCTCAAGTGTATATAGTGTACAGTTCAGTAGAAAAAAACCCTGCGCATTCGTTCAGCTCGAGACACTTAGTCAAGGAAGGTGGGCCAAATAGTTCCTGTCTCACATTGTCTGGAGCTAGATCTAGATCTAATCTTCTGCCTTATTTCTCTGCCGCTGGGTCTCGGCTCCCACACTGTGTCTCGGCACTCTCTGCTGTCGGCACTCTCTGCCGTCTCATGCTGCGGGGTTATCAAAGGCAACAACCAATTTCATAGACGAACCACATGTTCAATCTTCTGCGGCTAGATTTAGATCTGATCTTCTGCCTTATTTTCTCTACGGCTGGATTCTACGAGCAAGTAAAATATGGTTCCCAGCTTCGCGAAAATAACTGTTGGCTCAGTTCCGTCCGCCTCTAGAGGGCAAGCTCCTACCCATATTGTCTGTGAAGCCCCAGCTCCCACTTTCCAAGTGGTCCAGGGCTCACTCAATGAGGCTTTGAAGTTTTTTGAAAGTGCCTTAATCTACCGGTTCAATGGTTTTTGGCCATGGCTGACAACTCTCCACAATTGGATCTCGAAGGTATGGAAACTTGTCATTTCTAATGAAATTAATATCTACCCCTGTGCTAGGAGTTTCTTTATAGTAGATTTTGAAAATCCTGAAAGCAGACAATATATTCTAGATTCTGGCCCTTAGTTTTGGGAAAACTCCGGCCTATTCATGAAGCCATTGAACCCATCATTTGATCCCTCAACAGTAGTCATAACCTCAGCACTAGTTTGGATGAGATTGCCAAGCCTACCCTTGCATCTCTGGAATCTCTCCTCGCTAAAAGCCATTGGAAATGCTATTGGGAAATTTTACTGCAGATGCCCAAAAACAAAGGAATATGCCAGAACCACCTATGCACGCATCTATGTGGAAATGGCCTTCAGCGCCGGATTCCCAGCGGAAATAAACCTAACAAGTAAAGATTATGTGTGGAACCAGAAACTCGATTATGAAAGTGTCCTCTTCAGATGTCGATCCTACTTTGAGACAAGTCATCTAGCCAAAAATCGCCCAAAAGCCTCCCAGAAAAATTCTGTTAGAAAAAGCCACCACAGATCTACATGGTGGGAAGGAGCACAAAAAGAACACTACACTATCATCAAAGAAGAATACTCTAGAGAAAACTCTGAATCACAAGAAATTGGGCAAGAAAGAAACAACTCTCAAGACAACCAGGGGGAAAGCCCCGCCCAACAACAAAAAAGTGAACTCGACAACCCCTCAAGCAGTTATGAGGATTCGAATACTGCACAAAATAAATCTTCTTTACCAAACTTCTTCTCCGACTATCTTCAAAAGGACGAATACAATAGAACGCGAAGCTAAGACACCAATGTCCCAAGAACCAAAAAAGATGAAGGAGATGCAAGATAAAGAAAGTTGGAAGACCGTAAAAAAAAAAGAAAAAAAGAAGAAGAAGCAAGCTATAGCACCAATCTTGCCAAGAAAGACGAAGAGCCAAACAATTCAAAACTAAGAAAATTATAGGTCCGATAGACCAATTTGGTCTCAATGGGCGTTAACCAGTACCATCACCATCACCATCATCATTTAATTTCTACTTTTACTAAATTTTATGTTTGAATTTAAATGGTACAATATGCATATTTTTTTAGACTTTTGTAATGAATAAAATAATGTTCCACAAACAAATAAGATAATTTTACATAACAAATTATTCCACAAACAAATAAAATAATTTTATATAACAAATCATGTTGGCACTAAAGACAACTCCCTTAACAAAATAGAGTCTAACTTAATTTTAACATTAAAATTAAATTACTATCATTAATTTATATAAAATAAACATATGGAGATATAGTTTTTTTAAATAGTTATAATTTATAATTAATAATTTTTTATTTTTTTTTGTATTCAAGTTTCAGATTTCTACTAAAAGACTTTGTTTAATTTTTATTATACTATTTTTCATAATAATATTGTATATTAAAATTGAAAAAAAAATTCTAAATTTTTTTAAAAACAAACTCAAAAATGCTAAGTATCACACCAACATTATTAATGATTTTTTTTTTTATATTATTTTTTCATAATATAAAAAATAAATAAATAAAAATAAAATAAATCAATTGTAGCATTTGAGTTTGGTTGTGGCTGTGTAACCTAAGTATATGATTATATAATTAAATTGGGATTAAGAAGAGGAAAAAAATTATTATGATATGATATAATATATATTAAATTAAAATATTTATAAATTTTGTGAATTAGTTTATTTGGTGTTTTTATTAAAATGTTAGGGGTTTAATTGTCTACATACTTTTACGTCAAGCTTCTTCTTCTTCTTCTTTTTTTCTTTTTCTTTTTTTTTGAATGAGTAAAATAAATTAAAAAACAATTTTAATTATATATATAATTTAAAAACTGTAAATCATTTTTAATTTAAAAATTTATAATAAACCTAATTTTGTAAAGATTTTTTTTTTAATGTAATGAATAATTAATAGTGTTCTTTACTTTAAAATATATTAGGAACATTTACTATTTTATTTAATAATGTTCTTTACTTTAAAATATATTATGAACGATTACTATATTTTGTTTAATAATGTTCTTTATTTTAAAATATACTCTGAACAATTACATTATTGTACTCTCAAGTCAACTCTATCCATTCATTATTTCAATTTAGTGTTGATTTGTAATTGTAATTATAGAAATTCATATACGATTTTTTTAATTATGAATGAATAATGTTTAATAAATCAATTTAATTATTAAATCATGTTATAAAAAAATATTGGTGACTAATTATTTAGTTATTTCATAATCTTTATTAAATCATGCTATAAAAAAATATTGGTGACTAATTATTTAGTTATTTCATAATCTTTATTTTATATAGCATTATTATTGCAATTTTAAATTTAACAATAAAAGCAAAACACAATATAATAATTTCTTAATATTACAAAATAAAAATTATTGCATATACATTTTCACCTCCCTTATAGCACTTATTTGGAAAAGTATAACATATTAACTTATTATGATTTTTTGATTGCTAAATCTATTTTATTAAATAATTTTATGTTTTGTTATTCATTTGATTTTTGTTTTTTTTTTTTGAATTATTACTAATATGATATTTATAATATCATAATTAATTAAAAAAAAAGAATTATATCAAATATTTCAAAATTATACTTCGATGGGGTGGATAACCATGGTATAAGTGGCACAGTCCGGTGTGGATGGACACATGTGAATGACACAAGTGGGATATAGAAAGGGACGCAGGACAACTCACGTCAAAGGTTTAGAAACCTAGAGAAGGTAGAAGCACTGTATAAACTTTGGATGGAAGTTTGGTTTGTTTGTCTATCATCTTAGTGTATGTGCGATAGTGTAGGTGGTGAAACTAACATAGAGTATGCCAACCTGTGCATGCCCATTTGTTTGGTAAACCTGACCTTTGTTGTTGTTGTTGGTTGGTGGGAATTGCATAGTGTGCTTGTTTGGAAGCCCATCTGCACGGTGTAGGATCCTAGGGAATGGTTTTGTGGGTGTCTGCAGTGCTTTTGGTTCATGTTGCCAGGGGATGATGCCTTACTGGTCAAGTTTGTAAGGACTTGTCAATGGCTAACCCTTAGAAAGCCCAACAGGGTTTTGGTAAGTTTCTTCTTGAGGACTGTAACATCCCTAAATAAGTCGGTGTAAAACTATACAGTTGAGTAAGTAGTAATTCTTTTAAAAGATTACGAATTAGTTTAAAAACTAATTCTTGTTATTCATAAAACTAATTGAGGAGAATATTTTGGCTAAATGTGTGTGGAGCCCATTGGTCCTCTATACCGGTAATAACTGATTCTTGATATTGGAAATGGGATGAGATTGAATGGTTCCAGGTTCTTCACTTCACGATTGTTAGCCATGATGACTGTTAACAGTTACACCTTCATTTTCAACAGAAGACAAGTGTGTTCTTATGGTAACCACCACCGATGATTAGTTACGAATATTCGTTGTCCTCACTTCTCATCTTTTGCCATCGTTCTCGTACTTCCGGATCGCTCTGAAATAAAGGGGTTTTCGACGTGAAAGTCTGCAGTACAACGCTCTGTGTTATAATTTTGGCATAGAAATCACTTCCGAGGGTTTGCAATATTACAAAGAGCTTAAATCTTACCTAAGGGTTTTGAGGAGGTTACGAAGGAAATCTGGATTCTCGCTTGAGTGTGTTAGATTTATAGAGCAGTGGGCTTCTCGCGAATCCAGCTGAAATATATTATTTGTATGCCTGACTGGTATTGGGCGCAAAGGGATCCCAGCAGAGTTTAAAATTGACTGTCAGAGAGGGAATTCGGTCATGGATGTTTTCCGCACTAAAGAATTTGCTGAGGCCGCGATTAGAGCAGCCCTCGACCCCCAGAGAATCATAATCAGAAAACAAACGAGTATAGACCCTGCAAGATGAGTGAGCTCATGAAGGAGCAACTGTGGCGTCCTTAAAAATGGGCCCGAGTGGCTTCCTTGAAAATAGGCAAGAGCATGCAACAGCAATCTGGTGGCTCATCCTTTGGTTTTCAAGGTGGATCTGAAGGTGAATATGAAGAGATCAACAGCTCTTAATACTCATGCCCAAATCTGAAGATAAGCAACTGCATTCTTTATAGAGAGAATTTTAGTGCATGCATTAGAAGAATGATTATTTTTATACGTTTTCTTTGCAAAGAGAATAGGTTCATGCATGTGGTAAAAGATTGAATAATCTATATGTTTTCTTGGTTAAGGAAGTATATAATGAATCCATACTTCTTTCTTGAAAAGATTATGTGCATTGAAGTAAAAATAATTGTGTTAGGAAAAAACACATGTTGCATGCATATAAGGGTAGCTATTGTGACTTCGGATATATGAGTCTGTGTGTACTTAGAGAAAGTGATCATGTTAACTTTCTTGAAGACAATAATCTTTTGAAGAGATTGTCTTGTGAGATGAGTCGTGTTGTTTTCTTGATTTTGATGCATAAAGGGTAAGTAAACCTTGTTTTTGTATCTTGATTTTTATGCATAAAGATGGATATCTTTAATAATTTCATGAAAGGGAATCTTGAGAAACCCTCATATAGGAAGATAGAGAAATGAGGTTATAGTGACTTCCTTTAAGAAAGAAATATGTGGTTTGTTGTATGAAATGATGGTAGTATTCTTGTGAATAGAATATGTATTACATACATTAAAGAAGGGCTAATATGATAAGCTATGTTATGCACAAAGAATAGTCATTATGATATGGAGTTATGTTCTTTGTATGTTTTCGAGACTATGATAACTATGTGAAAAGAACATATGTGCTTAACCATAGAAACAATAGTTTAGTACATGTATGAAGATGTAACGATTATGTTATACATGATAGCAAAAACTAAAGAGTTAGATCTCTTAAAGAGAATTATGCATTAATGTAAATAAACATTGTGGAGGTCCAACAATATTTACTTGAGTATATGCACTAGTTATATAGTATGTCATGCTTGCTCATGCATATGAACAAATGCTAAAAGATCTCTGTTAGAGGTTGATTATTGATTCATTATTATGGTATCTAATCTTGTTGCCAAGCTTGTTGACAACTACATTGACAGGAAAAGATGACGAATGGAGCCAAAGAAAAGTGATGTTAACATTGTGGCAGGAAAGTGATCAATGGTCCATGCAGATGAGTTCGAGTTGTAGGATCGTGCATTGCCAGAATACTCATGCCACAAGGGATGTTGTATGTGGTGGTATGTAAATAAAAGATTACATGAAAACTGTATTAGCTTTTAGCTAGTTATGTGACAGCTTAATGATAATTCATTGTAATGATTTTAATAACAATGGTTAAGGGATGAAATCCCTTATGAGCCATTGAGTGAGGGGTGAAAACCCTCACGAGCGTTTAATAATAAGATTAAACGTTTGCTGGTTTTCACCCTACGGGGTTTCCAGGGTATATCAGTGTTCAATGGTGTGATTGATGTGATTGCCTTTTGTGTCAGTTGGATGACGTTGAATCCTTGATGTTGATGGTTCTTTATTTGATGTGACAACCATAATGTCCTAGTACATGATTATTTAATATGGTTAAGGATATCAAGAAATGGATGCAAGGATTCATGAGACAGTTTATGTTATTACACTACCACAGTGGTGGTTAAAGGTTATGCAATGGTTATGCAACTTACTGTCTTTGATGGCAATTTACTTGATGTATCAATGAATATTATATCTAATGGTTAATGATGATTTGTGGAGTTGTGAATTGGTTAATTACTTGTGGTAATTTGTATAAAAATTCTAACTCCCTACTTTTACATGCGAGGTTACCGGGGTATGTGACAAGTGGTATCAGAGCTAAGGGTTGCAGCACTAGCGCCTTTGGGAATTGGTAAGCGGAAAATAAATTGAGGTATGCCACCAGTGAGCATTAACTCAGGTATGAGTTTAATCATTCACATATTGATTTACATAGTACACTATTTTTGGCATGATAAGTGTGATTCGTGTTTAAACTGCTTTGAGTAGTAAGTAATAAAGTTGCTGCATAGCTATGTTCATGACATTATATTCCTGATGAGGATAAAATACATTGAAACTTTTGTCGCACTTAGAACAATATTGAACACTCATTGAGGAAAGTGACAATCAACTACCAACTTTTACTTTGCAAATATGGCAATAACAATGATTCATTCATTAAACAAAATTGAAGTTACAATGAACAAAACTTAATGAGTCAATGCATGAATATAAATTATGTGGAACATCCTTGAATAGGATGAGAAATTGTTTTAAAAGGACATTAGAAGAACCCCTTAGATATTGAAAACATGCAATGAGTCAAGCAGCGAGACTTGATTGTCATAACTAATTTCTGATTAAGTTTTGCCATGGTTTCATTAAGATGATTGGTAGTTGAGATTGGTTAGTGTTGTATGACTAACCCATAGAACTTATATGCATTAATTGAATTGGACTTAAGATTATTACAATTCGAAAACAAGTGAAGGTTGATTGATGTCACATGCATGGAATGTGTGTATGAAGATTCTTACTCTCTCTGTGCTATAGTTCCAGTTGTTTATGAGAAGAGTTCTTAATTTTATTCACCATGAGAATGCATGATGAATAGTATATGCTTATGTCCTAATAGATTTAATGATGATTACCTTCTAATTAATTGAAATCCATTAGCATGGTATGTGTTTATGTTAATCATTACTTGTTGGGAGATAAAAACCATTGGAGCCTCGATTTAATGATGGTTGAATTTATCTCTACTATGGGAATGATGGATTTCTTATGCATGTTGCATTCCAGTGTGAAGTTAATTGTAGAGGCATGTTCAGTGAGTAACACTTCTAGGACCCATTCATGGTATAATTACATGTGATAATTATTCATAAATAGACTACCTGTGTTAATACAGTTGTCAGTAAACTCTAACTACCTTCCCCAACTATAGATGCTTCCAAAGGAAATGGAAGCAAGGAGAAGGAAGAAGACCGTGCTGTAGGGACAGACGAAGATGGGAAAAAGAAATCGCTAAGTCTGGTGATGACCAGATAGCGCAAGCTTTGAGTGTCAGAATCTTGCAGAAGACTCTAAGTTTGGGGATGACTAGATAGCGCTCGATGTGCATGTGAGTATTCCCTTGACCATGCTTAAGGAGTTGGAAAATGATAACTATAGTGTGTTGATGTTAATGATTTTCGTAATGTCTCCTTGAAGTCATTATTCTGAAATGGACACACAGTAGTGTTATGATAGTTGTTGCATCAAGTCATTATTCTGAAATGGACACACAATAGTGTTATGATAGTTGTTGCATCTAGCATCAAGTGGTAACTCTGGTGCATGTGTGACACTTAGGAGATCATGCTTCTAATTGCATAAGTAGAGCAATTGCTTCCGGTAAGGGTGGTTCAATTTGTTAGTTATGCATGTTGAACCAAGGAAAAGATAAGTAACTCTATTCTTTATAGAGAATAATCAGTTGTGTTTTATTAAATAGTTGGAAATATCATGGGGTTGATTTCTACACTAAAGATTGATTGTTTATATGTTTTCTTGGTAGAGAAAATATGATAATGATTGCAGTAAAGATTGATTATTTTATATGTTTTCTTAGTAAAGAAAATAGGTAGTTCCTCCTAGAAGGACTACATGTGAGTATTGTGTGAGAAATGTTTGTCTCCTGTCATTTTTCTTGGAACAAAATCCTTGCTAAATATAGCCAAAGTACCTTCTTGAGAAAAGAAGATGAGGCATATAAACGTCCTGAGGACATAGCATGAAAGGTGGCCAAGTTTTCTTGAATTAAAATATGTATTTTTATTTGATAAAAGTTTCTTGGAAAATATATGTATGCTAATTGCATTATGATTCTAGTTAGTGAAATGATTATGCATTACATGCATGATAAAGATAGCTAAAGATGTGCTTCTAGGCACATAGATATTCATTTCTAACTTTTTTTTGGAGAAAGAGTATATTATATATATACATAAATATAGTTTCATTCTAGAAGAGTGTGCATACTTCATTTATGAAGATAAAGGATTTTATGAGAGTTTTCTTGGAAACAAAATAGAGGTTTTTTCTTTTAAAAAAATATATGAATAGTGTTCCTAATATATTGAAAACCCTTACTTGTATCATCAAAAGATTTTGTGCACTGCATATACTAAAGAAGGGCTATTAGGATAAGCTAATGGATGCTCAAAGAACAGTCGTTGTGTTATGGAGATGTGTTCTTTGTATGTTAGAGAGATTATGTTTAATTATATTAATGATGCATGACCAAAGCCAACCATAGTAAACGTAAGATGATACTCCATTAATGACGATTTGAATTAGGACAACAGACTATGGCAAAATTAGAAATGTTTAGATTATTAACTCAACTGTTGTTGACATTTATACATTAATGAATATTTGTATATGCTTTTATACATGACAATATTGTATGCATGAAAATGCTTGGAATTGAATATGTGTTAACTGATGCATATTTATAACTAACGTTGATGATGGGATTAAGTAGTGGTAGCTTAATGGCAACAAGAAAACTCATCACGTAAATTGCTGCAATGTGAATTGCAATCATAAATGAGAAAGAATGATGTTATATGATATGCATGAATTATGTTATTTGGGAAATTTGCATGCATACAACATGTATGATAGATATGTTTCCCATCAATCTAGATGTTGTGGACCCATGATGAGGGATAAGTGTAAATGCATGGTGTACATGCATGTTTACTTTGTTAATGATAATGTTCAAATGGTTCATTACATAAATTACTTTGAGAAAGAGTAATAAAAGAGGAATTTAACATGCCAGACAGTTGCAGATAGTTGGGTTGATGGCAATTACCTGCCTGGAGGGGTTGATGGTACTTGTCTGCCTGGATATGCCTTGGGTTGATGGCAGTTACCTGCCCGGAGGGGTTGATGGTACTTGTCTGCCCGGATATGCCTTGGGTTGATGGCAGTTACCTGCCCGGAGGGGTTGATGGTACTTGTCTGCCCGGATATGCCTTGGGTTGATGGCAGTTACCTGCCCGGAGGGGTTGATGGTACTTGTCTGCCCGGATTTCCTCTCCCTAGAGATAAATTATCTCAATGAGGGAAAAGATTTTATGTGGACATTGGAATTCTTGAGCTGGTTGGCCAGTGGAATCCCATGTTAGACCTGGTAAGGTCTCTATCAAAGAAACTGTCTGGATGTGAAAATGACTCGATCTGGTTGTGGAAACTAGTTCCTATGGGTTGGGAATTATTTAGTCTATTGTGGTCTCACAGCTAAAGGAATTAACTAATCAGCTATATGTTATGTTAAAAATGAATTTTACATATAGTTGTGTGAAATACGTTATGCACATTTAACAAGAAATGAGCTTAGTGCTCAATAAGGAGTAATTGGAAATTTTAATTCCTTTATTGTATTATTAATTTTGTGAACATCTTAGTGGGAGCTAAGACAGTTTTTGCTTGATGCAGTGATTGACTGTTTTGATGATTAGAGAGCTAGGTGCTCTTTTGGTACTTTTAGAAGTACTCAGTGGATGTCTTTAGTGAGAGTTACTTCAGTGTGCATGTGGAGCAGTGATGAGCTCTTAAGTGCTTGTAAAAGTACTGTGATTTAAAAATCATCTAACATTGCACAACTGATTGCTAGTTAAAAGCATTTCATTTGACTCACAATATTATGACTAATGCGATTGGATTTGTTTGTCAAACATTACAAGATTACTTACCATGGAGGGTTGAAGAGTTGTCCAACCACTATTAAAATGCTTACATGAAAGTATTCATGATTTTCAAGAATAGATGGTAAGTAATGGTAAGTTGACACAGAGAATTGTTTATTATGAATGAATAAGGGCCAAGTGGTGGCGATTAGAAGTTGCATATTTTTGCAATTACGAACGCTTATGACTATTGATGCTTATAACTAATGATCTTCCTTATGATTATAGCATTACTATTTTGTTTGTTGTCATTTCTTGGAATGAAATAGTTGACTTTAAAGAGGAATGACCACTTTTTGTGTGGTTTATATGGTTATTTCTTGAGAAAAATCTAAAGTTCCAACGAGTGACGAACACCGAGGACGGTGTTCCTGTTAAGGGGGGGAGCAGGGAAAATTTTAAGAACCCCCCCTAAATTTATAAATATAACAAATGGGCGAATCTCCATGGTATATAAGAAAAATGGAAGGCGATTTTATCAATAATATAATATGCATATATAATTTTTTGGCGAATCTCTCACCAGGCATGGCGAATATTTTACTCAATTATAAAATCTTGTAAGATCTTGGCGAGTCTTTCACTAAATAATAAAACTTTGTAAAGTCTTAGTGAATCTTAGTATAGGCTACATGCTGGTTTAATTCCCCCATTTAAATAGGCTACATTCCAGGTGAATACCATAGATCAATACCATGTGCCATTTTGGTGAATACCATGGGTCAATACCATGTGCCATTTTTATTTTTATTAATTCTAATATTAGGGTTAATAATGGTTTTTTGCATGGTATTAATAACAATCTAGTCCATGGTATTTGTCCCATAGTATTTTGGCCATAGGTTTCATCTAAATATAACCCATTTTTTGAGTGTTCGTAAATATAAGGTGACTTATGGAGTAAATATAAAAAAATGTTTTATTTGTTTACCATACCTCTCGTTTATTTATATTTTTATTAATTTACCATACCTCTTTTACAAATATGGTATTTGGCCCATAGGATTCACTTAAATAAAACCTCTTTCTTGAGCCTTCATAAATAGAACGAGGGTTATGGACTAAATATAAAAAGAGGTTTTATTTATTTACTTACGATACGTCTAGTTTATTTATATTTTTATTTATTTACCAAACCTTTTGAGAAGTATAAAAAGACGTTTTATTTATTTACCATGCCTCCACTTTACTTATATTTTTATTTGTTTACACCCTTACATGTATATAAGGTGACTTATGGAGTAAATATAAAAAATATTTTATTTATTTACCATACCTCTCATATATTATATTAATATTAATTTACCATACCTCTTTTATAAATATGGTATTTGGCCCATAGGATTCACTTAAATAATTAATATTCTTGAAAATGGGCGAATGGATTCACTTAAATAAAACCTATTCTTGAAAATGGGCGAATGGAAGGTTGTAAGTCCTAATTTCAAGGGCTAAATTTACCTTTTTTACCCTCTCCCTTAAAATAAGGTGGGCTATTTGAGGTGATTTGTAAAAATGTACTATGATACAAAATATTCGCCCACTAAAAATTTAAAACCCCTTAATTTTGCTAGAGGGCGAACATTTGCCCCTAAAATTATCCTTGGGGGGGAGTATGTAACATCCCTTAATAAGTCGGTGTAAAACTATACAGTTGAGTAAGTAGTAATTCTTTTAAAAGATTACTAATTAGTTTAAAAACTAATTCTTGTTATTCATAAAACTAATTGAGGAGAATATTTTGGCTAAATGTGCGTGGAGCCCATTGGTCCTCTATACCGGTAATAACTGATTCTTGATATTGGAAATGGGATGAGATCGAATGGTTCCAGGTTCTTCACTTCACGATTGTTAGCCATGATGACTGTTAACAGTTACACCTTCATTTTCAACAGAAGACAAGTGTGTTCTTATGGTAACCACCACCGATGATTAGTTACGAATATTCATTGTCCTCACTTCTCATCTTTTGCCATCATTCTCGTACTTCCGGATCACTCTGAAATAAAGGGGTTTTCGACGTGAACGTCTGCAGTACAACGCTCTGTGTTATAATTTTGGCGTAGAAATCACTTCCGAGGGTTTGCAATATTACAAAGAGCTTAAATCTTACCTAAGGGTTTTGAGGAGGTTACGAAGGAAATCTGGATTCTCGCTTGAGTGTGTTAGATTTATAGAGCAGTGGGCTTCTCGCGAATCTAGCTGAAATATATTATTTGTACGCCTGACTGGTATTAGGCGCAAAGGGATTCCAGCAGAGTTTAAAATTCACTGTCAGAGAGGGAATTCGGTCATGGATGTTTTCCGCACTAAAGAATTTGCTGAGGCCGCGATTAGAGCAGCCCTCGACCCCCAGAGAATCATAATCAAAAAAGAAACGAGTGTAGACCCTGCAAGATGAGTGAGCTCATGAAGGAGCAACTGTGGCATCCTTAAAAATGGGCCCGAGTGGGTTCCTTGAAAATAGGCAAGAGCATGCAACATCAATCTGGTGGCTCATCCTTTGGTTTTCAAGGTGGATCTGAAGGCGAATATGAAGAGATCAACAGCTCTTAATACTCATGCCCAAATCTGAAGATAAGTAACTGCATTCTTTATAGAGAGAATTTTAGTGCATGCATTAGAAGAATGATTATTTTTATACATTTTCTTTGTAAAGAGAATAGGTTCATGCATGTGGTAAAAGATTGAATAATTTATATGTTTTCTTGGTTAAGGAAGTATATAATGAATCCATACTTCTTTCTTGAAAAGATTATGTGCATTGAAGTAAAAATAATTGTGTTAGGAAAAAACACATGTTGCATGCATATAAGGGTAGCTATTGTGACTTCGGATATATGAGTCTGTGTGTACTTAGAGAAAGTGATCATGTTAACTTTCTTGAAGACAATAATCTTTTGAAGAGATTCTCTTGTGAGATGAGTCGTGTTGTTTTCTTGATTTTGATGCATAAAGGGTAAGTAAACCTTGTTTTTGTATCTTGATTTTTATGCATAAAGATGGATATCTTTGATAATTTCATGAAAGAGAATCTTGAGAAACCCTCATATAGGAAGATAGAGAAATGAGGTTATAGTGACTTCCTTTAAGAAAGAAATATGTGGTTTGTTGTATGAAATGATGGTAGTATTCTTGTGAATAGAATATGTATTACATACATTAAAGAAGGGCTAATATGATAAGCTATGTTATGCACAAAGAATAGTCATTATGATATGGAGTTATGTTCTTTGTATGTTTTCGAGACTATGATAACTATGTGAAAAGAACATATGTGCTTAAGCATAGAAACAATAGTTTAGTACATGTATGAAGATGTAACGATTATGTTATACATGATAGCAAAAACTAAAGAGTTAGATCTCTTAAAGAGAATTATGCATTAATGTAAATAAACATTGTGGAGGTCCAACAATATTTACTTGAGTATATGCACTAGTTATATAGTATGTCATGCTTGCTCATGCATATGAACAGATGCTAAAAGATCTCTGTTAGAGGTTGATTATTGATTCATTATTATGGTATCTAATCTTGTTGCCAAGCTTGTTGACAACTACATTGACAGGAAAAGATGACGAATGGAGCCAAAGAAAAGTGATGTTAACATTGTGGCAGGAAAGTGATCAATGGTCCATGCAGATGAGTTCGAGTTGTAGGATCGTGCATTGCCAGAATACTCATGCCACAAGGGATGTTGTATGTAGCGGTATGTAAATAAAAGATTACATGAAAACTGTATTAGCTTTTAGCTAGTTATGTGACAGCTTAATGATAATTCATTGTAATGATTTTAATAACAATGGTTAAGGGATGAAATCCCTTATGAGCCATTGAGTGAGGGGTGAAAACCCTCACGAGCGTTTAATAATAAGATTAAACGTTTGCTGGTTTTCACCCTACAAGGTTTCCAGGGTATATCAGTGTTCAATGGTGTGATTGATGTGATTGTCTTTTGTGTCAGTTGGATGACGTTGAATCCTTGATGTTGATGGTTCTTTATTTGATGTGACAACCATAATGTCCTAGTACATGATTATTTAATATGGTTAAGGATATCAAGAATGGATGCAAGGATTCATGAGACAGTTTATGTTATTACACTACCACAGTGGTGGTTAAAGGTTATGCAATGGTTATGCAACTTACTGTCTTTGATGGCAATTTACTTGATGTATCAATGAATATTATATCTAATGGTTAATGATGATTTGTGGAGTTGTGAATTGGTTAATTACTTGTGGTAATTTGTATAAAAATTCTAACTCGCTACTTTTACATGCGAGGTTACCGGGGTATGTGACAAGGACCTTTGTTTGGAAGTGTATTCTAGTTCTGGTAGTGTGTTACATGTGTCTTTTCTTCATTCTTCACCAGAGGAGCGTTGCTCTATTGATAAAAATTAAGTCAGGGCAACATTGGCACTGGTTTCGTAGGTGCTAGGAGGTGGGAAATTGGCTTTCAGTTGGTCGTAGTGTTTTTCTCTAGGTAAAACCCCCTCTGGTTGTTAGTAACATCGGTGCCCTAGAAGGGTGGGAGCCAAGTTGGGATTTTGAGCATGTAGCTTGGAAGTATGGGTTGGTTGGTTTTATAATTCCTCTGAATGTGTGTTGTGACCATAGGGTTTATTAGAGTAGTCCTATCACTCGATCAGTAGTTGGGTTCCTTTTCTGGTGCTTTGTTGTAAACATAGAGATGTTGAGGCAGTGAGGTCAAGCCCGTAGAGGGATGGGGCCTTGTGGCCAGCGAGGGAGAAAAGATGGACATGCGAGAGAAGTAAAGGATGACAGGGTTGTGAGCACTGATTTGGTGGTGGAATTGGCCCAAGACTAGATTCCATTGTCAAGTCGTGTAGACTAGCCACCATCCATGGAATCCCTAGATACGCAGATGTAGAAAATAATGGTTGTTCTGGAGGACATAAGACAATAGAAACACGATGACCATAACGAAGTCATCACATTCATGAACAAATTGCAACAAAACCAGTGTGATATTCTTAACCACTTTGTGTCTATGTGAAGGAGCTAGAGGCGCACCAATGACTGCCTAGATGATATGGAGGCGCGCCTAACTCATGTGGAATTCTATTCCCATCGGGATCCTGGACCTCTTGTTGCTCCTTGTGCGAGTCATGCACCACATTTCCCCCATGATTTATGACGACTGCCAATTGTCTTCTTATTCTCTATGTTTTCTGGGCTATTTGGTCTTTCTGTTTTTTGTTATTATGTAAAGATTGATGATTTATCCTTAGTTTTTTCATCACTCTCCTAGCAAAAAAATGTGATAGTTGTGAAAGCGAGAAAATAATGATCTTCGTATTTATCCAATGTATTATTTTAAAAAATTAATAGAAAATTTTAACCCAAAAAATTAGAAAATAATGAAATTGATGATATAAAAAAAATCCCATCTTAATTTCAAATGTACAAAACAAATTAATAACCAAAATCTTAGTAAGAAGAAAAAAGACATTTTTAATAATTTAATTTTAGCTAAACAACTAGTTTTAAGCCGAGTACAAAGTGGAAGAGTATTCTATTTTGTATGGATAAGAAACCAACGCCCTCATTTTTTAACATATAAAAAAGCATAAAACAAGTTACATGATATTTTTTCCAATTAATTTTAAATTAAAATCCCATTTTTCACCATAATAGTGTATTGATAGTTATGAGGTATTTTTTTTTAATATAAAAAAAGCATAAAACAAATTACATGATATTTTTTCCAATTAATTTTAAATCAAAATCCCATTTTTCACCATAATAGTGTATTGATAGTTATGAGGTATTTTTTTTCCTTAAATTAAAAATGTTACTTTCACATCATTTTCTTAAAATTAAAATGTCACTTTCACATCATTTTTTTTAAAATTAAAATGTCACTTTCACATCATTGTCATCATTGTGATGGTGTAAGTGTATATATACATGATTAGTTGATATTTAGTCTATTTTATTCATAAACATAAATTAAATTTTAATGTTCAATTATTTTAATTTTTTAAAATGAATTTTAATTTAATTATTCATAATTATTAAATGGATGGTAAATTTTACATAATATTCTTAGTAATATTTAAAAATTGAATTTATTTTTACCTTTTTAATTAGATATATATAAAATGGTTTTTGAGGCATGTGATACTAATAACTCATGATATTGGCCTATGTTATTATAACAAAAGCTATTTACAAATCAAGAATCTTCATTTTATTAACAATAATTTATTAGATCTTTTATTATTAACAATAATTTATTAAATTTAATAGTTTATTGTTCAATTTAAATATCATATAATTTTGAGAGATTGATATATACTATATATATCTAAGAGTATATATCAACTTGTCTAGATAACATTCATCAAAGTCCTGATGATGAACCGCACTTAGTGGACTTGTGTAGATAAGGATATTTGACAAGTTGATATATACTATATATATCTGAGAGTATATATGATCTTGTCTAGATAACATTAATCACAATCTTGATGATAAACCACACTTAGTGGTTCAAAACGCTGTGACTCAAAAATTTAAAATGTAATTTACTTGAAGATTTCTTTCTCTTAATAAAAATTTCCATAATTAAAAATTTTGTCATGTATTTTCTAAAATATATATATATATATATATAAATTCTTTTTATAATTAATAATAATAACTTAAATTAAATAAAAATTATTATTTAATTAATTTATATAATTTTTTTAATAAAATGTTTTATAATAAATTAATATGTATTTATCGTTCATTTAATTATATAAATACACTGCTGCTAATAGATATACATACGAATACACTATGATGTGCTAATAAATATCAAGTACAGTTTATTTACAACCCTAACTTTCAATGCTCAGTTATCCTAAATCTGAAGATAAAATCACCACCCTATAAATGTACAACCATATGAATTTCATATTGCAGCTGTATAATCACATCCAGTGGACAAAATTTATTTTCTCTGAACAATACATGTCAAATGCATTTATCAAACATTGGGAAACATATTTATAAACATTCGGAACAGTAAATGCTGCAGCAGTCGTCCTTAATTGAATCGATTGTCCTTTTCTTGGAATATTTTGGAATCAACTGTAATTTTTTTTAACTCACTTCTGCGTATTCTCCAAATCAACAATCCAGCAAGTTCAACAAATTGCGACCATAATGCTAATTTAAATAAACAACTGACTTGGAAGGAGGTCCTTCTCTAGAAAGACCAGAAACGAAATTGAAGGAAGTCCTTTACCTTTAAATTTAAGATCAAAAGTTGCATCGCATAAACAAAACAAAGAAACTAATTGGAAGAAGATCCTCTGACAAAACCAACAACCTAATTGGAAGAAGATCCTGCTAGAAAACAGCTTTTCCATTCAGATACCTGCAAATTCAGCCGTTTCACTTTTCCATTATCTCATATAAAGGAGAGCTCCAGTCAGGGGATTGATTTTTCTTATAACCTTTCCATTCATCCCACCAGATCATGAACGTGCTTCCTGCCGAGAAAACATCTGAAGAAATGCTCAGAGCGTTTTCCATCTTTGCCACATACTCTTCAAACTTTTCAAGATTTTTTAGGCTCTGGTGTTGGTGTTGGCCTTGTTTCAGATTTTCCAGGTCTTTCCAAGCCTCTTCTACATGCGCCCAAAAGCATGAGTCCGAAGTGAGGGATGCACGCTCTCTGCGACGTCTCTGCCCTTTCGAAATGCGAGTTTTTTCTTTCTCTTCCATCCATTTCTCAAGAACTTTATGACGATTAGGTCTTCCATCTGAAAGATAGTTGCCATTGTTGTTAATGCGATAATAATGTGCAATATCCAGAGGCTCTACAAATTTTCTGTATGTGTTGCCAGCATTTATCCACTTATTTTGGGATTGGAAATCACTTGGCAATTCATGACCCTCCCATGCTTCAATAATGCCATCCCAAAATATCCCCAGACTTATCCTACGCCCATCAGCGTCTATATCCGAAGCATTGTAATGGTTCTTGAAGGTATCATAATATCCGATGCCACCCTGTTTCTCACAACGCTCTTTATACCACTCAAGCTCTGCCATAGTACTTTGCTTTGAGCTTAATTCAACAGCTAACTTAGCAACGTTTCTGCTATGCTTGTTTTCAATTTCTCCAGCTCTTCTGAGGGCAAGCTGTGCTTGATCATTCTGGGCAAAGTAATCCACAACATTTCAAGCAGCAATTAGCATGCTGAAATGATATGAAGAAACTTAAATTCAAAAGTGCCCATACAACCTTTTTTATACTAAATTTTATAATATAATAATAATAATGTTGTATGAGATTTTTTTATGTATGGAATTTTTTTTATTAATGAAATAAAGGATTCATTTTTGATGTAATAATATGAATGCTAAAATTTTCACAGGTTTACATATTTTAACTTACGATCTTTTAAAAAATACAAAATACATATAGTTAATCATTAAACCCACTAAAAATATTAACTTATAATTTTTTAAAAAACAGGAAACATAATTAATCATTAAACCCACTAAAACTATATAAATAACTAAAAAATTTAATCATTAAACTCACTAAAATTATACAAATATAAAAAATTTACATGACATTACCTTTAATATATTCCAATCTTGATATATAAAAGAGGAAAAATGTTTTACAGAAGTGTAAATACTCTGCTCTTCCCGACTTCACCCATTAAACTAACCGTAATATACTTATTTTCAATATATTTTACCAATATTTTTCAAAATATTTTACCAGTATTTATCAATATAAAAACTAGATGAAAAACATAAACATTAGAGTTTCTGTCTCTGTTATTTAGATGTTATTTTAAGAAAAGTATTGAGTATTACCTGAGCTCCAACACCAGTAGCTTCTAACTGCACTGAAATTCCCGTGTCGTAAGATAATTCTGAATCAGGATTAAATGCAAATTTTCTCCTATTTTTGGAGTTTTCTATGACATGTTTCAAAACCGAAGCATACATTATATGCTCTGAAAAACAGTCCTTCACTGTAATATCCCAGGGCTTTTCATGGCTCTGCATTGTCAAATGAAGCATCTTCAAAACGGTGTCAGAATTCTCAATACAAGCTGCGCCACGGCTTGAGCAGAACATGTAAGTGCCAACAGGTCTATATGGGCTTCTCTGTGTGATCCTGTCCGACCACTTTTGAGAATCAAACACATAGCTTGGAGTATACTGCAGGACATTATTAAGAAGAATCCTGCAAGCGTCTTGAATAGAAGAATATGGGACTTTGCCATCCCAATAGGGCAAAATAGCAGTCAAAGGCGCAGAAATTGCCTCAATCGGTGCAAGGAGCATCCGAGGAACAATGTCATGCTTGGAAACCACATGACAAAAGTTGCCTCCCCAATTCTCACGGCCAACTGCTTCAACAAGTCTTTCATCTCCGACCAGAGGGCAACCAAATGTGATACAAAAGGAAGAGATTTGCCTTATCCTCTTTTCCAGGAACCACAGTGTAGCCAAGGTTGCAACTGCCCCTCCCAAGGAATGACCCACAAATATAATGGGTTTGAGTTTTCTTTGTCTGGAGTCAGTAGAAGCCTGTAACTGATCGATCTGGAATACATCAACACAATGTTACTTTTCCCTTTGAATTTCAATAATTTCATCTATAATAGCAGAAGTAAACCCTCTTGTTGTGAAATCGAGTTTACTTTTGAGAGGTGCATTTAGATAAATCACTTTACCTTTGCTTGGAAATCTGTTTTCTCCATAATATCCAGGAACAACTTAAGAGCTCCCTGATGGACTTGGGCTGGTTTATCATCGTAACCCTTGAGGCAATCCGAGAATACCTGGTTGTTTGTTTCTATAGTCCCCTCTCCATCGATGAAACTTTCAATTCTGAGAAATGATGGGAAGGCAACATATGCAACGCCTTCATGCTCCTTCAGACTAAAACTCTCTGAATTATTTGCACGACCTGACTCTTCCCAAGCATTGAACAGTATTTCGCATGAAGCCAGAAAAGCTGCAGTCTCCTGACCAACAGTCATCCTGCAACAACAAATGAGTAAATTAGTAAATTAGCACCGTAAGGGAAACCGAGTATGGATCCCTCAAAATTTGGAATTCTGTGCATACAATTTTGCACATTTTTATGAATCAGGAGATAGGGACGACACGACCAAATTCAACAAGAATAAATAATGCCTTCATTATCTGAGATGAAGATCAAAAAATGTGACAATGAAAAACACTATATAAGATTACATATACAACCTGGGTTTCTAATGCCTTCATTATCTG
This sequence comes from Pinus tabuliformis, assembly GCA_031772625.1. NCBI lineage: Eukaryota > Viridiplantae > Streptophyta > Pinopsida > Pinales > Pinaceae > Pinus > Pinus tabuliformis. The sequence goes on from CM062818.1 coordinate 1,869,730,463, forward strand.
AGATGAAGATGAAAAAGTGTGACAATGAAAAACACTATATAAGATTACATATACAACCTGGGCTTCTAAACAGGATAACTGAGGTGTCTATCACACTGAAACCACTTAGCTTGCCAAATACTGCAGATCAAGAACCAGATTATTGCATCTGCCATTACTGGACAGGAATAACTCACAATACTAATACCAAAGCTGTCCTCCCCTGCCTACACCTCAGTATGGATTAATACCTATACTATTCAAGGGGAAAGCCTCCTAAAGCTTAGTGGGAAATGATGGACCTAGAGCCTGCAATAGATGAATGGGTAATTTACAATGAAAAAACACTATATAAGATTAAATATACAAACTGAGCTTCTAAACAGGATAACTGAGGTGTCTATCACACTGAAATCACTTAGCTTGCCAAAAACTACAGATCAGCAACCAGATTATTGGATCACTTAGCTTGCCAAAAACTACAGATCAGCAACCAGATTATTGGATCTGCCATTACTGGACAGGATCAAACTCCCATTACTATACCACAGCTGTCTTCCCCTGCCTACACCTCAGGAAGATTAATACCCGTACTGTTCAAGGGGAAAGCCTCCTAAAATTGGCTGGTAAATGATGGGCCTAGAGCCTGCAATAGATGGATGGGTAATTTAAAATGAAAAAACACTATATAAGATTACATATACAAACTGGGCTTCTAAACAGGATCACTGAGGTGTCTATCAAACTGAAACCACTTAGCTTGCCAAAAACTGCAGATCAACAACCAGATTATTGCATCTGCCATTACTGGACAAGATCAAACTCCCATTACTAATACCACAAGTGTTCTCCCCTGCCTACACCTCAGGAAGATTAATACCCATACTGTTCAAGGGGGAAAGCCTCCTAAAGCTTAGCTGGGAAATGATGGACCTAGAGCCTGCAATAGATGGATGGGTAATTTATAATGAAAAAACAATATATGAAATTACAAATACAAACTGGGCTTCGAAACGGGAGAACTGAGGTGTCTATCACACTGAAACCACTTAGCTTGCCAAAAACTGCAGATCAACAACCAGATTATTGCATCTGCCATTACTGGACAGGATCAAACTCCCATTACTAATACTACAGCTGTCCTCCCATGCCTAGACCTCAGGAAGATTAATTCCCAGACTGTTCAAGGGGAAGCCCTCCTAAAGCTTAGCTGGGAAATGATGGACCTAGAGGCTGCAACAGATTGGATGGGTAATTTAAAAACGACAGAGACCAACCTCAAAAAATTATATTTTAACGATCACAAAAGTCCATTTTTTATCCCAGAGACGCCCTAAACTTCTTTAAAAAATTCAATCTTCATATACCAAAAAGTTTCATGCTGATTTATCAAAATGTAAAGAAGACAACCATATCCTCATAAGAAATTATGGAAAACAAAATCCCAAGCTTATCCTTACAGTGGGGTAGATGAGTCTTCTTCCATGGTGAGCAATTGTTGCTTGCTTCGATTTGTTGCGCATTGGCGTTGGATTTAAGCGCTGAATGTTGCCCATATAATAATTCATAATGGGTACCGGTCGTTCCTTACACGGAAAACAGGGAAAGACCCAAGAAAGAACAATAGAAATATTATTATATTATTTTTTATAATAATATTATATATTGAAATTGAAAAAAATCTTCCAATTTTTTTTTTAAACAAGCTCAAAATACTAAGTATCAAACCAACATTATTAATGATTTTTTTATATTATTTTTCCATAATATAAAAATTTGGAAAAAAATAAAAATAAAAAATCAAGCATTTGAGTTTGATTTTGGCTTTGTAACTTAATCATATGATTATATAACTAAATTGGGATTAATAAAGAAGACAATTTTTAATTATGATATGATATAATATATATTAATTATTATATATTAAATTAAATATTTATAAGTTTTGAGAATTATTTTAATGGGCTTTTTTATTAAAAAGTTACCGGTTTAATTGTCCAAATATTCTTAAGTCAAACTTTGAAAAAAATTTAAAAATAATTTTAATTTTATATATATATATATATATATATATAAATGAAAAATCATTTTTAATTAAAAAAATTATAATAAACCTAATTGTGTAAAGTTTTTTTATATAATGAATAATAAATAGTTTTATTTACTTTTAAACATATTGTGAACAATTACTCTATTTTATTTAATAATGGTTTTTATTTTAAAATATACTATGAACAATTACATTATTGTACTTTCATGTCAACTCTATCCTTTCATTATTTCAATTTATTATTGAATTATAATTATTGAAATTTGTATACAATTTTTTTTTAATTGTGAATAAATAATGTTTAATAAATCAATTTAATTATTAAATTAGGTTATAAAAAACATTGTGATTCATCATTTAATTATTTTATAATTTTTCAATTTATTATTCAATTATAATTATTGAAATTTGTATACAATTTTTTTTTAATTGTGAATAAATAATGTTTATTAAATCAATTTAATTATTAAATTAGGTTATAAAAAAAACATTGTGATTCATCATTTAATTATTTTATAATTTTTATTTTATATAGCATTATTATTACAATTATAAGTTTGACTTAAAAAAACACAATATAATAATCTCTTAATATCACAAAATAAAAATGGTTGCGTATATATTTTCACTTCCCTTAGAACTTACTATCTTGAAAAGTATAACATATTAAACTATTATGATTTTGTGATTGTTAAATCTATTTTATTAAATAATTTTGATTTTTTTATTCATTTGATCTTTGTGTTTTTTTTGAATTATTATTAATATGATATTTATAACATCATAATTAATTATAAAGAAAAATCTATATGAAATATTTCAAAACTATATTCCAATGGGGTGGATAACCATGGTATGAGTGGCATAACCCGGTGTGGATGGGACACATGCGAATGACATGAGTTGGACATAGAGAGGGAGGCAAGACAACTAACAACGTCAAAGTTTAGAAACCTAGAGAACGTAGAAGCAATGTATAAACTTTGGATGTAAGTTTGGTTTGTTTGTTTATCATCTCAGTGTATGTGCGATGGTGTGAGTGGTGAAACTAACATAGAATATGCCACCATGTGCATGCTCATTTGTTTGGTAAACCCGACCTTTGTCGTTGTTTTTGGTTGGTGGGAATTGCACAGTGTGCTTGTTTGGAAGCCCATCCGCACTGTGTAGGATCCTGGGGAATGGTTTTGTGGGTGTCTGCAGTGCTTTTGGTTCATGTTGGTAGGGGATGATGCCTTATTGGCCAAGTCTGTAGGGACTTGTCAATGGGTAGCCCTTAGAAAGCCCAACAGGGTTTTGGGAAGTTTCTTCTTGAGGACCTTTGTTTGGAAGTGTATTCTAGTTTTGTTAGTGTGTTACTTGTGTCTTATCTTTATTCTTCACCAGAGGAGCGTTGCTCTGTTGATAAAAATTAAGCCAAGGAAACATTGGCACTGGCTTCGTGGGTGTTGGGAGGTGGGAAATTGGCTTTCAGTTGGTCGTAGTGTTTTTCTCTGGGTAAAACCCCCTCTGGTTGTTAGTAGCACCGGTGCCCTAGAAGGGTGGGAGCCAAGTTGGGATTTTGAGCATGTAGCTTGGAAGTATGGGTTGGTTGGTTTTATAATTCCTCTGAATGTGTGTTGTGACCACGAGGTTTATTAGAGTAGGCCTATCACCCGATCAATAGTTGTGTTCCTTTTCTAGTGCTTTGTTGTAAACACAGAGATGTTGAGACAATGAGGTTAGGCCCGGAGAGGATGGGGCCTTGTGGCCAATGAGGGAGCAGAGATGGACATGCAAGAACAGTAAAGGATGAAGGGGTTGTGGGCACTGATTTGGTGGTGGAATTGGCTCAAGACTAGATTCCGTTGTCAAGTCGTGTAGACCAGCCACCATCCATGGAATCCCTAGACACCCAGATGTAGAACATAATGGTTGTTCTAGAGGAAATAAGACAATAGAGACACGATGACCATAATGAAGTCATCGCATTCATGAACGAATTGCAACAAAACCAGTGGGATATTCTTGACTACTTGGCGTCTATGTGAAGGAGCCAGAGGCGCAACGACGACCACCTAGATGATATGGAGGCATGCCTAGCTCATGTGGAATTCCATGCCTATCGATATCGTGGACCTCTTGTTGCTCCTTGTGCTGGTCATGCACCAGATTTCCCCCATGATCTATGACGACTATCAGTTGCTTTCTTATTCTCTATGTTTTCTGGGCTATTTGGTCTTTCTGTTTTTTGTTATTATGTTTAGATTGACGATTTATCGCTAGTTTTTTCATCACTCTCCTAATCGACGAATCTGATGAGAGTGAGGGTGAGAAAGCAATAATATTCATATTTATCGAATGTAATATTTTGAAGAATTAATAGAACATTTTAACCCAAAAAAGAAAATAAAATAATAATAATAATAATAATAATAATATAAAAAAGCCATCTTAATTTCAAATCTACAAAACAAATTAATAACCAAAATCTTAGTAGAAAGAAGAAAGACATTTTTAATAGTTTAATTTCAGCTAAACAACTAGTTTTAAGCCTGGTACAAAGTGGAAGAGTATTCTATTTTGTATGGATCAAGAAACCAACGCCCTCATTTTTTAAAATAAACATGAAAAAATGGCATAAAACAAGTTGCATGATATTTTTTTCAATTAATTTTAAATTAAAATCCCATTTTTCACCATAATATTGTATCGATAGCTATGAGGTTTTTTTTCTTTAAATTAAAATGTTACTTTCACATCATTTTCTTATAATTAAAAATAATTATATATATATATATATATATATATATATATATATGAAAATTCATTTTTAATTTAAAAAATTATAATAAGCCTAATTGTGTAAATATTATTTATATAATTTATAATTAATAGTGTTCTTTACTTTAAAATATATTGTGAACAATTACTCTATTTTATTTAATAATGGTCTTTATTTTAAAATATACTATGAACAATTACTTGATTGTATTCTCATGTCAACTCTATCCTTTCATTATCTCAATTTATTATTTAATTATAATTATTGAAATTCATATACAATTTTTTTAATTATTGAAATTCATATATAATTTTTTTAATTATTGGAATTTATATACCATTTTTTTAATTGTGAATAAATAATGTTTAATAAATCAATTGAATTATTAAATCGGGCTATAAAAAAAACATTGTGATTAATCATTTAATTATTTTACAATTTTTATTTTATATAGCATTATTGTTACAATTTTAAATTTGACCAAAAAACACAATATAATATTTTCTTAATATCACAAAATAAAAATGGTTGCGTATATATTTTCACCTCCCTTAGCACTTGCTATCTTGAAATGTATAACATATTAAATGATTATGACTTTGTGATTGTTAAAACTATTTTATTAAATAATTTTGATTTTGTTATTTATTTGATCTTTGTATTTTTTTTATAAATATTATTAATATGATATTTATAATATCATAATTAATTTAAAAAAAAAAAAAATTATATCAAATATTTCAAAACTATATTCCGATAGGGTGGATAACCATGATATGGGTGGCATAACCCGGTGTGGATGGGACACATGCGAATGACATGAGTTGGACATAGAGAGGGAGGCAAGACAATTAACAACGTCAAAGGTTTAGAAACCTAGAGAAGGTAGAAGCACTATATAAACTTTGGATGGAAGTTTGGTTTGTTTGTCTATCATCTCAGTGTATGTGTGATAGTGTGAGTGGTGAAACTAACATCGAGTATGCCAACATGTGCATGCTCATTTGTTTGGTAAACACAAACTTTGTTGTTATTGTTGGTTGGTGGGAATTCTAGAGTGTGCTTGTTTGGAAGCCCATCCGCACTGTGTAGGGTCCTGGGGAATGGTTTTGTGGGTGTCTGCAATGCTTTTGATTCATGTTGGTAGGGGATGATGCATTACTGATCAAGTTTGTAGGGACTTGTCAATGGCTATCCCTTAGAAAGCCCAATAGGGTTTTAGTAAGTTTCTTCTTGAGGACCTTTGTTTGGAAGTGTATTCTAGTTTTGTTAGTGTGTTACTTGTGTCTTATCTTTATTCTTCACTAGAGGAGCATTGCTTTGTTGATAAAAATTAAGCCAGGGAAACATTGGCACTAGCTTCATGGGTGTTGGGAGGTGGGAAATTGGCTTTCAGTTGGCTGTAGTGTTTTTCTCTGGGTAAAACCCCCTCTAGTTGTTAGTAGCACCAGTGCCCTAGAAGGGTGGGGGCCAAGTTGGGATTTTGAGCATGTATCTTGGAAGTATGGGTTGGTTGGTTTTATAATTCCTTTGAATGTGTGTTGTGACCACGGGTTTATTAGAGTAGGCGTATCACCCAATCAATAGTTGTGTTCCTTTTCTAGTGCTTTGTTGTAAACACAGAGATGTTGAGATAGTGAGGTTAGGCCCAGAGAGGTATGGGGCCTTGTGGCCAGTGAGGGAGCAGAGATGGACATGGAAGAACAGTAAAGGATGAAGGGGTTGTGGGCATTGATTTGGTGGTGGAATTGGCTCAAGACTAGATTCCGTTGTCAAGTCGTGTAGACCAGCCACCATCTATGGAATCCCTAGACACCCAGATGTAGAACATAATGGTTGTTCTAGAGGAAATAAGACAATAGAGACACGATGACCATAATGAAGTCATCGCATTCATGAACGAATTGCAACAAAACCAGTGGGATATTCTTGACTACTTGGCATCTATGTGAAGGAGCCAGAGGCGCACCAACGACCACCTAGATGATATGGAGGCGTGCCTAGCTCATGTGGAATTCCATGCCCATCGGGATCGTGGACCTCTTGTTGCTCCTTGTGCCTGTCATGCACCAGATTTCTCCCATGATCTATGACAATTGTCAGTTGTCTTCTCATTCTCTATGTTTTCTGGGCTATTTGGTCTTTCTGTTTTTTGTTATTATGTTTAGATTGACGATTTATCCTTAGTTTTTTCATCGCTCTCCTAGCCAATGAATCTAATGAAAGAGAGGGCGAGAAAGCAATAATCTTCATATTTATCCAATGTAATATTTTGAAGAATTAATAGAAAATTTTAACCCAAGAAAAGTAAAGAAAAAAAAAAAAAAATTAATAATATAAAAAACCATCTTAATTTCAAATCTACAAAACAAATTAATAACCAAAATCTTAGTAGAAAGAAGAAAGACATTTTTAATAGTTTAATTTCAGCTAAACAACTAGTTTTAAGCCTCGTACAAAGTGGGAAAGTTTTATATTTTGTATGGATCAAGAAACCAACACCCTCATTTTTTAAAATAAACATGAAAAAAAAGCATAAAACAAGTTGCATGATATTTTTTCAATTAATTTTAAATTAAAATCCCATTTTTCACCATAAGTTTGTATTGATAGCTATGAGGTTTTTTTTCTTTAAATTAAAGTGTTACTTTCACATCATTTTCTTATAGTTAAAAATAATATATATATATATATATATATATATTAAAAATCATTTTTAATTTAAAAAATTATAATAAACCTAATTGTCTAGATTAATTATATAATGAATAATTAATAGTGTTCTTTACTTTAAAATATATTGTGAACGATTACTCTATTTTATTTAATAATGGTCTTTATTTTAAAATATACTATGAACAATTACATTATTGTATTCTCACATCAACTCTATCCTTTCATTATTTCAATTTATTATTTAATTATAATTATTGAAATTCATATACAATTTTTTTAATTATTGAAATTTATATACAATTTTTTTTAATTATTGGAATTTATATACATTTTTTTTAATTGTGAATAAATAATGTTTAATAAATCAATTTAATTATTAAATCAGGTTATAAAAAAACATTGTGATTAATCATTTAATTATTTTACAATTTTTATTTTATATAGCATTATTATTACAATTTTAAATTTGACCAAAAAAACACAATATAATAATTTCTTAATATCACAAAATAAAAATGGTTGCGTATATATTTTCACCTCCCTTAGCACTTGCTATCTTGAAAAGTATAACATATTAAATTATTATGATTTTGTGATTGTTAAATCTATTTTATTAAATAATTTTGATTTTGTTATTCATTTGATCTTTGTATTTTTTTGAATTATTATTAATATGATATTTATAATATCATAATTAATTATAAAAAAAATCTATATCAAATATTTCAAAACTATATTCTGATAGGGTGGATAACCATGGTATGAGTGGCATAACCGGGTGTGGATGGGACACATGCGAATGACATCAGTTGGACATAAAGAGGGAGGCAAGACAACTAACAACGTCAAATGTTTAGAAACCTAGAGAAGGTAGAAGCACTGTATAAACTTTGGATGGAAGTTTGGTTTGTTTGTTTATCCTCTCAGTGTATGTGCGATAGTGTGGGTGGTGAAACTAACATAGAGTATGCCAACATGTGCATGCTCATTTGTTTAGTAAACCCGACCTTTATCGTTGTTGTTGGTTAGTGGGAATTGTAGAGTGTGCTTGTTTGGAAGCCCATCCACACTGTGTAGGATCCTAGGGAAAGGTTTTGTGGGTGTCTACAGTGCTTTTGGTTCATGTTGGCAGGGGATGATGCCTTACTGGTCAAGTTTGTAGGGACTTGTCAATGGCTAGCCCTTAGAAAGCCCAACAGGGTTTTGGTAAGTTCCTTTTTGAGGACCTTTGTTTGGAAGTGTATTATAGTTTTGTTAGTGTGTTACTTGTGTCTTATCTTTATTCTTCACCGGAGGAGCGTTGCTCTGTTGATAAAAATTAAGCTAGGGAAACATTGGCACTGGCTTCGTGGGTGTTTGGAGGTGGGAAATTGGCTTTCAGTTGGTCGTAGTGTTTTTCTCTGGGTAAAACCCCCTCTGGTTGTTAGTAGCACCAGTGCCCTAGAATGGTGGGAGCCAAGTTGGGATTTTGAGCATGTAGCCTGGTAGTATGGGTTGGTTGGTTTTATATTTCCTCTGAATGTGTGTTGTGACCACGAGGTTTATTAGAGTAGGCCTACCACCCGATCAATAGTTGTGTTCCTTTTCTAGTGCTTTGTGTAAACACAGAGATGTTGAGACAGCGAGGTTAGGCTCGGAGAGGGATGGGGACTTGTGGCCAATGAGGGAGCAGAGATGGACATGCAAGAATAGTAAAGGATGAAGGGGTTGTGGGCACTGATTTGGTGGTGGAATTGGCTCAAGACTAGATTGCCTTGTCAAGTCATGTAGACCAGCCACCATCCATGGAATCCCTAGACACCCATATGTAGAACATAATGGCTGTTTTAGAGGAAATAAGACAATAGAGACACGATGACCATAACGAAGTCATCGCATTCATGAACGAATTGCAACAAAAATAGTGGGATATTCTTGACTACTTGGCATCTATGTGAAGGAGCCAAAGGCTCACCAACGAACACCTAGATAATATGGAAGCGGTCCTAGCTCATGTGGAATTCCATGCCCATCGGGATCCTGGACCTCTTGTTGCTCCTTGTGCTAATCATGCACCAGATTTCCCCCATGATCTATGATGACTGTCAGTTGTCTTCTTATTCTCTATGTTTTCTGGGTTATTTGGTCTTTCTGTTTTTTGTTATTATGTTTAGATTGACGATTTATCCTTAGTTTTTTTATCGCTCTCCTAGCCAACGAATCTGATGAGAGTGAGGGTGAGAAAGCAATAATCTTCATATTTATCCAATGTAATATTTTGAAGAATTAATAGAAAATTTTAACCCAAAAAAAGAAAAGAAAAAGAAAAAGAAATAATTAATAATATAAAAAAACCATCTTAATTTCAAATCTACAAAACAAATTAATAACCAAAATCTTAGTAGAAAGAAGAAAGACATTTTTAATAGTTTAATTTCAGCTAAACAACTAGTTTTAAGCTTGGTACAAAGTGGAAGAGTATTCTATTTTGTATGGATCAAGAAACCGAAGCCCTCTTACACCAAGTTTAGCACTAGGTATTGCAATAGGTTTTGCACTGGGTTTTGCACCAAATTTTATGCCAAGTTTTGTGTCATCTTTTGCACCAAGTTTTGTTCCAGGTTTTGCATCAAGTTTGGCACCTAATTTTGTTTGACATACTTTTGCATCCTCATTTGCATCCACTTTTGGCACCTACACTTGCATCAACTTTTGCATCCTTTTTTAAATCATTTTTTGCATCCATTTTTGCATCCCTTTTGTGCCAAGTTTTACATCGGGTTTTGTGTCTAGTTTTGCATATAATTTTGCATCTACTTTTGTTGCATCCACTTTTCCATCTTGTTTTGCATCTATTATTGTGCCCACTATTGCATCTAATATTTGTGTGCCACAATTAGCGCCTAGTTTGGCACCGCCTTTTGCACCCACTTTTGATTATAATCTTGCATCCACGTTTGCATCCTCATTTGCATCTAGGTTTTCATCAACTTCTACATCTATTTTTGCATCCCTTTTTGTATCCACTTTTGGATAAGGATTTGCATCGGGTTTTGTGTCTTGTTTTGCATCTACTTTTGCATACAATTTTGCATCCACTATTGCACCCATTTTAAAGTCCACTTTTTGCATCCCTTTTTACATCTTCGTTTGCATCATTTTTTGATTCTTTTTTTTCATCTATAATTACATCCACTTTTACATCCACATTTGTTGTGCCACAATTTGCACCATGTTTTTCACTTACTGTTGTACCCACGTTTGCTTCCAATTTTGCATCTGTTATCACTCAGGTTGTCCTTAAGCTCCGGAAAAGGATACGGCCGAGGTAACCACATACCAACTTTGGACTGCAGGTTCTAGCCAACCTGCAATCAGAGAGGGCTCTCTCTTTAAGATTTAGCTTTGTTGAAAAGGATTTTAGGCTAGGTCTCGAGTTCAGAGGGTTTTGTTTTGTTTTTGGTGGGAAAATTGATGTCTTCAGATAGAGAGGCAAGGCATAGTCTGGAAGTTTCAAACCATTGGGCGTGGAGTCGAGGATTGTGACTGCTGGTGCTTTCACTTGGTCACAACAGAGGGAAAATGGAGCAAGACAGCTGCGCAGGAAACAATGTTTCAGGTCTAAGTGATGGAAAGAAATGCTAAGCGATGAGGGGCAGTTAAGAATCTCTCAATCAACTTAGCAGAGAGAAGTAACAGAGCGCTACCTAGGGGCAGTTAAGAATCCCTAGATAATTGGCAAACACAGGTGAATCGGGGTAAACATGAGCCAGAAGGAATTCATATTCATAACCAATTCATTCAGAGGAAAACATAAAGAAACAGCAGAAATTGAGCATAGAGAGTATTTAAACTAATTCTAAGCTATTCTTTCTTTCTGCTATTTAGATAGTGATAACAATAAAACAGAGGTAAGATGCACTTATTGTTTCAGGCTGCAGCACAAGAATTCCATCTTCAGTCTCTAAAACATTCATTTACAACAAACAGTTTGCTCTCCAAGCTTTCTGCAATCTTTGATTATAGAAACAGTCAGGTATACAGTGCGGGTCTCTAGTGAAAATTCTCAATTGACCAACCCTTGAAACAATGTAGGGGGTGGTATATATAGGGCAAAACTTTCTACAGAGTTCTTTATTACATCTTGACCTAATCGGGTCATAAAAAATAATTAATTGACCTACTCCTATCTGAAATAAATGCATGAAAATATCTCAGGCTGCGCTGGGGGCGGCCGTATCAAAAACTGAATAACTTATGTAGTCCTTGGTGGCTTGGTGCAGGTGCTTCTGAAATAAATGTGCATGGGCTTCTGCTTCTTTGTTGTCCTGTGCTTTGAATGCCTTAATTGTGATTTGAGGGCAAGGATGGGCTTACGCCTCTTGATTTGACTTTCTGGGGGGGCTCATCAATGTTCAGGTGCTTCGAGCCCCTAAAAAAATCTTCGGCTGATACTCTTTGGCTTTTCTTATTCCTCTGATACTCTTTGGCAATAAACCGATGATGTTCTGACGTGCTGGGGAACTCATCCTCAGAAAGTTTTATTGATTAAGTTGGAAAGCTCCATTGGGGAACTTCCTCAGATAGTTTCACAAAGAAGGTAAGAAAGCTCTACCGAGACCATAAATCAAACTTTCCAATTGTTGTTTATCTCTTAAAACTACAGATGAAGCCTGAATGTCAGCCAGGAAGCCTTTGAGACTGTTTTTGCTTTGCATTAACAGGAGTAAATAAATGCTGCTTCAGTCAATCTTCATGCTAGTTTTAAGTTACAAACAAGTTGTCCCATATTGTAATTAGTCCCTTGTCGATTACAAAAACATTCCCAGGAAAAATACCCAAAAAACAATTCAGAAGCTGGCTCCCAAGAAAAATCCACGATATACAAGGTCAAATCCAGATCCCAACCCTCCAGCTGTTTTTGAAAACCCTAACATAATCCCCAAAATCATTAGGAAGCAAGAAAGACAGGAAAATTTTGTTGATTTGAGCCCTGAAACAACTTACCCTAGCTGTTTTCCGACTCCTGTCAAGGTTTTGTTCCGTTCAACCCCTATTTCCATCAGTTCATCATCTACATCTCGTAGTACTCCTTCCACACCTTCATTCACTGCACATACTGACACCACTGTTGTTTCCAGCGTTCCAGTTACTCCCGTTATCCCTGTTACTCCAGTTGTTCCACTTATCCCCGTTGTTCCGCTTATACCTGCCAATATGGCTAATAGATATGCACCCCTGCAATTACCTGCTAATGTTGGGGCTTTACCTCAAGAGTACCAATCTAAAATCACATATTTTGACAGCACCGGTCCTTTCACAGCCATTCAGCATACCAAAAAGATGCAAGATTATTTTGAAAACTATGAGATAGACGATGATAGCGTAAGAATGAGAATTTTTGTTCAGAGTTTGACAGGTGATGTAAGAACTTGGTTCAGATCACTTGCTGCAAATTCCATAACCACCCCAGATGAGCTTTACCAATCCTTCACTAACAGATGGGAGAAAAAGAAAGACCCCTTGCACATACTGGCCGAATACGATACAATCAAAAGAGGCCCTCAAGAGACTGTTTTGGAGTACTGTGCAAGATTCAATAACGTATATAATGCGATACCACAGAACTTAAGGCCTCCACCAGACCTTGCCTTATACAAATTTCCTGATGGTTTTGACCCTGACATGGCATATCAGTTGAAAGAAAGAGCCCCTGCAACTCTTGCAGACGCACAAAATGTTGCTGTTACCGTAGAAGCCAATTTGATTGCTAAGAGAAACAGAGCTAGAGCCGAAAGAAGAACCACCTTTAAGGAAGAACCCTCAGCTTTTGATCAAAAGCTTGATGCTATCATAAATGGCCTGCAAAGACTGGGAGAAAGGGTAGAAAATGTTGAGAGAAAAGCATCATGGGAAGGACTACAGTCTAATACCATAAGGAACCCAAATTTTAGGAAAACACAGAACACAAATGCTGGTAGGCCTAACCAAGACCATGACATTAGACCCCCTTTCCAAGACAACTATGTAGAAGGATCCACCTCTGGTAAACAAACAGAAGACGATCACATGAACTTAATGGATCTAAAGGGTGAGCATCAAACTTTCCTGACACAAGAAGACCAAAACGAACATGACTGTAATCAATTTCAGACCAAAACTGGTGAGTCTTTTGATTTCAAACAGGGTTATGATACTGCTGTGTATGAAGTACACAAACAATATAAACTCAGAACTAGGACCATTGACATCTCTGAGCCTAGTAAATCAAAAGAAAGCAAACAGCCCAACAAGATTAAAAACAAAGCTGTCATAACAGAACCAGCTGATATAACTGTCCCAAACCCAGATCAAGTGACTGTAGAAGACATAACAGACACGCAGCCTGCTGTTGAGCAGCCTCAGCCACCTCCTTTCTCAAAACAAAATTCAAACAGCGTCCCAAAAAGTACTCCTGAAGTTGAAAAACCGCAAGCAAAAACTTCCCATAGCAGTGATAAACAAGAGCAAAACGCAGATAATTCAAATGAAACAGAAAAAACTGTTGTTATCAACACCAAGACTCCACTAGAAAAGCCATTCAACTTAGAGACAGAAATAGCTAAGTTAAAAATATCCATTCCCCTCTCAGAATTGGCCAAACACAATGTATATAGGCAGCAAATTCAAAGATCACTTCAAATGCCAGAGGTTAAGGATGATGTAAATGTTTTAGACGACACCCCAGAGCTGCTATTTGGCCCAGAAGTTAACGGAAAATCAACACATGGACCTGTCCCACCCTTTTATGTCAGTTTGCATATACATGACAAAGTATTGCACAATGCTATGTTTGACTCAGGGGCATCGCACAATCTTATGCCCAAAGCAGTTATGGAAAAACTGAATCTTGATGTTACAAGACCTTACAAAGATCTGTACTCATTTGACTCAAGTCAAGTGAAATGTTTAGGCCTCATCAAAGACTTGTGTGTCTCCTTAGTCCAATATCCCAACAAGACCATCCTCATGGATGTAGTGGTCGCTGACATTCCACCAAAATACGGTATGCTCCTGTCAAGATCATGGGGAGCAAAGCTCCAAGGATCCCTTCAATTAGACCTTTCCTACGCTATTATTTCAGTCTTTAGGCAACCAAAGAGATTGTACAGAGAAACGCTCATGAAGTATGTAATGAGTAGTGAAAGTAAGCATGAAAATTTTCCCATTTATTCAATTCATTCCGATATGGATTCTTTCATTTTATTTAATGATGAAATAAATTTACCCGATGAGGGTAAACCGCTAGCTCTAGAGCAACAAGCACACATCAACGAAGAGTCGGTTGCATACACCCATGAAACTGTCACAGCAGCTGATGCAACCAGCCTACCAAAAGAAGTTCCCCAGACAGAAATTTCAAATCTGCCCAATCCTAAAGCAGCTCAATCTCTTGATGCTGACCATAAGCAAGAAATCACATGGTATTTAGAGTTTGATGGCTCTGTCAACAAGTTAGGAGCAGGTGCAGGTGTCTGGATTCACAATACACACAACAACCATGCAGAAGGCCATGCCTACAGATTGAATTTCAAATGCACAAATAACATGGCAGAGTATGAGGCTCTGCTTTTAGGCCTTAAACTCCTCAGAGCTCTAGGAGCTGTAAAAGTGTCTATCTTGGGTGACTCTGACCTAGTTATACAACAGATGAAAGGTAATTTTGTTACCAATGACAATAGAATGAGAGCCTATAGGACTGCTGCTACTAACATACTCCAGACATTCACTGAATTCAAGCTTGACAAGATTTCCAGAAATCACAACATTCATGCACACAGCCTAGCCACCTTTGCTAGTACATGCAAGCTTCCTTTTGACCCAAACCATCACTTCACAGCTGAAATAAAACATAGGCCCGCAGTCCCAAATAACGTTAAAGACTGGCAAGTATTCGAAAATGATGCCCAGATTAATAATTTTCTCACCCTCGAGCATGAGTTTTCAAGTATCAACATTGACATGGATGCTATGACAGATCTAGAACACCTAACAACTGAAAATCAGCAAGATATAACAGCTGCAACAGCCAAACAGATCCTGAAACCAACTATTTTTGACAATGAAAACATAGAACAACTGAAACGAACGCAGGTAGAAGAGATAGACAAAACAGAGGCAGAGGTCATTGACTTGAAAGACAATTTTTTGCCTGCTGGTCTAACCCCGCTAGAAGACATGTTTGACTCTAATGACGTTCCCAGAAAACCAAAATTGCAACCCATAAACACTGAGATAGAAGAACACAACATCGGGACACCAGAAAAGCCAAAAATGATCAAACTGTCCAAAAATTTACCACCCGATCAAAAGCCCAAGTACATTGACTTATTCAAAGAATTCCAAGATGTATTTGCTTGGAGCTATGAGGATCTAAAATCCTATGACACTTCGGTGATCCAACACACCATTCCTTTAAAACCAAACCAGAAACCCTTCAAGCAGAAACTTAGAAGAATTAACCCCATGCTTCTTCCCCCGATTGAGAAGGAAGTAAAGAGGATGTTTGAAGCAGGCATTATAGCACCCATCAGATTCTCCGAATGGGTATCCAATCTTGTCCCTACGAGAAAAAAGACAGGTGAAATCAGACTTTGTGTAGATCTCAGAAATTTAAATCAAGTCTCCTTAAAAGACCACTATCCTCTGCCCAAAATGGACCACATATTGCAGAGAGTAGTGGGTTCATCTAGAATCTCTTTACTAGATGGTTTTTCAGGTTTCAACCAAATACTTGTTCACCCAGATTACCAAGACAAAATAGCGTTTACCACACCCTGGGGAACATTTAAGTATGTAAAGATGCCATTCGGACTTAAAAACGTTGGTGCTACCTTTCAATGTGCAATGGATATTTCTTTCGCCAAAGAAATACATGACTTCCTAGTTGTCTACCTTGATGACTTAACCCCATTTTCCAAATCTGATGAAGAACAACTCAAGCATCTCAGGCAAATTTTCATGACATGTAGGAAATATGGCATTTCCTTGAACCCCAAGAAGTCTCTGTTTGGCCTTGAAGAAGGCAAATTACTTGGCCACATCATATCAAAGGATGGGATCAGAATTGATCCTGAAAGAATACAAGCCATCCTCCAAATTCCATACCCCAGAAACATAAAAGAGCTACAAGCATTCCTTGGGAAAATCAACTTTTTGAGAAGATTCATTCCGAATCTGGTTGAATTAATAAGACTGTTAAGCAACATGTTAAAGAAGGATGCCAAGGTAAGATGGTCCCTGGAAGCCAAGCAAGCATTTGAGAGTATCAAATCCGCCTTAACCCAAACCCCTGTCCTAACTAGTCCACAGTTCGACAAAGATTTTATTATTTTCTCATTTGCATCTGATCACACAATCGCTGTTGTCTTGTTACAAAAAGATGAAGAAGGAAACGAAAAACCAATCGCTTTTTTCAGCCGAGCCTTAAGAGACGCCCCGTTGAAGTACCCAATCATGGAAAAACATGCCTACGCACTTGTTAAGGCCATCAAGGATTTCAGAGTGTACATTTTATATTCACACGTGATTGCCTATGTCCCACACGCTGTTGTTAAAGACATATTGACTCAAGAGGGACTAGAAGGCAAAAGAGGTAAGTGGATTGCAAGTATCCTCGAATATGACATTGAAATAAAACCAACCAAGCTGATAAAGGGACAAGGTTTAGCTAAACTGATGTCCGAGACAAATTTTCAAGCCTTAGAAATTAACCAGCTGGACAATGAACCGGAGCTGGCGACTCCACAGATCAGTGAAATCTTTTTACAATCCCCATGGTACGCTGATATATGCTTTGTATTGTTAAACCTGTGTGCTCCCCCAGGATTGTCCAAAACCAAGAAAAGATTTTTGAAAATGAAGGCTTTAAAGTTTTGTGTTATAGATGGTGCATTATTTTGGAGAAATCATGAAGGTATATTGCTTAATTGTTTAACCATGAATGAAACTAACAATGTCATGAAAGAATTCCATGCAGGTGATTGTGGAGGACATCTCTACTGGAAGTCCACTGCTGATAAAATTCTAAGGGCTGGTTTCTATTGGCCCACTCTTTTCGCAGATGTAAAAAAGTTTTCCATATCATGTCACAAGTGCCAAATCTTTGAAGGCAAGAGGAAGTTATTACCCCTGCCCCTTAAACCCATCTCCACCGAAAAACCTTTTCAACAATGGGGTCTTGACTTCATTGGAGAAATCCATCCCTCTTCCTCAGGACAACACAGATGGATCCTAACAGCCACCGACTATTTCACTAAGTGGGTTGAAGCCATTCCCTGTAGACAAGCCAATGATACCATCATTATCCAATTCCTTGAGTGCAATATCCTTTCCAGATTTGGCTGCCCTGAGAAAATTATCACTGACAATGCCGCTGCCTTTAAGTCCAAAAAGATGATCAATTTTTGCCATAAGTTTCATATCACCCTGGGCCACTCTACAACTTATTACCCTCAAGGTAATGGCTTTGAGTTTGATTGTGGTTTTGTAACTTAATTATATGATTATATAATTAAATTGGGATTAATAAAGAACACAATTTTTAATTATGATATGATATAATATATATTAATTATTATATATTAAATTAAATATTTATAAGTTTTGAGAATTATTTTAATTGGCTTTTTTATTAAAACGTTACCGGTTTAATTGTCCAAATATTCTTAAGTCAAACTTCTTATTTGAGTTAGTAAAAAAAATAATAATAATTATATATATATGAAAAATCATTTTTAATTAAAAAAATTATAATAAACCTAATTGTGTAAAGTTTTTTTATATAACGAATAATTAATAGTTTTATTTACTTTTAAATATATTGTGAACAATTACTCTATTTTATTTAATAATAGTCTTTATTTTAAAATATACTATGAACAATTACATTATTGTACTCTCATGTCAACTTTATCCTTTCATTATTTCAATTTATTATTCAATTATAATTATTGAAATTTATATACAATTTTTTTTTTTAATTATTGAAATTTATACACAATATTTTTTAATTGTGAATAAATAATGTTTAATAAATCAATTTAATTATTAAATTAGGTTATAAAAAAACATTGTGATTCATCATTTAATTATTTTATAATTTTTATTTTATATAGCATTATTATTACAATTTTAAGTTTGAATAAAAAACACAATATAATAATTTCTTAATATCACAAAATAAAAATGTTTGCGTGTATATTTTCACCTCCCTTAGAACTTACTATCTTGAAAAGTATAACATATTAAATTATTATGATTTTGTGATTGTTAAATCTATTTTATTAAATAATTTTGATTTTGTTATTCATTTGATCTTTGTATTTTTTTTGAATTATTATTAATATGATATTTATAACATCATAATTAATTATAAAAAAAAAAAATCTATATCAAATATTTCAAAACTATATTCCGATGGGGTGGATAACCATGGTATGAGTGGCATAACCCGGTGTGGATGGGACACATGCAAATGACATGAGTTGGACATAGAGAGGGAGGCAAGACAACTAACAACGTCAAAGGTTTAGAAACCTAGAGAACGTTGAAGCAATGTATAAACTTTGGATGTAAGTTTGGTTTGTTTGTTTATCATC
The DNA here is from genome assembly GCA_031772625.1 of Pinus tabuliformis. NCBI lineage: Eukaryota > Viridiplantae > Streptophyta > Pinopsida > Pinales > Pinaceae > Pinus > Pinus tabuliformis. The sequence continues at coordinate 1,869,749,550 of CM062818.1, forward strand.
TCAGTGTATGTGCAATGGTGTGGGTGGTGAAACTAACATAGAATATGCCAACATGTGCATGCTCATTTGTTTGGTAAACCTGACCATTGTCGTTGTTGTTGGTTGGTGGGAATTGCACAATGTGCTTGTTTGGGAGCCCATCCGCACTGTGTAGGATCTTGGGGAATGGTTTTGTGGGTGCCTGCAGTGCTTTTGGTTCATGTTGGTAGGGGATGATGCCTTATTGGCCAAGTTTGTAGGGACTTGCCAATGGGTAGCCCTTAGAAAGCCCAACAGGGTTTTGGGAAGTTTCTTCTTGAGGACCTCTATTTGGAAGTGTATTCTAGTTTTGTTAGTGTGTTACTTGTGTCTTATCTTTATTCTTCACTAGAGGAGCGTTGCTCTGTTGATAAAAATTAAGCCAAGGAAACATTGGCACTGGCTTTGTGGGTGTTGGGAGGTGGGAAATTGGCTTTCAATTGGTCGTAGTGTTTTTCTCTGGGTAAAACCCCCTCGGGTTGTTAGTAGCACCAATGCCCTAGAAGGGTGGGAGCCAAGTTGGGATTTTGAGCATGTGGAACACTGAAGATAGAAGATAGAGAAGAGAAGAACCAGTAAGGTAAAAAGCAAAAAGAGGACAGAGGGACGAGCTGACCAAAGGCAGCGTCAAGGACCAGAGAGCTTGAGAGACTCAAGCCATCCCTAAGAGGATCTGTCAGACCAGAGAGGTCAAAGAGCTGGTACGGAAGAGAGTCTCTGTACTCCAGTGGTTTGGCAAATCCAATAACCACCCTGCCAAGCCAATCTGTTTCAGGAGATTCATATTGAGCTCCTTCATTGTATTCTCTACTTCAAGACACACAAAAAATACGACAACCACTGAGAGCTGGACCGGAGATGTAGCCCTGGAGGATAGGGTGAACTCCTTATTAATTTCTTGTGTTCTTGTATTTTCTTACTGTATTTCTCTGCTGTTTTGCATTTTTAAGTGTCTATGTATTTGCAATCTGATCGATCCGTTGCTTAAATAACTTAGACACACCAGCACATGAGTCTGTAATACCTCCAATTAATAATTCTTAACTGAGGTCACTGATTGGGTGATTATCAGATCAAGTGGTATCAGAGCTTTAGGCTATAAGGTTAGACAAGCTTGTGTTGGTTTAGCTGTTGAATTCTCACTAGATGAAAGCTCAAATTAGGAGAAGGAGAGTTGGTTGAAACTAATCTTGAAATTGGGAGAGTCTATCCTCGAAAGACAATGTCAGAGGAAGGTTTTGTTGGGCCAGACCCTCAATTCATAGAGAGTTTCCTAGCTATAAAGTCTATGGTATAATAAATGTATAGGGACTTTAGAAAGCATAAGGATGAAGATTCATCAGGTTCTAAACAAGATAAAGAAGAATAATAATCTCATAACCGTGACCACTCAAAAGGAAAAGGGAAAGAGGAAAACTTTCTCACGCCTCCTAATAGCCCCATGCATAATAAGAAAGCATCTTTGATCAAGCTAGATGTTAAATTTGACTTGCCTATATATGATGGAGAGTTAAATGCTGAAAAGTTGGACAATTGGATTAGACAAATTGATGTGTATTACAGAGTACAGAACATCGACTCAGACAAGAGAAAAATTCAGCTGGCAAGCCTACGCCTAGGAGGCACTGCCTTGGTTTGGTGGGAAGGCAGAACCCAAGCTGACATGAAAAGACATGGTAAGACTATCTCTGTTTGGAGTGAATTTGTTTCTGCCATCAATAAGAAATTCTATTCATTGGCCTACATGCAACAAGCCATGATGAGTTGTCAAACTCTTCGGCAGTTGAAGGGCAAAATATGCAAGGGTACACTCAAGAATTTAGAAAGAGAACATTGATTCTAGGGATCTCATTAGACTCACCAAAGACTCTTTTGAAGTACATTGGTGGTCTACATAGCTACATGAGGCATACCATCCTCATGTTTAATCCCACTAGTATAGATGAGGTATCTGTACAAGCTACTCATCTAGAGGCTAGAGGAAAGAATGGAAATCCAGAAGTTGGGGGACCATCCCAACCCACTACAAGCAAGAGCAAGGAGAAAAGAAAGCAGAAGTGTAAAGAAAGGAAGGCTAACACTGCACAGAAAAGCAAAGCTTCATGCACTCACTGTAAAAAGGATGGGCATGATGATGAGCACGGTTGGATTCTACATCGAAATCTGAGACCTAAGAATTCCGAGGGCAAGAAGAAGAAGATTGTTGCAGCTATTCAGAAAGATTTGGGGTTAGACTCGAGAGATGAAACAATCATTGCAGCCACAGGTATAAAAGGTAAGAATTCTAAAGCATCTACTAATAATTCTGCTCAATCTTTTATCTTTATTCTTCACTAGAGGAGCGTTGCTCTGTTGATAAAAATTAAGCCAAGGAAACATTGGCACTGGCTTTGTGGGTGTTGGGAGGTGGGAAATTGGCTTTCAATTGGTCGTAGCGTTTTTCTCTGGGTAAAACCCCCTCGGGTTGTTAGTAGCACCAGTGCCCTAGAAGGGTGGGAGCCAAGTTGGGATTTTGAGCATGTGGCTTGGAAGTATGGGTTGGTTGGTTTTATAATTCCTTTGAATATGCGTTTTGACCACGATGTTTATTAGAGTAGGCCTATCACCCGATCAATAGTTGTGTTCCTTTTCTAGTGCTTTGTTGTTGAGACAATGAGGTTATGCCCCGAGAGGATGGGGCCTTATAGCCAATAACGGAGCAGAGATGGACATGCAAGAACAGTAATGGATGAAGGGGTTGTGGGCACTAATTTGGTGGTGGAATTGGCTCAAGACTAGATTCCGTTGTCAAGTCGTGTAGACCAGCCACCATCCATGGAATCCCTAGACACCCATATGTAGAACATAATGGTTGTTCTAGAGGAAATAAGACAATAGAGACACGATCACCATAATAAAATCATCGTATTCATGAACGAATTGCAACAAAACCAGTGGGATATTCTTGACTACCTGGTGTCTATGTGAAGGAGCCAGAGGCACACCGACGACCACCTAGATGATATGGAGGCATGCCTAGCTCATGTGGAATTCCATGCCCATTGAGATTGTAGACCTCTTGTTGCTCCTTGTGTTGGTCATGCACCAGATTTTCCCCATGATCTATGACGACTGTCAGTTGCTTTCTTATTCTCTATGTTTTCTGGGCTATTTGGTCTTTCTGTTTTTTGTTATTATGTTTAGATTGACGATTTATTGCTAGTTTTTTCATCACTCTCCTAACCAACGAATCTGATGAGAGTGAGGGTGAGAAAGCAATAATATTCATATTTATCGAATGTAATATTTTGAAGAATTAATAGAAAATTTTAACCCAAAAGAGAAAAGAAAATAATAATAATAATAATCAACAATATAAAAAAACCATCTTAATTTCAAATCTACAAAACAAATTAATAACCAAAATCTTAGTAGAAAGAAGAAAGACATTTTTAATAGTTTAATTTCAGCTAAACAACTAGTTTTAAGCCTGGTACAAAGTGGAAGAGTATTCTATTTTGTATGGATCAAGAAACCAACACCCTCATTTTTTAAAATAAACATGAAAAAATGGCATAAAACAAGTTGCATGATATTTTTTTCAATTAATTTTAAATTAAAATCCCATTTTTCATCATAATATTGTATTGATAGCTATGAAGTTTTTTTTTCTTTAAATTAAAATGTTACTTTCACATCATTTTCTTATAAATAAAAATAATTATATATATATATATAGATATAGATATATATATATGAAAATTCATTTTTAATTTAAAAAATTATAATAAACCTAATTGTGTAAATATTATTCATATAATTTATAATTAATAGTGTTCTTTACTTTAAAATATATTGTGAACAATTACTCTATTTTATTTAATAATGGTCTTTATTTTAAAATATACTATGAACAATTACATGATTGTATTCTCATGTCAACTCTATCGTTTCATTATCTCAATTTATTATTTAATTATAATTATTGAAATTTATATACAATTTTTTTAATTATTGAAATTCATATATAATTTTTTTAATTATTGGAATTTATATACCATTTTTTTAATTGTGAATAAATAATGTTTAATAAATCAATTGAATTATTAAATCGGGCTAAAAAAAACATTGTGATTAATCATTTGATTATTTTACAATTTTTATTTTATATAGCATTATTATTACAATTTTAAATTTGACCAAAAAAACACAATATAATAATTTCTTAATATCACAAAATAAAAATGGTTGCGTATATATTTTCACCTCCCTTAGCACTTGCTATCTTGAAAAGTATAGATATTAAATGATTATGACTTTGTGACTGTTAAATCTATTTTATTAAATAATTTTGATTTTGTTATTTATTTGATCTTTGTATTTTTTTATATATATTATTAATATGATATTTATAATATCATAATTAATTATAAAAAAAATTATATCAAATATTTCAAAACTATATTCCGATAGGGTGGATAACCATGATATGAGTGGCATAACCCGGTGTGGATGGGACACATGCGAATGACATGAGTTGGACATAGAGAGGGAGGCAAGACAATTAACAACGTCAAAGGTTTAGAAACCTAGAGAAGGTAGAAGCACTGTATAAACTTTGGATGGAAGTTTGGTTTGTTTGTCTATCATCTCAGTGTACGTGCGATAGTGTGGGTGGTGAAACTAACATCGAGTATGCCAACATGTGCATGCTCTTTATTCTTCACTACAGGAGCATTGCTCTATTGATAAAAATTAAGCTAGGGAAACATTGGCACTAGCTTCGTGGGTGTTGGGAGGTGGGAAATTGACTTTTAGTTGGCCGTAGTGTTTTTCTCTGGGTAAAACCCCCTCTAGTTGTTAGTAGCACAGTGCCCTAGAGGGGTGGGGGCCAACTTGGGATTTTGAGCATGTAGCTTTGAAGTACGGGTTGGTTGGTTTTATAATTCCTTTGAATGTGTGTTGTGACCACGGGGTTTATTAGAGTAGGTGTATCACCCAATCATTAGTTGTGTTCCTTTTCTAGTGCTTTGTTGTAAACATAGAGATGTTGACACAGTGAGGTCAGGCCTAGAGAGGGATGGGGCCTTTTGGCCAGTGAGGGAGCAGAGATGGACATGCAAGAACAGTAAAGGATGAAGGGGTTGTGGGCATTGCTTTGGTGGTGGAATTGGCTCAAGACTAGATTCCGTTGTCAAGCCGTGTAGACTAGCCACCTTGTATGGAATCCCTAGACACCCAGATGTAGAACATAATGGTTGTTCTAGAGGAAATAAGACAATAGAGACATGATGACCATAATGAAGTCATCGCATTCATGAACGAATTGCAACAAAACCAGTGGGATATTCTTGACTACTTGGCATCTATGTGAAGGAGCCAGAGGCGCACCAATGACCACCTAGATGATTTGGAGGCGTGCCTAGCTCATATGGAATTCCATGCCCATCGGGATCATGGACCTCTTGCTGCTCCTTGTGCCTCTTATGCACCAGATTTCTTCCATGATCTGTGACAATTGTTAGTTGTCTTCTTATTCTCTATGTTTTCTGGGCTATTTGGTCTTTCTGTTTTTTGTTATTATGTTTAGATTGACGATTTATTCTTAGTTTTTCATCGCTCTCCTAGCCAATGAATCTAATGAGAGAGAGGGCGAGAAAGCAATAATCTTCATATTTATCCAATGTAATATATTTTGAAGAATTAATAGAAAATTTTAACCCAAGAGAAGTAAAGAAAAAAATAATAATAATTAATAATATAAAAAACCATCTTAATTTCAAATCTACAAAACAAATTAATAACCAAAATCTTAGTAGAAAGAAGAAAGACATTTTTAATAGTTTAATTTCAGCTAAAAAACTAGTTTTAAGCCTGGTACAAAGTGGAAAAGTATGCTATTTTGTATGGATCAAGAAACCAACACCCTCATTTTTTAAAATAAACATGAAAAAAAAAGGCATAAAACAAGTTGCATGATATTTTTTTCAATTAATTTTAAATTAAAATCCCATTTTTCACCATAAGTTTGTATTGATAGCTATGAGGTTTTGTTTTCCTTAAATTAAAATGTTACTTTCACATCATTTTCTTATAATTAAAAATAATATATATATATATATATATATATATATATATATATATAAAATCATTTTTAATTAAAAAATTATAATAAAATAGATTTTTTATATAATAATGAATAATTAATAGTGTTCTTTACTTTAAAATATATTGTGAACAATTACTCTATTTTATTTAATAATGGCCTTTATTTTAAAATATACTATGAACAATTATATTATTGTATTCTCACGTCAACTCTATCCTTTCATTATTTCAATTTATTATTTAATTATAATTATTGAAATTCATATACAATTTTTTTAATTATTGAAATTTATATACAATTTTTTTTAATTATTGGAATTTATATACATTTTTTTAAATTGTGAATAAATAATGTTTAATAAATCAATTTAATTATAAAATCAGGTTATAAAAAAAAATTGTGATTAATCATTTAATTATTTTACAGTTTTTATTTTGTATAGCATTATTATTACAATTTTAAATTTCACCCAAAAAACACAATATAATAATTTCTTAATATCACAAAATAAAAATAGTTGCGTATATATTTTCACCTCCCTTAGCACTTGCTATCTTGAAAAGTATAACATATTAAATTATTATGATTTTGTGATTGTTAAATCTATTTTATTAAATAATTTTGATTTTTTTATTCATTTGATCTTTGTATTTTTTTGAATTATTATTAATATGATATTCACAATATCATAATTAATTATAAAAAAATCTATATAAGTATTTCAAAACTATATTCCAATAAGGTGGATAACCATGGTATGAGTGGCATAACCTAGTGTGGATGGGACACATGCAAATGACATGAGTTGGACATAAAGAGGGAGGCAAGACAACTAACAACGTCAAAGGTTTAGAAACCTAGAGAAGGTAGAAGCACTGTATAAACTTTGGATGGAAGTTTGGTTTGTTTGTCTATCCTCTCAGTGTATGTGCGATAGTGTGGGTGGTGAAACTAACATAGAGTATGCCAACATGTGCATGCTCATTTGTTTGGTAAACCCGACCTTTATCGTTGTTGTTGGTTAGTGGGAATTGTAGAGTGTGCTTGTTTGGAAGCCCATCCGCACTGTGTAGGATCCTAGGGAAAGGTTTTGTGGGTGTCTACAGTGCTTTTGGTTCATGTTGGTAGGGGATGATGCCTTACTGGTCAAGTTTGTAGGGACTTGTCAATGGGTAGCCCTTAGAAAGCCCAACAGGGTTTTGGTAAGTTCCTTTTTGAGGACCTTTGTTTGGAAGTGTATTCTAGTTTTGTTAGTGTGTTACTTGTGTCTTATCTTTATTCTTCACCAGAGGAGCATTGCTCTGTTGATAAAAATTAAGCCAGGGAAACATTGGCACTGGCTTCGTGGGTGTTGGGAGGTGGGAAATTGGCTTTCAGTTGGTCGTAGTGTTTTTCTATGGGTAAAACCCCCTCTAATTGTTAGTAGCACCAGTGCCCTAGAAGGGTGGGAGCCAAGTTGGGATTTTGAGCATGTAGCTTGGAAGTATGGGTTGGTTGGTTTTATATTTCCTCTGAATGTGTGTTGTGACCATTGGGTTTATTAGAGTAGGCCTACCACCCGATCAATAGTTGTGTTCCTTTTCTAGTGCTTTGTTGTAAACACAGAGATGTTGAGACAGTGAGGTTAGGCCCGGAGAGGGATGGGGACTTCTGGCCAATGAGGGAGCAGAGATGGACATGCAAGAATAGTAAAGGATGAAGGGGTTGTGGGCACTGATTGGGTGGTGGAATTGGCTCAAGACTAGATTCCCTTGTCAAGTCATGTAGACCAGCCACCATCCATGGAATCCCTAGACACCCATATGTAGAACGTAATGGTTGTTTAGAGGAAATAAGACAATAGAGACATGATGACCATAACAAAGTCATCGCATTCATGAATGAATTGCAACAAACCAGTGGGATATTCTTGACTACTTGGCGTCTACGTGAAGGAGCCAGAGGCTCACCAATGAACACCTAGATAATATGGAGGCGAGCCTAGCTCATGTGGAATTCCATGCCCATCGGGATCCTGGACCTCTTGTTGCTCCTTGTGTCAGTCATGCACCAAATTTCCCCCATGATCTATGATGACTGTCAGTTGTCTTCTTATTCTCTATGTTTTCTGGGTTATTTGGTCTTTCTGTGTTTTGTTATTATGTTTAGATTGACGATTTATCCTTAGTTTTTTCATCACTCTCCTAGCCAACGAATCTGATGAGAGTGAGGGTGAGAAAGCAATAATCTTCATATTTATCCAATGTAATATTTTGAAGAATTAATAGAAAATTTTAACCCAAAAAAAGAAAAGAAAAAATAATAATAATAATAATAATAATAATAATTAATAATATAAAAAACCATCTTAATTTCAAATCTACAAAACAAATTAATAACCAAAATCTTAGTAGAAAGAAGAAAGACATTTTTAATAGTTTAATTTCAGCTAAACAACTAGTTTTAAGCTTGGTACAAAGTGGAAGAGTATTCTATTTTGTATGGATCAAGAAACCAAAGCCCTCTTACACCAAGTTTAGCACTAGGTATTGCAATAGGTTTTGCACTAGGTTTTGCACCAAAGTTTATGCCAAGTTTTGTGTCATCCTTTGCACCAGGTTTTGCATCAAGTTTGGCACCTAATTTTGTTAGACATACTTTTGCATCCTCATTTGCATCCACTTTTTGCACCTACACTTGCATCAACTTTTGCATCCTTTTTTAAATCATTTTTTGCATCCGTTTTTGCATCCCTTTTGCGCCAAGTTTTACATCGCGTTTTCTGTCTAGTTTTGCATATAATTTTGCATCTACTTTTGTTGCATCCACTTTTCCATCTTGTTTTGCATCTATTATTGTGCCCACTATTGCATTTAATATTTTTGTGCCACAATTAGCGCCTAGTTTGGCATCGCCTTTTGCACCCACTTTTCATTATAGTTTTGCATCCACGTTTGCATCCTCATTTGCATCTAGGTTTTCATCAACTTCTACATCTATTTTTGCATCCCTTTCTGTATCCACTTTTGGATAAGGATTTGCATCAGGTTTTCTGTCTTGTTTTGCATCTACTTTTGCATACAATTTTGCATCCACTGTGGCACCCATTTTAAAGTCCACTTTTTGCATCCCTTTTTACATCTTCGTTTGCATCGTAGTTTGATTCTTTTTTTCATCTATCATTACATCCACTTTTACATCCACATCTGTTGTGCCACAATTTGCACCATGTTTTGCACTTACTGTTGTACCGACGTTTGCTTCCAATTTTGCATCCATGTTCACATCCTCTTTTGCATCAAATATTGCATCTCTTTTTGCATTCACTTTTGTGTCAGTTTTATGCATTGGGTTTTGCATCTCGTTTTGTATCTACTTTTGCATCTATTTCCATTGTATCCATTTTTTGCATCCAATTTTGTTTCGCTTGTTGCATCAATGTTTGCTTCCACTTTTACATCCCTTTTTTCATCTTGTTTTGCATATTTTTTTGTCTATTATTACATCCAATTTTGTTGCACCAAATCTTGCACCTACCATTGCAACCACATTTGCTTCCACTTCTGCATCCACATTTGCACCCTCTTTTGTGCTCAAGTTTGCACCAAATATTGCGTATGTTTTTACATTCCCTATTTCATCCACTTTTGTTGCATCCATTTTTGCATCTAATTTTGTGTCCATTGTTGCACCCATGTTTGTGTCCATGTTTACATCCCCTTTTTCATCTTATTTTGTATCCATGTTTGTCTCTTTTTTGCATCTAAGTTTGTGTCCTTTTCTACATCCATTGTTGCCACATTTGTTTCACCACAATTTGTACCAAGTTTTACGCCTACCATTGGACCCATGTTCGCTTCCACTTTTGCATTCATGTTTGCATCCAAGTTTGCATTGACAACTGCATTTGCTTTTGCATCCACTTTTGTGTCAGGTTTTTCATGTTGTTGTGCATCTACTTATGTTGCATCCACTTTTCATCCAATTTTACTTCTATTTTTGCCCCCATTTCTGTGTTCGCTTTTGCATCCCTTTTCCAACACTCATCATATTTTCTACATTGATGATATTCCTTATGGCATTGACAATTATGAACAATTGATGACAATGTCAATAATCTTGACAATGATGAAAATGAAGATGATGGTGATGACATGAATTGTGATTATGATGATAAAGACGATAGTGGTTACAATGACAATGATGATGATGGCAATGATGATGATGATGATGATGACAATGCTAATGACCTTTGCGAATCTTCCCAATTTTTAAATGTTGTCATTGTCATAATCATAAGAATTATCTTTGGTGTCATCATTCTTGTCATCATCATCATCATTATCATCATTTTCATCTAGGTCATCATCAAAAAAAATAATGGCATGAATGATGATGATGTCCATGATGATAGAAATTACATTAATGATGATGATGGGGATGATAAAAATGACAATGACGATGATAACGGTGGTTATGATCATCATCATCGATCATCTCTCAAAAATAGAGTTGTTATTTCTCTTACATATATCAATGTGTCCTATACAACCCTTTTCTACCATTGATCACATTTTTTGGGTTGATGATATTTCTTACAACATCTATAATTATGAACAATTGCAAACAATTTCCATAATGATGATGATGATAATGAAGCTAATGGAGCTGATGATGATGACATGAATGATGATTATGATTATAATGTAATTATGCAATAACGATGACAAGGATGATGGTGATGATGATGACAATGATTATGATAATGAGAATGACCTTAAAATCTTATGGTGATTTTAGTTGGATCCATAAAGAATGATTAACAGAGCCATGGCTGTACCAGGTCGGGACAGACATCAAAGAATTTAAAACAGTGATCAAAAATACCTCTAAACCAGTGGTAATGGTAGCCGGCGTGGAACAACAAGGACCTCGGTCAAAGCTCACTGACCGAGGCCAATGGAGATTGTGCGAGAGGCGAAATTAACCCCTGGGAGGCCCGGATCGGGAAACAGAGGGAGTTTTTGATGCGCGATTAGTGCTTAGTGCTAATCACGCATCGCTGGGCGAAAACCATCAAAATGGAGAAGCTCTGAGAACTCGGTCGCGTGGGAGCTGGGAAAACTGTGGGACAAAAGGCTAAGCGCTAAAGGCGGGACCCGCTACAAAATTGGTGGTATTGATCGGGGGATTCCATGGGCGGTAAGCAGTTTTGATGAAAAAGGAGCAATTCCACTCAGTGCCCAATGCGTGGAAAGCAAAGGAGAGAGAAAACAGCCGCTCATCGCGTGCTAACAGTTGAGCTAGTCAATCGCGCGGGACGAGCGAATGGCGTCGGATCTAGGGAGCTCCAGATCTAATGACTGAGATCGCGCCTGATGGAGAAGACATAATTGAATGAGTGTTAAGCCCCGAGGGATAGCTCAAATGGTCGAGTTCCCGTTGATAGTACTCTCCCGGTTTGGGAGGTCACGGGGTCAAATCTCCTCGACGCCCTCGGGTCAGGCCTGATGGCCGTGCAGCTTTACGTGGACGTAGCGGCCCACCTCCGGTGCCCCGTGAACCACATCGAAAAAAAAAAAAAGCCGCGATTTAGAAGAACTTGAGGTCCGCTTTGACTGCAAAGGTGGCGAAAGACTCATTCCACGATGTAACTGAAGAATTGAACCAACAAAGCACGATGGCGCAGTTTGCAGGAGGCCAAGTGGCCACTCCCTGTGAGCCTGATGATGACGTCGAAACAAGGAACTCCAAGTAAAGTTGTAGTAGGCGAATCGATGAAGGGAAAAAGGAATTGAACTGCCATGAACCCAAATGGCTTTAAAGCTATGTACAGACTAGACAGAGGGCATGTGTCGAGGGAACCGAAAAATGGAACACTGAAGATAGAAGATAGAGAAGAGAAGAACCAGTAAGGTAAAAAGCAGAAAGAGGACAGAGGGCCGAGCTGACCAAAGGCAACATCAAGCACCAGAGAGCTTGAGAGACTCAAGCCATCCCTAAGAGGATCTGTCAGACCAGAGAGGTCAAAGAGCTGGTACGGAAGAGAGTCTGTGTACTCCAGTGGTTTGGCGAATCCAATAACCACCCTGCCAAGCCAATCTGTTTCAGGAGACTCATATTGAGCTCCTTCATTGTATTCTCTACTTCAAGACACAATAAAAATACGACAACCACTGAGAGCTGGACCGGAGATGTAGCCCTGGAGGATAGGGTGAACTCCTTATTAATTTCTTGTGTTCTTGTATTTTCTTACTGTATTTCTCTGCTGTTTTGCATTTTTAAGTGTCTATGTATTTGCAATCTGATCGATCCGTTGCTTAAATAACTTAGACACACCAGCACATGAGTCTGTAATACCTCCAATTAATAATTCTTAACTGAGGTCACTGATTGGGTGATTATCAGATCAAGTGGTATCAGAGCTTTAGGTTGTAAGGTTAGACAAGCTTGTGTTGGTTTAACTGTTGAATTCTCATTAGATGAAAGCTCAAATTAGGAGAAGGAGAGTTGGTTGAAACTAATCTTGAAATTGGGAGAGTCTATCCTCGAAAGACAATGTCAGAGGAAGGTTTTGTTGGGCCAGACCCTCAATTCATAGAGAGTTTCCTAGCTATAAAGTCTATGGTATAATAAATGTATAGGGACTTTAGAAAGCATAAGGATGAAGATTCATCAGGTTCTAAACAAGATAAAGAAGAAGAATAATCTCATAACCGTGACCACTCAAAAGGAAAAGGGAAAGAGGAAAACTTTCTCACGCCTCCTAATAGCCCCGTGCATAATAAGAAAGCATCTTTGATCAAGCTAGATGTTAAATTTGACTTGCCTATATATGATGGAGAGTTAAATGCTGAAAAGTTGGAAAATTGGATTAGAAAAATTGATGTGTATTACAGAGTACAGAACATCGACTCAGACAAGAGAAAAATTAAGCTGGCAAGCCTACGCCTAGGAGGCACTGCCTTGGTTTGGTGGGAAGGCAGAACCCAAGCTGACATGAAAAGACATGGTAAGACTATCTCTGTTTGGAGTGAATTTGTTTCTGCCATCAATAAGAAATTCTATTCATTGGCCTACACGCAACAGGCCATGATGAGTTGTCAAACTCTTTGGCAGTTGAAGGGCAAAATATGCAAGGGTACACTCAAGAATTTAGAAAGAGAACATTGATTCTAGGGATCTCATTAGACTCACCAAAGACTCTTTTGAAGTACATTGGTGGTCTACATAGCTACATGAGGCATACCATCCTCATGTTTAATCCCACTAGTATAGATGAGGTATCTGTACAAGCTACTCATCTAGAGGCTAGAGGAAAGAATGGAAATCCAGAAGTTGGGGGACCATCCCAACCCACTACAAGCAAGAGCAAGTAGAAAAGAAAGCAGAAGTGTAAAGCAAGGAAGGCTAACACTGCACAGAAAAGCAAAGCTTCATGCACTCACTGTAAAAAGGATGGGCATGATGATGAGCACGGTTGGATTCTGCATCGAAATCTGAGACCTAAGAATTCCGAGGGCAAGAAGAAGAAGATTGTTGCAGCTATTCAGAAAGATTTGGGGTTAGACTCGGGAGATGAAACAATCATTGTAGCCACAGGTATAAAAGGTAAGAATTCTAAAGCATCTACTAATAATTCTGCTCAATCTGTTATTGGTGAAGAACATGAGAGTTCTAAAAAGACATGAGCATTTCCATATTCAACTTATTTCCAAAAATCAAAAGATTGATACTTTTTTTGATAGTGGCTCACGAGTAAATTTGATTTTTGAAGCAATTGTAAAGAAATCGGGATTAGCAACTACATCTCACAAGAAACCATACCCATTACGATGGTTGAATGATAAAGCACAACTACAAGTGACTAGACAGTGCAAACTCAAGTTTTCTTTTGGGTCAGCATTTGTAGATGAGGTTGAGTTAGACATAATTCATTTGGATATATGTGAGATTGTTTTAGGAATTCCTTACTTGTATGATAGAAAATTTATTTTCTATAGAGCTGAGAACAAGTATCTACTTGTTAAAGATGGAACTGAATACTTGGTAAGAGCTCACAAGCTCAAGAACAATTATACTCTCATAAACTCTGGGTAGATGATGTTAGGTTCCTATACCAATAGGTGTCATATTTCATGATTGACTGGTGAAGTGCCAAATATGTTCATCCTTTCCATGTTGCAAAGGGTTACATATTTCATTGAAGCAAATTAAAAATGAAAAGAGGGTATGCCCTAAAAAAAGAATCAATTGGTCAAAAAGAAAGAAAGTGAACCCCAAATGAAGAAGACCATGAAAGTGTGCAAGTCCAAATGCCACTACTATTCCATTCTTTTCAAAATAAAGCATTATGTGCAGCTTGTTAGCTTCATGCCACAATTGATGAATGGCCAAACAGCTTAATCTTGGTCAGTTCATGTTTAAATTTCATGTTTTAGAGATAGAGAATAAGATCTGTCCAAACAGTTCAAGCTTGGCATATGAGTAGATAGGTAGAGAAACAAGGGTGCTCAACTGCTTAATCTGAGTGCCTGGAAGAGATAAGGATAGATTTAGATAGGAGGACAACCAAAAGAAAAGAAGAAAATCAGGGTTTGCTAGTCCAAATGCACCCAAGAAGAAAGAAGAAAAAATGTTAGGCAAAGTAGGCAGGGTAGGCAGTTTTGATGTTGCAGAATGAGACTTGTGATAAATTTTGTCTCTCAAAGTATTGAATTTACTCCCATCACAGGTACAAAAAAGATTCCCTTGGAGCGGCTCAAGCGAGGCATGACTAATTCCCCTAACCTTTCCCCAAATCATTTACTAATCTCCCCAGAGATATTAAGATCTGCTTGATATCACTGTATCGCTAATCGCATTCCATAACATTTTGATATTTCTAGTATAATTTCCTTTTTCCCTTTAAAGCCCAAGTTTCCTAACACTAAACTTGGCTCTTTCAGTCGAAATTCATATTAACTTCTAACTTTATTATATAAATACCACTTTATTTTCCTCCCCGTATTAAAAATATAATAAAATCCCCATATAAATATGTATCCCCGCCTTGGTTGAAATATAACCATAAGTGTGTTTTTTTCAGAATTACTAAGTTTATTTGAAACTTAGCAAGAAACCTCCCCGCGTGTTGACCGGCCTCTGTTTTGTTTCCCCGATGAAATTCCCCGATGCGATATCGCAATCGCATTGTCACATCGTCGCATATCGCATATCGCATATATGTGAAGGCTCCAATCCCTTGTCCTTCGCCGATGCGATATTGCGATCGCCCGTCCGCCGTCCGATTAACCCCCGCACATCCAACGGCATATATTGATATCGCAATCCCATATCGCAATCACTTATCGCGCATTTAAGCCTTCGTCCCTTACCATCTCTATGCGATCCCTCGATGCGATATCGCAATATCACCTATCACATCTCCTAACCCCTTGCCCTTCGCTGATGCGATATTGCGGTTTCTCCACAGCTGTCTGATCCGCCCTTGCATGATCCAACGGCCCTCATCCATCCATTTCTATTTCATCCAACAATAATCGCTCCCGTCCTTCAAATCAAGAATCTCCCGCCTAAAGTCACTTTTGCCCATTAAAGGGGTAAAGGAGTTATTTTGTTATATTTTCACTCAGCGCTTGCGCATGCTCCAGGTGCAAAGGAACCAAGATCGCATCTTCAGCCATTTCGACCACCTCTGACCAGAAAAGCTCCGGACAACGAGCTCGCAGCCTCAACCGAAGTTGCCATTGTACAGTCCTCCTCCTCCTTTTGATACTGTTCGAGCCAGCACCGAAGGACTTCCTAGCCCACAGAAAAAGAAACAAAGAGGACACGATTGCAGTCCTATTCTGCCATACAGTGGTAAGCAAGGGTGGTTCAGCAAAAAAGAGTATCAGTGGAGAATTAAAAGCTAAATCAGAGGAACATTAAAGAGGATCCAAGCAAGTCAAATAGTATCAGTGGAGAATTAAAAGCTAAATCAGAGGAACATTAAAGAGGATCCAAGCAAGTCAAAGAGTATCAGTGGAGAATTAAAGGCTAAATCAAATCAGAATTAATGAACATCGGAACCGACTAAGAGGAGCGAATCAGAAGTCAAGGGACAGTTATTACAGATAGTCAGCACAAAGCTACAAAGGACACCTATAAGCTAACTCTGAAGGACCTGCCTCCAACACAGCATAAGCTAGTTGTTTTTACGTTGCTTGTAAATTACGTTAGGTTAAACTTAGATATTATCTCAGATCTTTTATGAGATATTTTTTGTACATAATTTGTTTTATAAATACCTCCCCAAGCGATGTATTAGGGTTTGGTGATTCATTTCTGAGACTGCGCTGTAACTCTGAAATTCTTCTGAATAAAAGGCCATTGGAATGCGTTATCACTGAACTCTCTGGATGTGGAATTGATGACAGAGGACTATGTACAGAATTCTTGAATCATTCTGTGGATCAATAAGTCTTTCTCTTACTTGTGTTTTCAATTTCTGTCTTTCTATATCATATATGTTTCATGATCTTAATAATAGGGAAAAAGAATAACCGAGAATTTACTTAACTGTACTCTGTGTTCAATCTCTGTTATTTTCTATTTTTTCTTCAGAATTAACATAAACAGTGAATTCTTAATTGCTCTTGTTTCACTAGTTCTTACATCTTGATTACATGCTAATAAATTCTTAATTGCTTCTTGGACTTAATCATTCACTTTCCCTCTGTCTGCATGATGAAGGATTCTTAATTTCCCTTCACCCACAAACTCCATTTCCTCTGATTTCAGCTTATAAATTGTTCCATGGTTGATTACCCTGCTCTGTAGTACCTCCTTCTATCAAAGAAACCATATCTAGCATTTCATCCTCATAGACTCCATTAGCCCAATGGACTGAACTTCTTAGATTTGCACCCTATTCCATTGAATATCACCATCCAAAAATCAAACAAACCCTTGTACTTCATAACTAGCCTAAAACCTCACCAAAACAAAGCTAAATCATAAAGAGAGAGCCATCTCTGGATGCAGATTGGCTAGAATCGGTGTCTAAAAGATTGGTCTATGGTTACCTCGGCCGTATTCCCTTTCTTACAAGAAATTGGGAACAACCTGAGTGATAACATAATGGCGACTCCACTGGGGAACTGAATAATTTTGTTTATTACTGAAAAGCCAAATACTTGATCAGTTTCTCTTGTCAAAATAAAATCTTTAAGAAAGTTGAAATCTCATATCAAAAGCCTCTTAAAGAAATCATAAAAGTTGTTTTGAAAAATCACAAAAAAAATCATAAAAGTTGTTTTGAAAAATCACAAAAAATCAAAATAATCATAAAAATCTCAAAATTCTTGTTTGCTGGAGAAAGTGAACCTTTTTCTTCAGAATTATTTTACAGGTTTAGATATGATCTGTGATGGTGGACAGGGATCAGACACACAAAGGTTAAAATCATCCACCTGGCGACTCCACATCATTTTCAAATCAAGACTCCGGTGGAGGAATGAACCTGAAAGAAATGTGTGAAAAGATCAGGCTTTTAACTTGGATTGTTATCCAAGACATTATTTTCTTTCTCATTGACCAAATTTTTCCATGTATATTGTATTTTAAAGATGATTTTAGACTAAATTTTTATTATTCTCTTTTGAAAATTGTAAATATAAAATCTCCATGCACATTTGAGCATCATTCTCTGATTCTTTTGATAACCATTTTCCAATCAAAACATTGTTGTTCAAAGGCCCTAAGCTTCACAAAATGTGTTTTCATATATACAATAAAGCAGCCGGCAAAGGAAAATTTCCGAGCACAGTAAAAGTTATGGAGAAGGCCATCTGACCTGCTGTTCTTGACTTTCCACGAGGGAAAGCCATTCCCAAGTGGAGCCACTGTTAGGTTCCTATACCAATAGGTGTCATATTTCATGATTGACTGGTGAAGTGCCAAATATGTTCATCCTTTCCATGTTGCAAAGGGTTCCATATTTCATTGAAGCAAATTAAAAATGAAAAGAGGGTATGCCCTAAAAAAAGAATCAATTGGTCAAAAAGAAAGAAAGTGAACCCCAAATGAAGAAGACCATGAAAGTGTGCAAGTCCAAATGCCACTACTATTCCATTTTTTGAAAAATAAAGCATTATGTGCAGCTTGTTAGCTTCATGCCACAATTGATGAATGGCCAAACAGCTTAATCTTGGCTAGTTCATGTTTAAATTTCATGTTTTAGAGATAGAGAATAAGATCTGTCCAAATAGTTCAAGCTTGGCATATGAGTAGATAGGTAGAGAAACAAGGGTGCTCAACTACTTAATCTGAGCCCCTGGAAGAGATAAGGATAGATTTCGATAGGAGGACAGCCAAAAGAAAAGAATAAAATCAGGGTTTGCTAGTCCAAATGCACCCAAGAAGAAAGAAGAAAAAATGTTAGGCAAAGTAGGGAGGGTAGGCAGTTTTGATGTTGCAGAATGAGAATTGTGATAAATTTTGTCTCTCAAAGTGTTGAATTTACTCCCATCACAGGTACAAAACAGATTCCCTTGGAGCGGCTCAAGCGAGGCATGACTAATTCCCCTAACCTTTCCCCAAATCATTTACTAATCTCCCCAGAGATACTAAAATCTGCTTGATATCACTGTATCGCTAATCGTATTCCATAACATTTTGATATTTCTAGTATAAATTCCTTTTTCCCTTTAAAGCCCAAGTTTCCTAACACTAAACTTGGCGCTTTCAGTCAAAATTCATATTAACTTCTAACTTTATTATATAAATCCCACTTTATTTTCCTCCCCGTATTAAAAATATAATAAAATCCCCATACAAATATGTATCCCCGCCTTGGTTGAAATATAACCATAAGTGTGTTTTTTTGGGAATTACTAAGTTTATTTGAAACTTAACAAGAACCCTCCCCGCGTCCATTTGACCTCCTCCAATGCGATATCGCAATCGCAAGTCGCAGTGTTGACCAGCCTCTGTTTTGTTTCCCCGATGCGATATCGCAATCGCATCGTCACATCGTCGCATATCGCATATCGCATATATGTGAAGGCTCCAATCCCTTGTCCTTTGCTGACGTGATATTGTGATCGCCCATCCGCCATTCGATTAACCCCCGCACATCCAACGACATATATTGATATCGCAATCCCATATCGCAATCGCATATCGCAATCGCTTATCGCACACATTTAAGCCTTCGTCCCTTACCATCGCTATGCGATCCCCCGATGCGATATCGCAATATCACCTATCACATCTCCTAACCCCTTGCCCTTTGCCGATGCGATATTGTGATTTCTCCTCAGCCGTCCGATCCGCCCTTGCATGATCCAACGGCCCTCATCCATCCATTTCTATTTCATCCAACAGTAATCGCTCCCGTCCTTCAAATCAAGAATCTCCCACCTAAAGTCACTTTTTCCCATTAAAGGGGTAAAGGAGTTATTTTGTTATATTTTCACTCAGCGCTCGCGCGCGCTCCAGGTGCAAAGGAACCAAGATCACATCTTCAGCCATTTCGACCGCCTCCGACCAGAAAAGCTCCGGACAATGAGCTCGCAGCCTCAACCGAAGTTTCCATTGTACAGTCCTCCTCCTCCTTTTGATACTGTTCGAGCCAGCGCCGAAGGACTTCCTAGCCCACAGAAAAAGAAACAAAGAGGACACGATAGCAGTCCTATTCTACCATACAATGGTAAGCAAGGGCGATTCAGCAAAAAAGAGTATCAGTGGAGAATTAAAAGCTAAATCAGAGGAACATTAAAGAGGATCCAAGCAAGTCAAAGAGTATCAGTGGAGAATTAAAAGCTAAATCAGAGGAACATTAAAGAGGATCTAAGCAAGTCAAAGAGTATCAGTGGAGAATTAAAGGCTAAATCAAATCAGAATTAATGAACATCGGAACCGACTAAGAGGAGCGAATCAGAAGTCAAGGGACAGTTATTACAGACAGTCGGCACAAAGCTACAAAGGACACCTATAAGCTAAACTCTGAAGGACCTGCCTCCAGCACAACATAAGCTAGTTGTTTTTACCTTGCTTGTAAATTACGTTAGGTTAAACTTAGATATTATCTCAGATCTTTTATGAGATATTTTTTGTACATAATTTGTTTTATAAATACCTCCCCAAGCGATGTATTAGGGGTTGGTGATTCATTTCTGAGACTGCGCTGTAACTCTGAAATTCTTCTGAATAAAAGGCCGTTGGAATGCGTTATCGCTGAACTCTCTGGATGTGGAATTGATGATAGAGGACTATGTTACAGAATTCTTGAATCATTCTGTGGATCAATAAGTCTTTCTCTTACTTGTGTTTTCAATTTCTGTCTTTCTATATCATATATGTTTCATGATCTTAATAACAGGGAAAAAGAATAGCCCAGAATTTACTTAACTGTACTCTGTGTTCAATCTCTGTTATTTTCTATTTTTTCTTCAGAATTAGCATAAACAGTGAATTCTTAATTGCTCTTGTTTCGCTAGTTCTTACATCTTGATTACATGCTAAGAAATTCTTAATTGCTTCTTGGACTTAATCATTCACTTTCCCTCTGTCTTCATGATGAAGGATTCTTAATTGCCCTTCACCCACAGACTCCATTCCATCTGATTTCAGCTTATAAATTGTTCCATGGTTGATTACCCTGCTCTGTAGTACCTCCTTCTGTCAAAGAAACCATATCTAGCAGTTCATCCTCATAGAATCCATTAGCCCAATGGACTGAACTTCTTAGATTTTCACCCTGTTCCATTGAATATCACCATCCAAAAATCAAACAAACCCTTTACTTCATAACTAGCCTAAAACCTCACAAAAACAAAGCTAAATCATAAAGAGAGAGCCCTCTCTGGATGCAGATTGGCTAGAATCTGTGTCTAAAACATTGGTCTGTGGTTACCTCAGCCGTATTCCCTTTCTTACAAGAAATTGGGAACAACCTGAGTGATAACAGATGAAAAGAATGATAAATTCATGCAAACAATTCTTACTAATGGTTGTAAAAGAAAAGAAACCTGATCAAACCAATGTATTTGAGGGTTGTAATGCTAAGAAGCAAGCTGATATAGAAAAGATTGTTTCAGAGTATGATGTCCTATTTTAGGAATCTAAAGGTTTGCCACACAAAAAGGGAATAGTTCATGATATTATTTTGCAGCAAGATGTTCCATTGCCTAACATTGGAATGTATAGGTTGTCTGCTTTAGAGAATGCTGAAATCAAGAAGCAGGTCCAGGAGTTGCTCGAGAAGGGGTTTAACAGGCCGAGCACATCATAATGTGGGTCACCAATCGTTTTGGTGAGAAAGAAAGATGGCTCGTGGAGAATGTGCATTGACTACCGAGCACTGAATAAGATAACAATTGAAAATTGTTATCCCCTTCCTCGCATAGATGATATTTTAGATCAATTAAAGGAAGTTGTTTATTTCACCAAGTTGGACTTGCACAGTGGATACCATCAGGTTAGAGTTGTAGAGCAAGATGCATGGAAGACTGCTTTCAAAACAAAGCAGGGATTGTATGAGTGGCTGGTTATGCTTTTTGGCTTGACCAATGCCCCTACTACTTTCATGAGATTAATGAATGATGTACTCAGACCTTTTCTTGATGATTTTGTTATTGTGTATCTAGATGACATTCTGATTTTTAGTAAAACGTGGGAAGAACAATTAAAGCATGGTAAGCAGATATTATATGTTTTGAAAAGAGAAAAACTTTATGTTAAACTCTCCAAATGTGAATTTGGAAAAACCTCTCTAAATTATTTGGGTCATATAGTAGGGGGTGGTGAATTGAAAATAGATCCCTCTAAAGTGGTAGTCATTGTAAACTGGCCTAAACCCAAGTCTGCTACAGAAGTGAGAAGCCTCTTAGGAGCAACACAATATTGGAGGAAGTTCATCTCTAACTTTTCCTCAATTGCAGCTCCCTTACGTGCTTTGACAGGATTGAACAAGGTGTTTCAGTGGGGAGGCGAACATCAGAAAGCCTTCGACACCTTGAAAGAAAACATTAGTACATCACCTGTACTAGCACTGCCTGATCTACAAAGACCATTTGAGATCCAAATAGATGCCAGTGACTATGCCATGGGAGCAATGTTGACACAGCACGGTAAACCCATATGTTATCATTCTGAGACTTTTAGTCCTGCAGTAGTTAACTATCCTACATATGATAAAGAATTGTATGCATTAGTTCAGAGTGTGAAAAAGTGGAAACATTATTTAATGGGCAAAGAGACAGTAATACATACTGATCATCAACCACTTCAAAATCTACACTCCCAAACTAAGTTGCAGCAATCAAGACATTATAGGTGGATGGGTTTTCAACAACATTTTCATGTAGTCATCAGACATAAAAAGGGCATACATAACAAAGTTGCTGACATGTTGTCTAGACCCATTATAAATGCATCTACTATACTTAAGCATAATTTTGTACTACATGAAAGCTACATTGAACAATATGCTCAAGATATAGACTTTAAAGATGTATATGCAACTTTGAGTCGAGGCAAAAGAGTAGAAGAATTGGATTATCATATGAAGGACTGACTCTTATATCATTGTGGGAAACTCTACATTCCGCAAACTGAGAGAGTAAAGATAGTTAGAGAAGCACACACTTCTATGGTATCAGGTCACTTTGGGGTAAGTAAAACAGTTGCACAGCTGTAAAGATTTTGTTGTTGGCCGAAAATGAATGAGACAATTTCTAGATATGTAAGAGGGTGTACTATGTGTGTTAAAAGCAAGCCCAACAATAGAAAGCTAGGCTTGTACACTCCATTACTAGTTCCTTCTCACCCTTGGGAAAGTGTTTCCATGGATTTTGTTGGAGGACTGCCTAAATCTAGGAAAGGTCATGATTATCTGTATGTGGTTGTGGATAGGTTCAGCAAAATGTGTATTTTGATACCTTGTAATAAACAGATTACAGCTAAACAAACTGTAAAATTGTTCTTTGAACATGTATGGGTTCATTTTGGATTACCCACTTCTATTGTATCTGATCGAGACATCCGAATTGTGGGGAAGTTTTGGTCAACTCTGTGGGAGCTAATGGACACCCAACTAAAGAAAAGCACAACTTTTCATCCACAAACCAATGGCCAGACAGAAGTAGTTAACAGGACAGTGATCCAATTACTCAGAAGATATTGCAGCAAACATCCTAAGCTTTAGGATGAAAATTTGTGTTATGTGCAACATGCTTACAACATAGAAAAACACTCTTCTACACAAAGATATCCTTTTGAGCCCTGCTTTGGTTTCACACCAGGGTCACCTTTGGATTTCGTCTTTGTTAAAGATACCATGGTTGATGAACACAGTGATGTGGACAAGGCAACTAGGTTCATTGAACAGATCCAGGAGATCCACCAAGAAGTACAGGAACAGCTGGAAAAGAGCCAAGCCAAATACAAGGAAAGGCATGAAAAGCATCAGATGGAGCATAGTTTCCAAGTTGGTGACCACGTCTGGTTGTATATCAGCAAGGATAGGATGCAAGGTGAAGGTAAAAGGCTAAAGCTTATCATGTATTGACCTTTTAGGATACTTGTGAAGATTGGTGAAAATGCTTTTCGCCTTGATCTACTAGCTTACATGCACATCTACTCAGTCGTAAATGCAGATTACTTGAGATTGTTTGAACCCTCTCTAATTGAGGATCCTGAAGAGCAGAGTCAATTGCCTTCTATTGATGACCTGCTACCTAAATATCTTAATGAATTGCAGGAAGGCACAGTCTTGGAAAGGAAGGTGAGGACGATGTACATAGGAGATGTTGAGTACCTCAGAATTGGACTCAAAGGTTCAAAGCTGAGCAGTGCAAAGTGGATTGAGATTGGACAAGTGAGATAGCAGTACCCTCACTTAGTCGATGCTTGAAATAAAACCAACTTTTGGTGGTCCAAAAGCTTTTCAGTGGGAAGGCCATGATCCGAATTGGATCCATAAAGAATGATTAACAGAGCCATGGCTATACTAGGTTGGGACAGACTTCAAAGAATTTAAAACAACAATCAAAAACACCTCTAAACCAATGGCAATGGCAACCAGCATGGAACGACGAGGACCTTAGTCAAAGTGCGCTGACCAAGGCCCATGGAGACTGCGCGGGAGGCGCAATTAGCCCCTGGGAGGCCCGGATCTGGAAACAGAGGGAGTTTTTGACGAAAACCCTCAAAATGGAGAAGCCCTGAGCACTCGGTCGCGTGGGAGCTCAGAAAATCGTGGGACAAAAGGCTAAGCACTAAAGGCGGGACCCGCTCCAAAATCGACGGTATTGATCAGGGGCATCCATGGGCGGTAAGTAGTTTTAATGTAAAAGGAGTGATTTCACTCAGCGCCCAATGCGTAGCAAGCGGAGGAGAGAGAAAACTGCTTCTCATCGCACACTAACGGTCGAGCTAGTTAACCGTGCGGGACGAGTGAATGGCATCGGATCTGGGGGGCTCCATATCTAACGGCTGAGATCACGCCCGATGGAGAAGATGGAATTGACAGAGAGTTAAGCCGCGATTCAGAAGAACTTGAGGTTCGCTTTGACCACTAAGGTGGCGGAAGACTCATTCCACGATACCGAAGAATTGAACCGATGAAGCAGGCTGGCGCAATTTGCACGAGGACAAGTGGCCGCTCCCTATGAGCCTGATGATGACGCTAAAACAGGGAACTCCAAGCAAAGCTGTAGCAGGCGAATTGACAGAGGGGAAGAGGAATCGAACCGTCATGAGCCCAAATGACTTTAAGGCCATGTATAGACCAGAGAGAGGGCATGCGTTGGGGGAATCGAAAAATAGAACACCGAAGACGGAAGATAGAGAAGAGAAGAACCAGTAAGGAAAAATCAGAAAGAGGATAGAGGGCCGAGCTGACTAAAGACAGCGTCGAGCACTAGAGAGCTTGAGAGATTTAAGCCATCCCTGAGAGGATCTGTCATACCAGAGAGGTCAAAGAGCTGGTAAGGAAGAGAGTCTGTGTACTCCAGTGGTTTAAGGAATCCAATAACCACCTTGCCAAGCCAATCTGTTTCAGGAGACTCATATTGAGATCCTTCATTGTAATTCTCTGCTTCAAGACACAATAAAAAGAAGGCCACCATTGGGAGTTGGACCGGAGATGTAGCCCTAGAGGATAGAGTGAACTCCTTATTAATTTCTTGTGTTCTTGTATTTTCTTACTGTATTTCTCTGTTTTTTTCCATTTTTAAGTGTCTATGTATTTGCAATCTAATTGGTCTGTTGCTTAAATAACTTAAGACACACTAGCACATGAGTCTATAATACCTCCAATTAATAATTCTTAACTGAGGTCACTCATTGGGTGATTATCAGATCATATGGATTCATGAACAATTACTAGTTTCAATACCATCTTCTAGATACATATTACTATCATACTTTTTACATTTTCTGTCTCTCTTGAGGTATCTTACTATAATGGTGTTGTCAATAGTAGAAAGATATCTTGTTGTAATGGTGGTTCTAATGTTAGCACCAGCAAAGTCTTTGGTAAATTTTGGTTTAAAAAAATTGATTTATGCAATTATTTTGATAATCTATGTAAAAAAGTAAATAACATACAATTATTTTGACTGTAGTCCCATTGATTTTCATGAATTCACCAGTTTGAAGACCATCTTCTACATACATATTATTATTAAACTTTTTGCATTATATCCCTCTTATTTCTTGTTGTAATGGAAATATTAGCACTAGAAAAATATCTTGTTGTAATGGTGATGTTAGGATTAGCACAAAAAAAACCATTAAATTTTGGTAAAAAAAAAGGTTGATAATTTATTTATTTATTTTTAATTTGGGAAATTTTTGTTTTCGTTTTTAATTCTATTTTTATGCAGTAATATTTTTTTGGTTGAATTTTGGTAGTAACTAGTTTTTGGTCGAATCATATGTATTAACCATGTTCTTTGTACTACAAGTCTAATTGTTGGGACAAAATTGAGCTTTCAAATAAGTTGCAAAAAGCATATAAATGGAAGAATAGCGATGGAAACTATTTGTATTGTCCAACTGTTCAGGATATCATGTATAAAAATATTAAACATTTTTAGAAACAATGGATTAGAGGTGAGTCTGTAATTGTACATAATGTTTGGATGATACATAAAAACAAAGTTGGTTTCATTGATGTGCTTATGATCTACTTTGGATACGAAACCCTAGGTTTTGGAAGTATGAAAATAATTAATTTGGTTTACCTTTGATAACCAATGAAATTTTATTTCTTTTTCCTCGTAAAACCAAGGAAGTGTTGGCATTATGATACAGGTATGACACAAGTGTTGTCCTTGATGGCAACTTCTCTCAGATGAAAGATCACAGTATAGCAGGTAAACAACAAGAATGAAGAAAGAAAGGTATATGCAAGTTCACTATATACCAAGTCGCATATACACGCAGGTTCACTATATACAAAGGTGCGTATATCGTACACATGCACTTTCACATAAGAAAGGTGCATACATGTTGGAAAACAAAGTTTTGGTCCGTGGTATTTGGACCATGGTATTTTGGTATTGGTCCATGGTATTTGGTCTAAGGTATTGACCCCAGGTATTGGGTCCAAGGTATCGGTCCTACGTGGTTTTGGAACATGGTATCGAGAGAGGCCTAAACCTATATAAGGAGAAGAAGATCATTAGGCCAGAGTACGAGTGTGCAAGTAATGAATATCTGATGAAGTGTGAGATCTGGTATGCAGGTTATGGGTATGTGATGCTTTGCTAAGGATACACCTATGTAGCAAATGAAGGTTGATGGACCGGGATCGTGAAGACTAAAATGCATTATCATTATATGGTATCATCATGAATAGTTCAGATCTGAATACGGATGCATGTATTATCTTTTATATCTGATGATCTGGGTATATCTGAAGTAGAAAATTGCAGTAAAGGTATAAGTAATTATTTTCATATCTGTACGTTGGTTCCCTTTAGTGAAAGGGCATATACACACTAGTTCAACACAACCAAGTAGCGTATACATTATGAGATTTGATATTTGAGGTTGTTGTTGGTTCTAGTGGTTGTTGCAGAGTTTTGGGTTCTGCTCTGTGTTCTGGTGACTATGTTTTGATGACAAGATTTCAATGATTCAGTTGTTGGGTGATTCAGAGATTGATGATGTAGATATATTTGATGGTTGTATTGCAGTGATTATTGTTTTGCATTTATGGATCCAGTTGAAAATTTATGAAACGTGGTCCCTGGAAGAAAAGAGAAGGTCGTAGTCTTTTGTAGGCTGGCACCTACGTACTAGTAAATATATTGGCTAGTACAAGAGCTAGGGGGTTGTAGCTCCCTTCCAGTAGAAGCTGGAGAACAGAGAAGGTTGTAGCCTTCTGCAAGTGGGTGCCTACGTACTGGTATGAGTCTGTGACAGTACAAGATTGTAAACATGTTTTTCTTATCTTAAAGAAAACAACAACGGTGGTTTTTGTCCCGCGTTAGGTTTCCACCTTATATCATGGTGTTCATGTGTTTTTCTTATGTGTGATGATCTATTCTATTTTACTGCACCTATTTATTGTTTATATGGTTAATGAAGTTCTAATGCATTGATTAAATGGATTAACTGAATCATAAGTTTACTAGATATATGCCATTTGCATTAAACACAGTTGCGTGTACATGCAGGTTCCCTTAACTGAAGTAGCGTATATGAATCTGATTATGCAGATGAAAAAGTTAGTGATTTGCTAATACTGATTCACCCCCTCCTCTCAGTATTATTTCCAACAATTTGTATCAGAGTAGGTCCTTCAAAAGAAGCTTGATCACTTGAAGGAAGATCCATCATCATGAGTAATCAAGAAAGAGAAGGATCCATCAGACCACCAATCTTCGATGGAAGCAATTTTGTTTACTGGAAGATAAGAACCACAACCTATCTATAATCACTTGGAACGAATATTTGGGAAATCATGGAAGGAGGATATACATTTCCATCAGCAATTCCTATAGATACGACAGGTAGAAAGAAATATGAAATCAATGCCAAAGTTGTTACTATCTTATTGGCAAGTTTATCAAAATCAGAGTTTGTCAAGGTCATGTAGCTCAAATCAACCAAAGAAATATGGGACAAAATCATTCTAAGCTACAAAGGAGACGCTCAGGTAAAACGTGCTAAGCTTCAAAATCTCAGAATTCAGTATGAAACTCTTAAGATGCATAGTGATGAAAGCATACCTAATTACTTCCTACGTATAGATGAGATTGTCAATTGTATGAAGAATCTGGGTGAAGAAATTAAGGGAGTTGTCTTAGTTGAGAAAGTTTTTAGATCCTTGTCTACTAAATTTGAACCCAAAGTGTCTATCATAGAAGAAAAGCAGAATCTGTAGAATATCACTACGACGCAACTTCACAATAACTACTTTTGAAATGAGAAAAGGAGGACCATCAGATTTGAGAGAAGCCGCATTTAAAGTATCAACAAAGGGAAAAGAAAAACTCAATGAATCAGGATACATTTCAGAAGAGGAATATGAGGTAATTTTTGTCAAGAAGCTTCAATGGTGATCTGGAAGGTTCAAAGGTAATCTACCTTTCAAATGTTTTTCTTGTGGTAGAGTTGGTCATTACACTAGTAAATGCCCTCATAACAGAGGAAAGATGTCTAAAGAAGGTAATAGAAGTTATTATACTCATGATAATAGTGATGACTCATCCAATAGTGATGAAGATAATCAAGAAATTAAACTTCTCATGGCATATGAAAATAATGACGTAGAGAAAGAAGAAGTTACCAGATTAAAAGTTCAGCTGGAGACAGTAACCAGAGTAAGGGAGCAGCTGCAGGATGTAGTAAAAGATCAAAGCATAACAATCCAGAGACTTGAATCTAATATCCTCTCTCTAAAAGAAGATCTTGAAGAATCAAAGAAGCAAAATGAAGAAGATCTTGAAGAACAAGAACATAAAGTGCTCGAATTAAGGCAACAAGTGGAAAAAGGAAGAAAAGCTGAAGAAAACATAAAGAAGCAATATCTGGAAAAGGAAGAACAAAATCAGGCTGAGATAAATATCTTAAAAGGTAAATTAGAAGAAAAGGATAAACTGTTATGATTTCAAGACAATACTAAGATTTTGGATGATATTCTTAGTAGTCAAAGATCCCCTGCTATCAAAACTGATCTTGGTTTTTATGAAACTATTGAAAGTGAATCTAGCTCATAGGGTAAGGCAAGGAACTCTAATGAAAAACCTTAAATGCTCAACAAGGAGATAAGAGGTCAACCCCAGCAACAAACAAGGAAAGAAATTCTTCAAAGAAAATCTTTTTCTCCTAACTGTGGAAGTGATAGACAATTATTTCCTCCCATGAATAATGTTGAATGTTATGAATGCCATAATCTTGGACATGTTGCAACAAAATGCAGAAGTAGAATGGTTCAAGACCATCACATAGAAAGATCATCACATTCCAGTTACTTTAAGGGATATTGTTTTGCTTGCAATATGTTTGGTCACAAAGCTATTGATTGCAATAAAAGGAATATGAAACATGTAAGATGTTATGCATGTAACAAGTTTGGACATAAAGTAAAGGAATGCAAGAGAAAAATTCGGACATCAAAGCAAAAGGAGCATACATCATCTCAATCCTAGGGATTGAAGAAGACAAAATTAGTGTCAGAAAGATGTGGTATAACTCAGTTAGTAGACATAACAGACCCAGGGGAAGCTGAAAGTGTAAACCTTCAGTATTCCAATTTGCATACACAACTATTATGAAGAGAAGTCATGTATATACATGAGTTAAAGGCTGCAGAGTCGCGTATATGGAGCTCTGAAGAAAAAGCAGCAAAACAGACTCAGGAAAAGAAGTTTGATATGGTTCGGTCATGGTATATGTTGGTTAGCACAGGTTCATGGGGAGCATATGCTTTGAATAAATGCATTGTTGGCATTATGGTTAGAAATATTTGGTGATGATGCTTATGTGGCTAAATGATTGTTGGTTGGCCAAGAGAATGGTATTGTAGGTTACAGGTTGGGTGCTGGTGGATGCTTATGGTGCAGATCATATATGGTGTATGATAGTTGCTGATGACTATCATGGTCTTGTTTAGATTGCTGGTCATTGTTATAAGATGTCATGTATATCATTTGATGTAAAGGTCATGAAAAGACCTAATTTGTAACCCCAATTTGCATGGGAAGGATGATGTAATAATGTTTATTTCAGTCATGTACAAACATTTGGTATATCCCCACTTGGTTGGGTGGATGAGTCAAAATGGTGTATCCCCACTTAGTCGAGAGAATGATGTATGTATGAGTCATTGGTGATAGAAAGGTAATACTCACTTAGTTGAGTTATAGAGTCATGTTATTCTTTTGAAAAATATTTTTGCAGACTCAAGATGTGCTCACGAGGAGCATGGACGAATTGATACATCTTAGCATGTACAAAGAGGGAGCTCAATAAGAGATTTCAGCATGTACTTATGGGGAGTATGGACAACAGAATGTATATCAAGGGAGAGAACATCTTGGTCCACCCTTTGCCCTTGATGTCAAAGGGGGAGAGTGACTTGGTGTGGTTGTTGCCATCAAGTCCAAAGGGGGAGATTGTTGGCATTATGATACAGGTATGACACAAGTGTTGTCCTTGATGGCAACTCTGTCAGATGAAATATCACAGTATAGCAGGTAAACAACAAGAAAGAAAGGTATATGCAGGTTCACTATATACCAAGTCGTGTATACACGCAAGTTCACTGTATATAAAGGCGTGTATATTGTACACACGCACTTTCACAGAAGGAAAGGTGCATACATGTTGGAAAACTAAGTTTTGGTCCGTGGTATTTGGACCATGGTATTTTGGTATTGGTCCATGGTATTTTGTTCGAGGTATTGACCCCAGGTATTGGGTCCAAGGTATCGGTCCTATGTGGTTTTGGACCATGGTATCGAGAGAGGCCTAAACCTATATAAGGAGAAGAAGATCATTAGGCTAGAGCGCAAGTGTGCAAGTGATGAATATCTGATGAAGTTTGAGATCAGGTATGTAGGTTATGGGTATGTGATGCTTTGCTAAGGATGCACCTATGTAGCAAATGAAGGTTGATGGACTAGGATCATGAAGACTAAAATGCATTATCAATATATAATATGATCATGAATAGTTCAGATATGAATAATGACGCATGTCTTATCTTTTATATATGATGATCTGGGTATATCTGAAGTAGAAAATTTCAGCGAAGGTATAAGTAATTATTTTCAGATCTGTACGCTGGTTCCCTTTGGTGAAAGGGTGTATACAAGCTGGTTCGACACAACCAAGTAGCATTTTATGAGATTTGATATTTGAGTTGTTGTTGGTTCTAGTGGTTGTTGCAGAGTTCTGGGTTCTACTCTGTGTTCTGATGACAGGGTTTCAGTGATTCAGTTGTTGGGTGATTCAAAGATTGATGATGTAGATATATTTGATGGTTGTATTGCAGTGGTGATTGTTTTGTATTGATGGATCTAGTCTGAAAATTTATGAAACGTGGTCCTTAGAAGAAAAGAGAAGGTCGTATTCTTCTGTAGGCTGGCGCTTATGTACTAGTAAATATATCAGCTAGTACAAGAGCTAGGGGGTTGTAGCTCCCTTCCAATAGAAGCTGGAGAATGAGAGAAGGTTGTAGCCTTCTACAGGTGGGTGCTTGCATACTGGTAGGAGTCTATGCCAGTACAAGATTGTAAATAGGTTTTTCTTATCTTAAAGAAAACAACAGCAGGTGGTTTTTGTCCCACATTGGGTTTCCACCTTATATCATGGTGTTCATGTGTGTTTCTTATGTGTGATGATCTGTTCTGTTTTAATGCACCTGTTTACTGTTTATATGGTTAATGAAGTTCTGATGCACTGATTAAATGGCTTAACTAAATCATAAGTTTATTGGATATACGCTATTTGCATTAAACACAGTTGTGTGTACATGCGGGTTCCCTTAACTAAAGTAGCATATATGAATCTGATTATGGAAATGAAAAAGTTAGTGATTTTCTAATATTGATTCAT
The DNA here is from genome assembly GCA_031772625.1 of Pinus tabuliformis. Classification (NCBI taxonomy): domain Eukaryota; kingdom Viridiplantae; phylum Streptophyta; class Pinopsida; order Pinales; family Pinaceae; genus Pinus; species Pinus tabuliformis. The sequence continues at coordinate 1,869,781,699 of CM062818.1, forward strand.
CCCCCCCCACTCTCAGTATTATTTCCAACAGGAATATATGGCAATAATCCTCATTAGAAAAAAACTTCTTGTTGAAGGTTTATAATTGGTTGCAAAAGTTCAACAACTGGGTATAGAAGCTTTCAGTTGCTATTAGGGAAACAATGTGATTATAGGTTTTAGTAGACATAGATCATTCTTGTTATTTTATTCACTTTGATGATGGCCTCTTCTGACCAATATATGAGATTGTGAATTTGTTTATATTTTTTAGATTACCAAGTAGAGATAGTTGTTTATAGGAATTTTGTAAAACATGAAGTATTGAAAAATGGTTTTTTCACTGTTAAGCATGTTTAAGTCAAATTGGGTTGCAAAACTTAAGGAGAAAGCAAAATCAATTGTTAGTAGTTGTGAATTGATATAGCCATTAAATGATTCCCAACCATGTTCTTTGTGCTACAAGTCTAATTCTCAAGACAAAATTAATAATTTTGTTCAGTTACAAAGAGCATATAAGTAGAATAATATGAACCATGGAAACTATTTGTATTGTCCATTAACTATTCAGTATATCATGTGTGAAAATCTTTAACATTTTAAAAAACAATGAAAATGAGAGGTGAACTTGTAAATATACAGAATGCTTGGATGATACATCCAAGACAAAGTTGGCTTCATCAATGTGTTCAAGATCTACCTTGGAATAGAAACCATATGTTTTGGAAGTGTGCAAAAAAATAATTTGATCTACCTTTAAAGATAGTCTATGTATGGTAACCTTTTATGACCAATGATTTTTTTCTCATCATCATCATCATCATCATCATATATATATATATATATATATATATATATATATATATATATATATATATATATATATATATATATATATATATATATATATATATATATATATATATATATATAAGAAACCAAGGAAGATATGATGATAATCCTCATCAAAAAATGACCTATGATAGTGGTGGCGATGGTGAATATGATGACAATGACAATGACAATGAGGATGATGATTAAATGATGATAACGACGACAACAATACAATGATAGGGACCCTATGCCATAAGGGATTCCCTATATGGGGAAAATATTACCTACATGTGGGAAAGTTATTATTGATCACAAAAATGAATAAACTCATTAGACAATTTGAATTCACCTTCATTACCCATCCAAATATCCTTAATAATTCGAATTTTTATTGTAGTGTAGTTTAATATATTTCTGTTATTTAATTCCATAAATTCAACTTAACAAGTTATATTTGTGTATTAAGTTATATTTTTCTATATGCACAATATGTGACAATTTAGACACACATAAATTATTTTCATTTTGCCTTGGTCATAACTTCATATCATTTCTAACCATTTTCAACTAATAGATGAAACTAACCATAGTAACTCTTATCTAACTAATTGAGCTTGTTATTTCCAACCAACAAACCATATTAACTAACATACATTTTAATGACATTAATTGCATCAAGTAATGAGTATACCTATAAGAATATTCAAAACACCAATTTAGATTATGAGTTCTAAACATGGTAATTAAATGAATATTACAAACAAATAACAATGAATCATTTCAAAATGGGACACAATAATTGACCTTATTTAAATATGAATTACATACCCTGTAAATTATCTAGAAGTTTTCATTTATGTTATCATCTGCATCTATGTCTTCCAATGCTTCCTTGTCAATGTTCATATGCTCTTGCAGGCAATTAATATTACTCTTCCCAAACCATTCTGCTAAATTCATATTGTCATCATCCTCATCTTCACCTTCGTCACATTCTGTATCAATAAAAGTTGTTTCTAGATCAAAAATATCAATGTTACCAGATCTATTAATTTGATATTCATTTTGTATACCATCAAGATTTCCTTCTTCTATAAGATCATTTGCTTTTGGAAATTTTTGGTTGTCATGGTGAATTGCCTCATTTATCATTTTGTAAAAATACACCTCTAGCCCTGCTTCTCCATACTACTAAAGGAATGTTGTCACATCATCTAGTTCACAGTCTTCTGGTTGAACATCATCATTTGATGCCAATTTGTTCTATGTTACCCTATTCTTGAACTATATTTGGCTGGTCATCATTACTTTTCTTTGTATTGATTGAGGCATCTTCGAATATATGCCTTAATCTTGGATCATAATGAATGAAAAATATCCATTTTGGATCCAAAATATCTTCATAGAAAAAACCTACATGTGAAGAAGATAAATATATTAGATCTCCAGTGGTATCAAATTTTATTATCAATGAGAATATATATATCCACAATAAAAAATGAACTAAAAAATTACATAAGACCATTATTTCTTATATTTATTATATTGTTTTAGTGAAAAAATACTTGCTCACAGTGAATTGGTAAAACATAAGGCTCCTTATCCTGTGGTAGGTATTTTGATGAATCTATAGAAAACAATCCACTATGGATATCATGTCTTCGTGTCCTATTAAATGCTTCATACCATTTACATTTAAAAGTACTACATTTGAAAGAGCGATAATATAACTCAATAATTTCTTGTATTTTTCCAACGCATTGAAGATTCCCTTCAATAACATTTTTATCTTTTGAACTTGCTCAACTTGATTGCTTGAAATAAACCATGACCCAGCAATCAAAGGATCGTCTTTTTGCATCTACTCTTTCTACACGGTAATGATGATCGTATGCCCACATTGCAAGATACTTCCTCACTTGTGACAAGCCATTTACTTGAGTGAAAATAAATATGATTGTGCATAGTTAAATAGTTAACAATGTGATTAATGTATTCAAGCAACGTTTTGTAATAATTCAAAATTTACCTCTTTTTCACATCCTCTGCACATGTTAATCTCTTCTTCTATTATGTTGGAATCTATTCCTTCCTCATCTATTTGGTTTTGAATTTGTTTAGAAACCCATTCTATTGTGCATTCTTTTCCCCATTGACCGGAAATATCAGTGGGAAGTCCCAGGTATTCCTTGGGTTTGATATCTTAAATTGTTTCCTTGCTTCTAACACTTCTTTCCTTCTTATATCATACATATCAATCCATTTATTCATGAATTCCATTTGGTAGAGGACAAACTTGTTGAGCACAACACTTTCATCAACACCTATTAAAAGTCAACATGTTTAATTCAAACTTAAAATATTATTCTTTCAATTTGGGAAGCCCAAAATGATTTAGTAAATGGTTCTAAAATAACTATGATAATGAATATTTTACATACCAATTACTTCTTGAACACCCTTAGTTTGAGGCTTTTCTCCATCTATAATATCATATGCACGTTCTTGATCCCAAAATTGTGCACCATCTTCAAAATCTTTACCAAGGAATTCACATAGGAAGAAAAATGCTTCATTTAGTACATACCCTTCAGCCATGCAACCCTCTGGATGTGCCTTTTGTCGAACATATCTTTTTAGGGTTTTCGTGTATCTTTCAAAGAAAAACATCCATCTCGTTGAAACGATACCTGCCATTTCAATGTCATCAACTAAATGTATCAGTGAATGGACCTGTAGGTCCATGAAACTTGTAGGGAGCTCCTTTTCAAATACACATACAATTTTTTTGATTTCTTTCTTCCATCTTGGCACTTCAGACTCATGGATATCTTTAGAGGTCACCCACCTAATTAGATATTGTCGTTAAGTTAGTATGAATTTTTAGTGACATTTAGAATGAGATATAATATATCATTGTATCATATGGAGGAACATCTCATACCACTTAAAACCTTGTAAATATCAAGCGACCACATACCTTGTAAAGGCTGACAATCGACATAAGGCATTCCTCAAGCCAATTGTAAGGCATGAATCCCCTCTTATTGCTAGTGGCATGATATGCTATCAAACCAAAATTTTATAGTTCATTAGTATTGATTTATCATAATATATCAAAATAATTTTTAGTAAGTAAATGATAAGAATAACAATTAATTGATGTTAATACCTTCATAAAATTGTGATAATCATGTGTTTTGAATCCTGTGATATGTCCCTCTACTGTAAAAGCTTTATTCAATGATGATCCATATCCAATGGGTGTTCTTATTGAACGAAACATATTTTTTAGTTGATCTAACTCTTTCCTATTTAGTATCCATGGAGCTTCTGCATATGATTCATTTTCCTTACTTGGCCACAAATGTCTTCTATCAAATTTGGTACGTTGTTATAGACATTTTTGGGCGGTACAACCCCAATCCTAAATTTCCATAAACCAAGGGCTCCTAAGTCCCTAAAAGTGTTCTTCCAACCCCTAAAAGAACAAGGTCAGCTGATTACATCACCTCTCAAAAGTTCTCCATGAAAAACTGCTCAGAACTGGTCAAAACTGGACCATCCCACCTGCTCCATGGACAAAGTGCGATGCATCCCACCTAAATACTCATAGAGGGTGTGATGCATGTGGGAAAGCCCTTCTATGGGGTGCGATGGGCGAGAATGGACAAATGGCAGAGGCAATGTGCGAGGTGGAAAATCATGGAATCTTCCAGAAGCTTGTCCTGTGACACTTGCCTCCCTGATTTCGCCCAGGGATGAGTAAGAGATCATAATTCTCCAAATGGCATCAAGAACTATCAGAGAGAATACACTAATCAAATCCCAGAAGCTGACTCACTCTCCCTTCAAACATCTATATATGGATCCCTCATCCCAGAGATCCGGAGGCTGGAATTTTGTATCTTGTAAGGAAGTGTTGTTGGTTTCTTGCTGCAACATCATAGTGTTGAGTGATCTAAGCTTTTTGTGAGGTGAATAAGGGCTTCTTGCTGAGAGGATGATGCTGGGTCAGAACAATTGGTTGCAATCCTCCCCTGTACTTTTCTTGATATCAATAAAGTTGTTCAAGTTTTCCTCCATGTCCTTGCATATTTTATGATATATGTTTGTATGTGGTCAATATACATCTGATCTTATATTGTTTATGCTAGTAGATCTCTGTTCTCGTATAGTCTTGTGCTGCTTTGATTCCACAGGTACTCTTTGAAGCTGGGCTGGCAAGGGAGCAAGTAGCAGGAGTCTATCAGAAGAGAGAGGAATCAAAGAGAGGAACCAAGCGCAAGATTGAGGTTGGTCCCTCCATTCTTCTCTTATCTATTTAGTCATAAAGGAATACAAGAATAGATTTACTCTGTTTGTTTCTAAGGTTGCTACCACCCCTTAGTGGAATTAGCAGTTCTGCATAGACACTATTCCCGGTAACAAAATGGCGACTCCACTGGGGAGCGACTAGATTGTTTAGTAGCCTATCTTTGTTTCTCTTATAAACTTACAGACGGAGCCTGAAGCCAAGCCAGCTAGCCTTCGAACTGCATTTGTTTTACGAATGCAAAGTAGATCAATGCTGCTTCAGTCAATCTCCGGGTTTGGTTTATAAATTAAACAATAGATATACAAACAGACTAATTGCCCTGAGTGGTAGCTCTAGTAACCTCCTTAGATCCACCTCTGTGTTTTGCCTATACTGAACATTGCTTTCTTAGCTTAAATCCCCAAACTGAATTGCAAATTGTGAGCAAAAACTTGTTTGAAGTCTCGTTCTGGTACCATCGCACCCTGATTTAAAGGCAGTCTGCTTCTAGTGCACTTCCCGAGTGCAGTAGGTGCACTGAAAGCAGAGTTCCCTGTGTGACAGGTGTGCTGGTCAGATAAGGTTAACTTTACCTTAAGGCTGGGGTTTTTCACTCACTGTTTTTAGTTCTATTCTGGAGTTTAGCTGTCTATGGTCAGTATATCTCTGTAAGAACCCCATTCCTTTACATATTTACGCCTCCATAGTGCAAAGAACTGTAAGTGTTTTTATGTATTTTGCATCATTTTTAGTTCTCTTTTGCAAAAAAGTAGCATAATCGAGCTCTCGTTCTTTGATCTGAAAGTGTCGTAGCTGTCGTTTTCAGCCATAGAAGACAATCCCCTTGCTTTGGTAGTCGATTATACGAGTTACTATTGCATATGATTTGAATTCGTAAGTTTTAAAGTGTCGAAAAGCAATTTTTCGTTTTAAAAATCGCAAAGTGTCTCTCTTACCCTCACTTCGTTTTGAAAAGAAATTTGTTGAGTACTGTCGCTTTAAAAGTAATTCAGATTTGCGCTTAGCTTTCTTACTTTCACATACATTAAGGAAGCTGAAAAACAATACATGCATGTGCATTTGCATTTAGACTGCTTGTCGTTTGATTTAGGAAAGTGCATATAGTGTATGCTCTATGCTCTATGCTGAAAGAAAATCGTCTCTCTTTCCTTAGTAGCTAGGATTTTCATTGCTGAAAGAAGATTAAACGACTGTTTATCATCTTAGACTGCATTTTAGGAATTGTACATCTACATCACACGGTGAACCTGAAAGGAAAATTTCTTAAGCAAGATCAACTATAAAATAAATTCAATGAATCTAAAAACGCTTTGGAACCTAACGCACAACATTTAGAAGTCTAGGCTAGAGACGTGTTCCGGCGTCGTAAAATGTGGTAACTGTTGCTTTCATTGTTGGTTGGGTGATTCCTCCACTTTGAGACGACAAGTGCCAATACAGACTTGTGCTCCCACGTACCGTCGAGTATATATTGGGAGACCACAATAGGCTTTATCCTTTATCCATAGGAAGCCATGTCTGCCGCCCTATCGATCGCAATGCACTGAACACAACATTCGGGAAGATTGACTGCCGTACCATAAAAAGTATTCTGCAGTTTTGCGATTGGTTTGGTAATCCCTCTGTCTAGATTTCCAGAGTAGTCTCTTTCGTTCCTTTTCAGACTCCCTAAAGGAAAAGGTCCATCTGAGCACTTGTCACTTCAAGCTCATTAAAAATTGAAGGCGACTAGAGTCATCTTTTGTTTTTTCTCGACTCTTAAAAATTGAAAAAACAAGTTGTGTCAAAGCGTCTAAAATTTATTTTAAACGGAATAAATATCACCTTTCCTACGTTGATCTTGAGTTGAGGAAAATGGAGTCCACTAACCAAGGGGTTCCTCTTGGAGGAAATCCTAGTCCTTTCTCCTCTTGGGGAGATGTTGGTGCACCCCACATGGCCACATTGTCACTTCCTGGATTGACGATTGGTTTGCCCGTATGGCTTTTCTCAACTTTTGTCGTTCAGAATACCGTAACTCCTGAACAGTCAAATCAGCAACTAAATGATGCCAGAGCCACCCCCCAAGCTTCTACTTCATCTAATTCTTCCTCTCCTCCTTCCTCTTCGCTTGATGAAGCTGGTAAAGCCAAAAATCAAGTAACTGAGAAGAAGAAGGAGAAAAAGAAGAAAGAAAAGAAGAAGAAGGAGCCAAAAGTGAAAAAGGGGAACCAAACATCATCTAGTGAAAATCCACACACCACACCGACCAGGCCTAAATCACCATGTATCATTTGCAATGGAAACCACTATCACCGAGATTGTCCCTGCATCCCTCGGATCTTAAGGGACTAGTCTCCTCGTTTGCACAACCCGATGTCATCAACCTATGATGATCATGTTGAGAATGCACCGTCAACTAGTGAAGGCGAAGTCTCTGGACAAAAAAGGAACCCCAGATTTCCTTGTAAACTGTGTGAAGGCGATCACGCCATCCACTGTTGTCCCTTCCTTGAAGAGGCTGAAGGGGTTTTAGATAATCGTCCGCTTTCACCATTACGACTTCCTCCTGGATATCAAAAACTCTTACTGAGCCCTCCACCAGTTGAAAATCTGGCTGGCCCATCCTTGTGGTCAGCCGAAGCACCTATCGTTGAAAATGAACCCTCGGAATCCATACCAGACGAAAGTCAAAGGGTCGATACGGCAGTTGACCCGGTATTTCCTTCAGAATGTTCATCTTCGAACGATACTGCCACTGAAGAGAAAGAGAACGACATCGTTCAAATTATTTTCATCAACACTGACTTTGATGATCTTGGGGGCAGTCCTCCCGTTCCTTTACCGCAGGAAGGAAGTTCATTAGAGCCCTACCCGGCCGTTTATTTGGTCCCACCACCAAGCAACCTAGTTGTTTCCTTCGACTGGAATCTACTAGGCAGACCCCGTTTACCAGCCAGTGTACCATTCAGAATCATTATACAAGCTTACAGAATGGTCATGGTTGGTACCATCATTGATGAAGGGGCTTCTGTGAGTATCCTTTCCTCAACTGCTTGGAAAGCGCTTGGTTCGCCATTGCTTTTGCCTGAAATGAGAAATCTAACAGGCTTCGACAAAGGAACCAGTCGACCTTTAGGGATCCTTTCGAATGTACCCATTACTTTGAGAAGGAAAACTGTTCACATGAACATTATGGTAGTTCAAGGACCTTTAGATTATAATCTACTCCTTGGACGTGACTATATTTATAGCATGGGAGCCATCATCTCCTCACTCTTTAGAGTAATGTGTTTTCCGCACGAAGGCAGAGTGGTCAAGCTCGTAGACCAACTGTCGTTTCCCAGCTCACACATAGCTCATATTCAAACACCATCCCTGAATGGTCTTTTCACGCAAGGAATGTCTCGTCAAATTCCAGTCCGTCTGCCTGATGAACGCGAGTGATTCAAGAAGATGGGGTTGAAACCCAGGGGGCATGCACCCTGGTCTGTTTTGACAGGAAAACCTTGGGTATAGGGCTAATTTCCACGAGGGATATATGACTAGTCTGGCGAACCCGTCCTCACAGGAAAAGGGGAACAGACTAGAATAAGATACCTTCGTTAAGGTTATGTCGGGTGACACCACTCCACTTTGCCTATTTCTATAGGCATCGCCAAGAAAGATTTTTATCTGCTACGTGGATGAAACTTTCTTGGTAACCTGGAAATTTTTCCCTATACCTGGGGGCATGCAAACCTTTTCGCGTGCAAGTGAAGAGCGGCTATTTATTTTTTAAATTTATAGGACCTCTAACCCTTTAAACTCATAAGGTTAGTCGTTTCCTAACTTGCATAAAGAAAGGACTCGGAGCAAAGCTTCATAAGGTGCAAGATCCACAAAAATGGCATCTTAGATGAGACATCCGTATTTTACGACTGGATTGAGCAGTTTTAGCGCATAGTTCAAGCTCGTTAAAAAATAAACATAAGTCATGAGCAAGTGTTTCTCCCCGCATTTAAGCTCATTAAAAAATGAACATGTAAATAACCATTGTGAATGTCTTATTATCAGCTTTTGAAGCCCTTGGTCGTGTTCTCATCATCACCTCCACTCTACATTGGCCGATCGTTCACCTCCATTTGATTGTTTACCACCTTTGAGGAACAGCTGCGAAAAGTGATACAGTTAGCCATCCTTGTGACTCTGCAGTGATTTGGAAATTCCAAACCTTACCTGGAATCAGTTGCTATCCGAAATTATCACTCGTTCCTCAAAGACGAGTCTCCTTTAAGCTCTTTTCACCTGACTCGTAAAAAATGAAAAGATTGCCGAGCAATTGGCCTCTCCAGCTTGTTAAAACGACCGGAAGTGCTATCCCTCCTTTAGATTTTAATCTTTTTGGACCCGAGGGATTATTACACAAAAAGATCGAGCACTTGTCTTGTTCGGCTTGTTAAAATTACCGAAAATTCATCCCTTTCGTATTGTTTTATACTTTTTCGAACCTAAGGGATTATATGACGAAAAAGGAACTATTGGAGTTTCCTTTATGTCCCTTTCAGACTCTCTAAAATTGAAAAGGACCGAGTTGTCTTTGTCGTTAAACTCGTTAAAAGCTAATAGCGACAAACTTGTCCTCGCAGACAAGACCGAGTTTCACTATCGCTAGGCTCGTTAAAACATAGCGATGGGTTTGCCCGAAGGGCAGATTATAGAACAAGCATATGTTATCCTCCTCAAGCTTGAAAAAAATAAAGAGGTACTCGTCAGCAATGACTGGGGAAAAATTGGGAAGAAAACTTGAAAAACTTTGTCGGTAGCAAGTCGCTCTTGAACATGACACTTTCGCTCCGCATCCGAGTCGGGTTGGGTTGTTCCATTCACCAGTCACTTCACCATGGTCCCATCACACCATCCATATTTGGGGCTAATGCTACCAATCCATCATGACAGTGTCGCCGATATGTTCAAGAGAAGTCACTCAGAGGATTCACCTGTGTCTCATCCACTGCAACATATTCATCCTCCATATTTTCATGACCGCCATCCTGAACCTTGTATCCTCAAGTCGTTTTCACCTCCGCTATTATAATTTGCTCCGTTCAGTGTCATAGATGTGGGATTCATTAAGGCCCTCCTGTGACAGATCGCTTCTTGTCGACATCAGCTCATTATCCAAGAAGTCGATTTAGGAACAACCCTTCCAGTACTTTGAAGCTTGCATGCCTCAATGGCAAGTTTCTCACTTCTGGCGACAAGTTTACATCACTGGCCTTTGACCGGGAGACTTTGCATGGTGTTCGACGCCAAGTCCCTCTTTCACACCATGCGGATTGTACTGCAGTACCTTGAGGGTCATCATCATTATCAGTGACTCCTCTCGTGCCTGTTAACAACTTACATCATTGGCTAGTAATCAGGCAATGTCTTTCCATGTTCGACTCCAGAACATTTCTCGCATGGATCGACTTGTACTTCGAGTGAAGATCGAACGAGATTGAAGACCATAGATCTAGTTTCATCCATCCGGGCTGCAAAATACATTCAGGAAATAAAGACATCCAGTGTACATCATTGCCACACAGATAATCATCGAACCTAAGGGATGATGGCTCTACCAGAATCATCAGTCTGCACTCAGACGATTGTCTGTCCTATGTACATGAAAATGAATTTATAAAGCTGAGCATGGGAATGCCCGACTCAGCCAGGAAATGAAAAATATTATGAAGATAATGTGTTTTATTGTATCTTATTACAGGTTGCCTTCCAGCTCGAAAAACTTCGGATCCTCATGATAAAGCATTTCACTCGACATCAAAAAATTAATTAACGACCTCATGCTTTAGGGGGAAACTGTTATAGACATTTTTGGGCACTACAATCCCAATCCTAAATGTCCATAAACCAAGGGCTCCTAAGTCCCTAAAAGTGTTGTTCCAACCCCTAAAAGAACAAGGTCAGCTGATTACATCACCTCTCAGAGGTTCTCCATGAAAAACTGCTCAGAACTGGTAAAAACTAGACCATCCCACCTGCTCCATGGACAAAGTGCGATGCATCCCACCTAAATACTCATAGATGGTGCAATGCATGTGGGAAAGCCCTTCTATGGGGTGCGATGGGTGAGAATGGACAAATGGTAGAGGCAATGTGCAAGGTGGAAAATCATGGAATCTTCCAGAAGCTTTTCTTGTGACACTTGCCTCCCTGATTTCGCCCAGGGATGAGTAAGAGATCATCATTCTCCAAATGGCGTCAAGAACTATCAGAGAGAAGACACTAATCAAACCCCAGAAGCTGACTCACTCTCCCTTCAAACATCTATATATGGATCCCTCATCCCAGAGATCCGGAGGCTGGAATTTTGTATCTTGTAAGGAAGTGATGTTGGTTTCTTGCTGCAACATCATAATGTTGAGTGATCTAAGCTTTTCGTGAGGTGAAGAAGGACTTCTTGCTGAGAGGATAATGCTGGGTCAGAACAATTGGTTGTAATCCTCCCCTGTATTTTTCTTGATATCAATAAATTTGTTCAAGTTTTCCTCCATGTCCTTGCATATTTTATGATATATGTTTGTATGTCGTCAATATACATATGACCTTATATTGTTTATGCTAGTAGATCTCTGTTCTCGTATAGTCTTGTGCTACTTTGATTCCACAGGTACTCTTTGAAGCTGGGCTGGCAAGGGAGCAAGTAGCAGGAATCTTTCAGAAGAGAGAGGAACCAAAGAGAGGAACAAGCGCAAGATTGAGGTTGGTCCCTCCATTCTTCTCTTATCTATTTAGTCATAAAGGAATACAATAATAGCTTTACTCTGTTTGTTTCTAAGGTTGCTACCACCCTTAGTGGGATTAGCAGTTCTGCATAGACACTATTCCCGGTAACATATGTGAAAGAGAAATATCCATCCTTGATGATAAAGTGTCTTTATCTTTGCTAGATATATTTCGAAAAATAGAATCAGGGACATTTTTGAAAACATGCATAGGATCTAATAAATGAGATATTAATAGATCCTTCCAGTAAGGGAGATCATAAAATATGGATTTCCTTTTCATTCCTTTTAGCATTTCAACCATAACTTGTTCTGGTTCCTCAATTGAATGATCATGATGAAAAAATGGTTCCAAGCTTTTGATTCAGCATCTCCATACATTTTAAGCCAATCATCTGGGCCCATAACCTTGGGAGGAGATTTATTTTCAATTTTTCCATCAAATTGATTCTTTAGGCGGTTTCTGAACTTATGGTCAGGTGGTAGAAAAACCCTATTGTTTGCATAAATAACTTTGTGTAGATCTTAAGAATATCGCCCCTCAAATTGTTTTGCACATCTTGGACATGCAAAAATCCCTTTTGTTTGTAGCCCTATAATCAATAACTAGCTTACGTAAGCAAACAATAATAATGTAATACTTATATACAACTTGAATTGAAAATAAATTATGATGTACTACAAATATGCAAATTATTTGATCTCTTACCAAAACAAACACCAAGTCCTCGGAAGTCATGAATTGTCCAACATAGTATGCCATAAAACATGAAGGACCTATTTGATGGAGGACGTGATATGTCATACATTCTTATGCCTTTCCATAACAATTGCATCTCATCAATAAAAGGTGCAATGTAAACATCCGTTTTTTTCACTTGATGTTTTGAATCCTGGAACGATGAGAGTTAGCATAAAGTGTTCCTTTCTAACACTCATCCATGGGTGAATATTGTATACTATCAATCCAACTGGCCAAACACTATAATTTGAGCTTAGGAAAGAGAAAGGGCACACTCCGTCCATTGCAAGTACTAACCTAATACTACGAGGTTCATCTTTGAATTTTCTTGGACATTTTTCCTCTATATGTTTCATGGCTTTGGAGTCCACGGGAATTCGCATGAATCCATATTTACTCCTATTCTGTGCATTCCAATCCATCAATTGTGCAAGAGATTTACAACGAAACATCCGTTGTAGTCTAGGAATAATTTGCATGTGTTGTAAAACCTTATTTGGAACTGTAGAACCTTGTACATCCATACGATATCTTTTCTCTTTGCAAACAGGGCATTCTTCATTGTCTTTATATTCATCTCTATATAAGATGCAATCATTTTTACATGCATGAATTTTCTTATATTCAATCCCCAACTTGACTAACAATTGACGCGCTTCTCTACTAGTTGATGGCAACACATTATCTTCAGGGAATATTTTATCCTTTAGAGCCCTTTAAGTTTTTTTTTTCAAACCCACATGTTAGAAATATCATTTATAACGTTGTTTATATACCATAATGTAAAATCCACCTCAAATTAAATAAAATGAAGTTAGTACTTATATTCTAATTGAGGACACAAATTGACAGTGCAAAACTAGAAAAATAATTCAAATTACTTTAGTAAGGTAGTGAAGCTCTTGTCTGACGAACCAAATAATGACTTGATTTCCATTAATATTAATGTGCATGAAACCTTGGATGTTCTACTTGCACCCGATCTGAACACCAATGTCTTTGTTGCTTGCTTAATTGATCCATTGATGTTGATATCATCATAATTATGTTGGTGGTAATTTCCCTCTATATTAACATCATCATTATTATGCATAGGATCATCACTCTCATCATTGTTTCCATCCACAAAGAAACTTGTGAGCATTTCGTTCAATCCTTCTTCATGCATTACATTTCCATCAACGTCTCTACTCTGAGCAGTGGATGGCATGTCATCAATGTATGCTAATTTCATCAATTCCACAAATTTTTCACGTGGTAGTGCTCTCTTCAATGCTTCTCTTCTTCTCCTAGTACGGTTTAAAGGATGAATTGGATCATCTCGTTGAATTCTTAATGGTCTAGTTGGACCTTGATCATTAGTAGGTGTATCATCATCATCGTTTACCTATAATTAAATGAAACCATTATTTAATGTTAGATAGCAATTACTGTATAAAACATGGATCCATTTCAAAGATATATGCAATAGATTACTCAACAAAACAATATTATACATATATACAATAAATTAAAAATATTATTTTTGAACACATTATTTTAAAAACAAGCCACATCAATTTCATATTCTTAGATTTTCTACCTTAGGAACATCCAAAAACAACAATCGTCTCAAAGTATTCATCCATGCATGTAGTATTATCATGACCAACCTCTTGTTCATTGTGTTGATTTTATATTGCATTTACAAACTCCATTGTCATATCCTCTTTCACCCATTTCTTTTTGAATGATTTAATTGTACGGTGTACTCCATGTCCATATTCAGGTATTGTATTGGTCTATCAAAATGATTAAACTCCTCATTTGTTCTGATTCCATTGCCAACCTTAAATAATTGATACATGCATTATTTTTTCCAAGGTTAGAGATTAGACTATATAATGTACTAATATTGTCCATTAATTTATAGCTGAACTTATTTATAACACCCACAAAGTATAACAATTGTATCAAAGTATTCATTCCATGTATTATCATCATGACTAACCTCTTGTTCTTTGCCACCAATTTCTATTGTATTTGCAAACTCAATTGTCATATCTTCTTCCACCCACTTTCTCATGCAATGTGCTTTAACGGTATGGGGTCCACCCTTGTGTACATATTTTGGTTTTTTTATAGTGAAAGGGTTCAACTTTGTATTTGTTGCAAACACATTTTCCACTTAAAATAATCAACGACATGCATTATTTTTTTTCAAGTTTGAATAATAAACTATATAAATTACTAGGTTTAGGAAAACAAGGATTGGAAACTAAATTTCATTTTATTATATTTCATAAATTAATGTAATATTTAAGTACCTGATGCCCTAAATCATGTTGTGTGTCTTCATTGGAAATAAATTCATTTGTTTCCATGTCCTCTCCTAGCACTTGCAATACACAACAATGATAACAATTTTTATTAAAGTCATCTATGGAATTGTTATAGTCTTATTTCTTATTCCATTATTTTAACCATTCTAATTTTTATGTCAGCTATTTGCATTTTTAGTTATGAAATTCTCCACCATTGTTGTGACACTCTTATGATAATTATTGAACCTGAGTTGAAGTCTTAAATTTTCATGCAGATCTACACTTTTGATTATTAGGGTCATATCTATTGAATTTTGGATACTAGTTTTTAACGTGGATATCAAGTTGCTTATCTAGTTTGAATGTACATTAGGAACATAGTGGTACTAGATTCTCATGAAATTGTTTGAATGCTATGGAGATTTCGATATTTACTGAACATTAGATGTTGAACATATTATACTACCATGTCATACATATGAAGCATATTTAATATATGTTAGATGATCTAAATTACACATTTGCATTAATATTAATACACAAATGATATTTTTTTCTTATTGGAAAAAACACTATGGCATTTCTGACCTAAGTCAATCATGACTAAAATAATTATTGCATAAATCAATAAATCCTAAAATGATGCCTAAGTGATCTATTCCTCCCAAAGAGACTTGAGTAAGGTATAAATCGTACAACTATGGGCATTACAATGTAAACAACACATGTTCAAACCTTTACAAGGGTAGAACCTCTATGCACATTGTGCATGAGAGAAGGTGTTGATATCTTATAGTTGGTTTCCCTTCATCACCAAAGTGGATTATGTTATGAGTGGATTGGCAAAGCAATCTTTATTTGTTCCTTTCAGTTTTTGGGAAATCTCAAGTTCAACTAGTGGTAGTAGATGGTTTCAAAGATGTTTGCTAGGGTTTTTCAACAAGGTAACTAGATCCCAATGCAACATAGATACTTCAGATTTGTTGAAAAGTAAAACCCCCACATAGCATCGAATAGATCATTAATGACTACCTAGAGAAATTAGACTAAATTAATCATGGAAGTAAAAACTACAACCAAATTAATCCTGAAAGTAAAAACTACAATTGAAAAAAAAAACATACACTTGGTAATATACTAGAATTCATCCTCGCCCAATCCAAAGTTGATGAATAATATGTTAAATCTTTAATGAAACTCATGAAAAGTAATAAGCATGTTATTGATGTAAGAGTGCATGAACTTGCTTAATGTATATTTTTTAATTGGAGATGATGAATATCCAAAGTTGATGAATAATATGTTAAATCTTTGATGAAACTCATGAAAGATAATAAGCATGTTTATCCATATAGGAGTGCATGAACTTGCTTAATGTGTAGTTGTTAATTGGAGATGATGAATATGTATATATATTTATTTATGTCTTTACTAGAGATTATTGTAATTTCAAGAAATAAATATACATGGCCAATAAATAGGTATTTTTTTTTGCTTTCCCTAACTACGCTGGAACCTATGGCCCTCATTCCCATGTTCAATGTGCTGACCATAGATCATTCACTCCAAAAAACCCCGATTCGCTCCAGAAAACCCCGATTTCGAATAGGAAAAAAGGAAGGAGAGGAATTGGGAGGATAACCCGAAAAAGACGCGGTGGGAACAACAAAGGGCCAACACTGGAACCTATGGATCTCAATCCCATGTTCGATGTGCTGATCATAGATCATTCGTGCTAGAAAACCTTGATTCGCTCTAGAAAAACCCAATTTCGAATAGGAAAATAGGCGTAAGGAGGGGAATTGGGAGGATAACCAGAAAAGGATGCATTGGGAACAAAAAAGGGCCAGTGCTGGAACCTATGGATCTTGCTCCCATCTTCAATATGTCGACCATAGATCATTCGCTCTGGGAAAACCATGATTTGGAATAGGAAAAAAGGCGAAAGGAGGGGACTTGGGAAGATAACCAGAAACAGAAAAAGACGCGGTGGGAACGAAAAAGGGCCAGCAATACTAGAACATCTGTAGATTGAAGCTATCAGTGGTAGGAGAGAAGGAAAGTGCATGGGTCGGGGAGGCAGTGGGACAAATCTGCATGGCTTAGAAAGACGCGGCACAGAGGTTAGTTGATCCATCTGAACTTACCCTCACCAACTTTGACATTGTCCGTGTTGTTTATACACATTATGTGAACAACTGATGGAGACCCCTAAACTTTCTATGCGTAGAGTTATTTTTTAGTATTGTTAATGAATGGATTATTATAAGCCCTAACTTTCTATTTCTAGGTTAGCATTATTTTATCTTATGGCAGAGGAATTGCAAACATTATGTTAGCTAGCCACTTCTAGCAGAAGAAATTTGTGATTATCTGAGACATTTATTGTATCCTTTAACATTGGAAAATACCTTGGAACCTTTTGCCTCCCATTAGACATAGTTGTCGGTTGGCTCTTTAGGGTTCTTAACTGAAGTGAGGGTGGAGGATCCAAAACTTTATCCAAGGAAAGATAAGGATGGTTGCAAGGAGATGCAACATGGAGAAACTTAGCTTCATTAATGAGTATCCAACTAATTTTTCAAGTCAACCCACTCGCAAGTAGATCCAACATTGGGCATGCCCAAACTAATTTAGCAAGTCGAGTGTTTACCGTTTCCAAGCTTGGAAAAGAAATGGGTGAAGAGGAGCCCTATAAAACTATACAACCAGTTAAGCTAGAGGTTAATTTCCTCTAAGTGCAAAAAAATTCAAATCTGCTAACTTCTCAAATGGAGATGAAAGAATTTGCAATTTCCAAACTAGTGATAAAGATGCCTCAGTCAATAAATGATGCCTTTAAGAAAAGGAACAAGGGAAACTTACACAAATAAGCAAATGGATTTGGAATTGCAATAGAGCAAGATACAAACTATAAGGAAATTGAATGCTCAAAATAAATTAAAATGGTTCACAAGACTCATCTAAGTATTTTGCATGTGAAGTTTAGAGCATATGAACTACAATGCATGAAATGAAAGCAAAAAAGAGAATGAAAATGAAAGTAATTAGTGTTCATTTAATATGCTTAGTGTTAAGTGACAAAAACAAACCACTCAATCAATCACATGGAGACCTTCCACAAATGAGGAAGAGTAGGATGCCAAGGGGAAAAGGTCACCAAGCACCCAAGAACAAGTGCCTTTGTATTATATTGGTTCCCTCTTATGAAATGAGGGATGGAAAGGAAGTTGTTTTTGGAGGAAGTTTACAAATTATCCCTCAAAAGGGAGAGATACCTCCTTCCAATCGTTGGAAGTGATTAAAAAATCAAACTAGATGTTAATTGGAAATAGTTACAAAATTTGGTTTGATCTTTCACTCAATGATAAGATCAAAACCCAACAAAACTTAGAACTCCCTTTATGGATGAGAAGAGAAGTCTAAATGAGTTACAAAATAGGGAATCCATGAAGAATCCTTGGAATGTAGAACCACTTTGGAAGGTACAATGAAAGGGTCTAATAGTTAAAGAGTTTGCTTGTCCTTGTTGTGCAAATCCACAAATGTTCTTTCCCTTTCAAAAGCTACCCCAAAATCATCTCAAAATGAAGTTTTATATCTTCAAGTACAACTGCCAGATATCAATCCAAAAAAGGGCAAATCTGGCCACTCAAATGCAACGAAAATCAGCTTTCTTAGGTAGAGGAAATCTGCCAAGAAGCAAGTTCCTTGCTGCCCAATATCAGTCCAAAAGAGGAGAGACAAATCAGCTTTAGGAGACACTTGATACCTGCAAAAAAGTTTAGCAAAAGCCAATGTGAAAGAGGCCAAGCTTACTTGGGCATCCACTAGATTAGTGATCAAACTCAATTAGAAAAAATTAACAAATTAACTATACTAAAACTTGAATAAAACTCTACCCTATGGTAGCCAAGAAATGTTGGGTTAAACCAAATCTTCTTGGATAATTTGTGGCCTTTAGGTCAGCCACTAAATAGCCTTCAAATAGCTTAAATTTTCAATGAATCCATAAATAAGGTAACCAAGAGAAAAAAATTAGAATTTTGAGGGAAGAATTTTTTAGATTCAATGTCCTCCTTTTGGATGTCTTTGGCTGCCCCTAATGATGGCAAGATCATGACTTCATTAGCTCTTGAAGGTTGGTTGATATGACCAAAAATTTCCCCAAACCTTCAATCTTTCAAAAGTAACCTGTGCTTCACTTAAGACACTTGCATCCAACAATTAATAAACTCAAGGAATAGATTTGCAAAAGAGAAAAAAATAGCTTGTGTTATTCACAAACACACAACGAAATCTATTCAAATTTACACAACTATTAGAGGATAGTCAAATACTTGTCTACCTATTCCTAGGCAATACTACCCCTATTTGGACCTTGCTCGACCAAAAGAAATGCAACAAAACCAATTCAAAAAAACACAAATATACCTTGCATCAAGAAAAGATCCCCAACATCATGCCGAGAGACCTTCAAAGACTTTTCTTTATTATCGTGTGTAATACTAAAATCACAACATATACCAAAATTAGCTTCCCAACCATGAGAGAATGAGAGGTCTGTGGGTTTATTTATGCATATTTGGGAGAAAATCCCAATGAAGAAGTGATCCAACAAGTGGCATAGCGGTGAAAATCCTAACGAGGGTTGAATTCTCCATGTGGCACAAGGGCTTCCCAAGTGTGAAGTCAATCTGTTGTAATATCTCCTCTACTGGCAGCGTATTCTTCTTGAGATATGTGCATTGGTGTAGATCCTAGCCACATATGAGATGAGTGTAGAGAATGGGAGACAAATGCCCTCAAAACCTGTGCTTAATTGCTGTGAATAATCCTCCAATAAATGACATATGTATAGGCCTGTGCGTGGAGGATCTTTGCTAGCCTGCGTGGGCTATAATAGATGGCCACTAGCTATGTGTTAACACATGGCTAGATGGGGGGAGTTAACTCCCATTTTTACTGCCCTTTGACTGCCAACACTCAACTTTATGGACTCGGAACTCTTTCTAACTGAAGATGGACCACATTTGGTGGGATTTGGTCACCCGAAACTGTTGTAGAAAGCACAAAATTTCCCCTCCACTTGGCACTGAGATTTGGCCCTCTTATGTGGTTGTCCAAGTCATCATTAACTTAGTCTTTGAATTCACTTTGTTTTTCCACATCATTTCCACTTAGTGACATATTTATTTTGTCCACCATTTATTAATTTTTTCAATTTTTGTCACCACTTTATACCACTAAAATAGGAAAAATGGATTTTGAGGGGCCAGAAGTCATCTTTTGACCCTCAAAGTGGACTCTAGAAGAATGTTGGGGTGGAGAGCATATTTTTAAGTAATTAAAAACCCCTGGGCCCCAACATCTTTTAGGCTCATTTATTTAAAAAAAATTGAACAATATAATTAACAATCCCATTGTGCGGGAGTTTTTAATAAATTAAAAAATCCTATCAAAACCTAATCAAATTTCATTACACTTTAGATAGGGCTCAATCATAAAAGCCGCCACTCCAACTTTGGAGGTAGGTGATTGAAAAAACTCAATTAATTATTCATTGTTGAAAAGCAAGAATAAATAGCTAGGTGAAAAAACACTCTAGAGTGTACTCACTAAACGATCGAGTCCCAAGTTCTCTAGGAATTTTATAAAAGGTCATCATACTAGTGATATTTAATACAATTCTCCATAGGGTTGTGAAAATTGAGGGAGAAGAATAGAGAGGAGAGAGAAATGGTCAACAGGTGCCTGTTGACTCCTAGTCTTCTGAAAAAAAGAATGATGAGTGCCCCGTACATTGGGCCATGGGGTCTTCAGGTTCTGCCTGGTGCAACCTAGCATATAACACTCTTCAAGGTTTATCTTATCACCACAAGGGAGGCTTCCCTGAACAAGACTCTTGCTATATATCCCTATGGCGATAACCATAAAAGGAAGTAAAGTTTCTATTTGTATCTTATACTGCCTATAAAGGCAACACTTGGCTTTGTCAATTGTTGCAAATTGCTCAACAAAACATTTGCCAGGTGCTTTTCTTACATCATCTCTTCATACATTCAACAATATATCTCATAGGAAAACTACTTGGAAACCTAAGTGACAAAACCAAGACTTACTTATGTTGTAATTCCAAGTGATAAGGTACAATCTATTCAAATGTGAAATGCATGTAATAACTTCACAAATAGGCAATCTAAGTTTCAGCTTGAAATAACAACATTTTAGAACCAACACTTGAATGCATTCATGCATTTATTTTCTTGAATTAGAAAGAGTAATTGTTAGGCTCCTATACTACTAGTGTAACCCCTTATTGTTATTAGTATAACCGACTTATTATATTGATGTACCCATGTAGTGCCCATATTGTTACTATTGTGCCCCATAGAAGCCCACTATTGTTATTATTGTGCCCTTACATTATTATTGTTATGTCGGCTCTGATTATGTTATGACCCCTTAGACTCCTATATATAGAAAGGAGGTCTTTTCATTTGTATCATCCAAGAATTGTTCATTTATGTAATGTAATGGAGGTTTCCCCCTCGAAGAGGCTAAATTCTAAGGCGTGGATTTATCTTTTCTATATTTTCTTGAGCTGGTTTCAGAACAATAATCATTGAAACTATCCATAGATTGCAATTGTTATGAAAAGACCCTAATCCTAGTGGGTTGAAGCATGAAACAGAGAATTAATTCTAAGTGACTATTCTTTAAATATTTTACAATTATTGAATGACTAAAGGTTGACGAAGACCATTAATGATAACAGTCACACTTCATTTGAATTAAAGAAAAAGTATTGCAGGTCTTTCAAGTATTCCCAGATATACTATGGAATTGCCACTTTTGGTTTTGAATGAGAAAAATAAACAGTATGTCAATTATTGCTATGAAAAGCCAGATTTTCATTTTCTTTGTTGAAGTGAGCATAAACTGTGAAGAATAACTTATGCACACCATTTTATCAACCATTTAGGTTGCAGTTCTACTCATTTGTTCATGCCCAAGATAATAAGACATTTCAGTGCTAAAACTCACATAACATGGTTATAATGCTCATAAGAACAACTGGAATATATTTCCAAGCATTACAGGTTGTTTATTTCTCACAAACACACACCTAAAACTTTCATTCAAGCAAATCAATACAAACTACTACACAAGCATGATTTTATTTTAAAACACTTTGGAAACAAACTTTGTACAACAGTAATAGATTTGTTATAGCAGCCCAAAGAAATGCTGTGTATTTGTTGTTTTAAATGTGCAGCAAGAGAGGCATCCTCCAGCAAACCTGTGATTCAAGATATCCGATGATGTCAAGCAACCCAACTTGTTTGCACCTCAAAAATACAGATCACTGCCCTTTTTTAATGGATATGGCAAGCTAGAAAATGTCCTTGGCAGCAGAAAGGCCTTTAAATATCCAAATTGAAGCAAGCTTCACTGCCTCTTAAACTTAGAGGGAATTTTCCTTAGCAGTGCAAAGCCCTTTAAATATCCACATTGAACCAAGCCTCACAGCCTGTTAAACATAAAGTGGAAATCACAAATTTATGGATAAAAAACAAAAATATACTAGTGCCTTGTTCTAGCTTGGCATCTTGAACAGAGGCATTTTAAGTGTCCTGGATCATTTGAAGCAAGCCCACAATTAAATCTTGAAGGCGGTAACAATGCCCAAGACTGTGAGATCAAGGAGAAGGCTTTGAAGTAGCCTCCAATGATCATAAAATACAAAGGTATGTAGTCCTTAATTTGGGGAAGAGTCAACCAAAAATGAGAGGATAGGTTGCTTTGGTGACAGTGGTGACTATTCTAGTAGTTCTTGCTTGGGTTGCACCTTGTTGATTAGAGATTTTTTCATTAAATTGAAAGAAAACTATTATTAGCTCTACTATTAGCTCCTCCTGGCCATTGATCCCTCTGTAATTCATCAAGAAGTTGCAAAACAAAAGGCTACAAAGGTAGTCCAAGATACTATTGAAAATAATGAAAGTACCCTTCCTGTTACCAATCATCAGGCTGTAGCCACCACTTCCATTAGTGCTGGAATAAAGAGGGCTCATAGAAAGATGAAGAGGAAGGAATGCCTGGTTAAAGCTGATTCTTCCAGCGATTTCTTGTTGACATTTAAGGATCAGTTTAGAAAATTTCCTGTTGAGTTAGTTTAATTTGACATAACAGGTTGGCTAGCAAAATAACAGGTTGGCTAGCTAAATGCAAAAGTTCACAACAGACAGAAGAGGGAGCTGAAGATGTAGTGTTTATAACAAATTGATATCTCTTATATGTTTTTGCAATTTGGATGAGTTTTACCTTGAATTCAAATGAATAAAACAATGCTATCCAATCTGCTTTTCATAGAAGCTAATTGGAAGTGGTATGACCAGAGTTACAATAACCACTTTTGGACAATAGAGTAGATCTACAATGCCTCTCCATATAAGAAATTTAAAACTAACATGCTACTTAAATTGAACTTGGACCATAATGCGAACTACGATGAGAAATATCTACCTTCATATTTGGAAAATTACTAATCTACTGAAGTGTGGTGTTATGTTTTCTATGTTTCCAGAAGATCAATATGTGTTCATTGTTGTATTTTAGAATCTAGATAAGCCATACAGAAACATGTTGAAGGCCAGTTATTTGGTCCCAATTCTTTTTTGGAATCATTTTAGTCAGTGCCAAGGATTAGAAACAGACAAAAACAAAATGATACTCTAGGGCTTTTACTTTTACTCGTGCAACCCCGGTTTGCTTCAAGAGTTGTTCATGCCTCATTTGGAGATGCCTAAATTGAAGTTTGACTGAAGTTTTTTCTAGGAGGTAAGCCCTCACGAGAGAGAGATTCTGAAACAAAGACATGCTTTTATTACTATCATCCAAATCATAGTGAGAAATTGTAGAATTAGGAAAATCAATCAAGTTTTAGAAGTTTTATATGTTTGGATACAATAAGGCTCAATAAGTTAGGTCTCTCCTTGGTTGTTACTTACTCCTACCTCCTAATTCTTCCCCTATGCCCCTGTAGAAGATGTCAGGTCTTGACAATACAAATTTATTTTATAATATTGCACTGGGAAAAAAAGACATCATATCATAGTACTGATTACCAGCTTAGTGAAGGTGTTGAAGTGGCCAGCCTTCTATTTATAGAAAAATGTTTGGATTTAATAAGAAGAGAAAAGTTGCTAATGAAGGATCATGCTTGCCAATTACTATCAACTATTAATGGCAGTTTGGATTGTAAATGTCTTTTAGTCTTCTTTCCTAACAAGATTCTAGATATTTCATTCCTTTCTGAATTTGAGCAAATGTTTAACTTTATTCTGTGCAGGAATGAATGTTGACGAAAATAAATCAACTCTGCAACAAGGGGAGGGATAATATCCTTCAAATGTAATTGCTGGTAGATGTTTAGGAACTTCTGCAAGTGCGTCAGGGCAATCAATTTCTGTGGAAAGTAGAAGTGGTGTATCAAGAGGTAGTGATGCAGCAATTGCAACACCTTCCAAAAAAAATCATATGGCAAGGGTATAACTTTTAGATATTCATCAGCAGTACTTAGATTCTTCAGATACTGCAGGGTGAGTCTCATTCATTACTCTATGTTGTTGGCTTCATGGGGTTGTGTATTTGTCATGTTTGAGATAGAGCATTATTGATCGGTTGTACCTTTGCACTTGAACAACACAAAGAAGAGAAAAAGAGTTCCTAGAGTCAATGGTGGGGAGAAGGGTGAGACGGGACTCCAACAGTTTAGCATGAAAGCTGTGTCCTCACAATTCACCTATTCTCTTTCTTTTTCTGACTAAAATTTTATTTTGGTACATGTTGATGGATGGACGTCTTTATGTTGTTGGAGGTAATCGAATTGATATAAATCGATAGTAGATTCGTATGTGTTTGTTCTTGTAATGGCAGTCATGGGGCACAGAGGGAGGTCAAATGCAAGCCAGGTGTGGACCTCTCCAGCCATGGAGAGAATGTGGGTAGCTAATATATGTGGAGTTTTGTTTAATCCCTGTGGTTGACTAGCTCAAAAAAATCTTGATCCACTTGCAAATAATGTTTATGTTTTTTATACATGGTGTCCTTAGGGCATGCTTGTAATTATATTTATATTACACATTGGCCTCAGGGGTTTGTTTCACTTACTGTCGATTGTTTAACTATGTCCAGTTAGTCAGAAGGTTGAGAGCAAGTGTTAGACCACATATAATGAGGTAACAACATGACCATAGAGACTGCTTATTATTTAGCAATTGTTCCTTGTATGTTTGTTAAGTATGACTCCCATTTTTTTCTCATCATCTTATCTTAATTAAATATTGAAATTCTAATATGTAGCATTTTTGAGCAAGAAATGCAGAAGGCATCTCTGAATTTTTTACCATTGCATATAAAATGCTACACTGTAGTAATGATTGACACATAGTACAATCAATGGGAATTGTTACATCCCCAGATCTTTGAAATCGATCAATATGATTGAATCAATGGTGATATAGCCGAGTAAGTAAAATGAATACTGGTTCAAGTGAAAGTTCTGGAAATGATATGCTGAGAATGCCCCCTAGGCACATGCTCCAGCAGGCAGTAAGAATGGATTCAATGAACCAGTGGCATGCAGAAAGTGTTAAACGAGACTCATCTTTGAGAGGAATAGTGAACATTGATTCTCAAGGGAAAAAAGGCTCTTGAACAGGCAAATTTTGCGCAATCAAAGGTGGTTAGGACATGCTCACAAAACAGTAATATGAATGTGAGAGAAGTATTAAATTTATTCACTCTATTTGGACTTGAAAGAAATATCTAATCTATGAAAACTGTGGATCCTTGTAAGAAGTTCAATTTGTTAGTATTGTGCGTCTTTTTATCTCATTTGAAAATACTTGATGCTTAGATTGTTGATATCATATGCTTGATTTGTTTGTAGCCCTTTCGTAGTAAGTAATTGTTTCTTTTGTAGGACTTTCTGAATTCAAATTTACAAACGAATGTAAGAGAAAAATTGGGAGGAGGAGATCCTAAAGGATGTTATGCTTCTGCAAACTCATCTTTATTTGATAGTGCCACAAACATGTCTAAGTGTCTTGTTCAAACAAACCAACATATTTATCAAGGTAAGGTTTCGGTTCAAGGTTTTTAATTAAGTAATTTATCTATTTGTTGGTACACCAACTTTTAGTAATTTTTTATATTATAATGTACAGAGATGTTCAATTTCTGCTTATAAATTGTTTCTGGCGAGCCAAAACGTTCTTGACCTTCTAAGCAAGTCAGATAATCCAAAAAAAGTGACGCATTAAAGCGCACTATATTAGGAACTTCAATGTAGCTAGCTATAGTTTTCCCACAACATGCAACAAGCTACCCCTAGTCTTATCTCACCATACCTATGCTAGGAGAGATTCTATTGGCCTTCAATTGGTGGCTCATCTTTCATGGCACGCTAGTAAGCAAGCAAGTTTTCCCTAAAGTTGTGGATCCATAAGGCAATCCTTCATCAATTAATCAATGCAGCTAGCTATAGTTTGCCCACAACATGCAACAGGCTACCCCTAGTCTTATCTCACCATACCCTTGCTAGGAGATTCTATTGGCCT